>ML977350.1:0-373309 GCA_010015825.1 Lophiotrema nucula
AAAAAAAAAAAAAAAAAAAAAAAAAAAAAAAAAAAGTCTAAGGTCTAGATTATTAAAGAAGGGTAACTTTAAGTAGATATCCCTTTCTACCTACGTTAACTCTAAGAGTATTTTAAAACTATTAAACTCTAGGCTTACCTCTATAAGTAGGTTTTAGTAGAGAAAAAAATCTCTTTATAATAGTTTATTAACCTACTTATTGTCTCTATATAGAAGTTTATACTATATATTATATATTTTTACCTTAATAATATAGTAGTAGTTTTTTAGGCCTCTTAATAGGAAGTATTTATCTATAGCTAAATCTAAATAATTAATATATTTAACCTTTAGAACGCCCTAGCTAATATTATATTTAGTAATATTATTAAAAGCTACTAGATATTAGTATTATATATATACTTAAATTAATAATAGCGTACCTAGAGCGAGTTCCTAAATAAGAAAATTATAAATATAACTTAACTATTTATTTTTATAGAGAAAAAACTTAAAGAAGTAAAAATTATATCTTTTTCCTCTACTAAGGGCTAAACTAGACTAAAAGATATTATAGTATATCTCTAGATAGTAGAAAGTATACTTAATTTAATAGACTTTTAAAATAGTTAGTTTAGATTTAAATACCTTTAGGTATAGTTTACTAGTTAAGATTATAGTTATAAATCTTTTAGTAAAATAATAGATAATAATATATAGTTAGCTAAGAGGTAAAGCGTTATATAAGGTCTATAAGTCTAGTAATAACCTTCTAGTAAAGTATTTATCTATAAACTAGCTAATACTCTTATAATTATAAGTATCTAAATATAAAGATTTATATATAGTAATTGCTTCTAAGAGTATACTTAAGTCTAGTTAATTAAATAGTATAGAAGTTATAATACTTATCTCTATAGAAATAAAGCTACTATAGAATAAATAGTAAGAAAAGACTATAGAGTATAGAGATAATAAGTTAGAAATAGTAGATATTAAAGCTTAATATAACTTAGTAGATAGGTATAGGATAGGATAGTCTATATTAAGGGCTATTATTAGAAGTAGATAAGGTTTTAGTAAGAATAGGTTAGTAGAGTTTATTAAGAGATTATATAAGGTTACTTTATTAGCGTAGGGCCTTAGTAGAAATACTAGGTAGAAGCTAATACTACTACCTTTTAAGGTCCCTTCCTAAAATCAGCTGTAATATTACTAGCTATAGTTTAAGTAAATAGACTTGTCTAGCTTTATCTTAATAGTTACGTACAATAAAGAGCTACAATAATACAGCTACTACTATACTATTATTTTATTATTATAGAACACAATAAATTTTACGTCTTATATAGCTTTACTAGCGCTTTATAGAATTTAAGTAATTAATAGAAATATTACTACCTAATAGAGACTAAGAGCTTAAATTAACCTTAATATTAGAAATCTCTTATAATATCTAAGTCTATCTAGAACCTATTTTCTATAAATAGCTATTTTAAGCTACAACGTCCTTAAGTAATTTTATCTACTAACTATAGCTATAATTAGTATCTCTTAGTCTCCTTTAATATTAAAACTATAACTACTTACTAATTCCTAGTTTATATACTTATCTACCTATTCTTTAAGATTAGAAATCCTATTTTCCTAATTTTTTACTTATTCTATATAGCTAAGTAAGTATTTAGTATTATAGTAGGTAATATAATCTTTATAGTAATTTACACGACAGGCGGCAACTCTATATATAAATTTAATTTTCTATTATAAAATCTAGATATAGTTTTTACTTATATTTATATAAGTCTAATTACTTTTTCTACTAACTCTACGTACTACTTATACTATACTTTTATCTAAAAGAGATAGCTACTATACTAATTAAAATAGATATTCTTTTTATCTTTTATAATCTAGGGTACTTTATTAACGTAATTATTATAACGTTTTACGCTCTTATTAGCTATATACTCTACTACTTTATACTTATAATACTTAGTATTATACTTAGAGTCTAGAGAGCCCTCTTTACTTTATATATATTTTTAGTCTTAATATATATTATAGTATTTAGCTAGTTAATTAATATCAAGATAGCTAGACTATTAGCTTCTATTACTAAAGTATAGTAGATTTTAGCTAGTTAGCTCCTACTATTTATAACTAGGTTACGATCTTAGAGGGTAGCTATTTAGAGCCCTATTATATAGCTAGTAATACTCTAGTCTAGCTCTAGGATTATTTAATACTAGTTTACTACTACTTATTTTAGACCTAGTATAGTACTTAAGGGCAATATAAACGTAGCGTCCTTTTCTATCTATATAATAAAATTAGTTTAAAAGATTATATAACTATTTTTTAGATATTCTAGTAAAGCTTTATAGTTATAATACTTAAGATTAATTAAAGGAGGAGGTAGAAAATTAACTAGAGGTATTCTTTATATACTTAAGTATATTATTTATATTTACCTAAGAGGAAAAGTCTAATAGAATAGCTAGTATTAGTAAATTTTTATACGCTAGTTAAAGAATAAGGCTTAAAGCTAGATATATATATTTTAAATATATAAGACGCTAGTAGTATAAGATTAATTTCTTATATATATACCTATTATTTTCGCGCTAGTAAGACAACTAGTTCTACCTAGCTAGTAAGTAGAGATAACTAAAATATTTTTTATTAAATATAGCGCTAGCTAGTTTATATATATAAATTAAGTTTAGCTTCTAAAAGTAGAGTACTACTAGATCTAGTAGATTAGAGCTATACGTTTTATCTTAGCTACTATAATTTAACTCTAATACTCTATTATCTATTAAGGTAATACTTATTATTTATATTACTATAATTAGTAGGTATGTTGTTGTTTAAAGCTAGAGCTATAGTAGGGAAATAGATTGTCTATATTTTCTACTATAAGGCTATTAGAGTACTAGTAATAATAAGCTAACCTATCAATTGATCTAACTAACTAATTAATTAACGTTTATCTACCTGTAACGAAACAACCGCCGTAATAGAAGAAACTATTAGTACTTTAACTTTATAGTAATAACAACCTTACCTATACTATAAACTTTATAGTTTTACCTTTAAATAATATACTAATATAAATCGTAAGGCTTTATAGCTATACTAATACAAAAAATATATTTGTATAAAAGGCTGCTTGCCTAACTTACAGCAAGCTTCTCTTAATAGCAAAAGTAATCCTTACCTAATATAGGCTACTATTATACCAATACTATTACTACAACTAATACGATACCTTTATATAGCCTCTAAGTCTAATAGTAAAAATAAGAAAAGATAATTAGTAGTAAGGCTACAAGGAGCGCTTGATTTATATAGAGCTACCATCCTAGCTAGTACCTCTAATTGGGATAATTACTTATTACAGCTAGCTTAGAATACCCTATATAATCGTAACGTAATCCGACGCTGAGCCGCTACAAGCCACAAAGAGGGGTTGTGGCTGTCATCCATGTGGCTGTGCAAACTTTCAGGCTCATGTTGCTTAAGTGACCTCTTGTTGACCTCTTGTAGAATCGCCACCTTACAAAAATCATGGCCGGAGCGCCATCCTCCCTACAGCTGGTAGTAAATATTGTGAAGAGTCAAAGTTCTCTACTTATAGAAGGGTAGAAATTCTATTATATTAAAAGGTGTTGTTGTTGTCTAAGCTGCCTGTCTGCGGCCTGAATAGTCCTTAGATTATCGCCAGCCTCACAGTCTATCCGAAAGAGGAAATGTGGTGCTACTCTACTACAATATTAGAGAGATTTTACGCGACTCTGTATCGTAAAAATATGTAACTAGCAGAAAACTTAAGCATAGATTGAATTCAAATTAATTAACTGCTCGAATTCCGTCGTCAGAGGCGATTAAGTGACCTAGGCTTAATTCGTGAAGAAAGAGTCTGAGGCGTCTTCTTGCCTTTATATCCTAGAAGTATATTCTCTCGCTACAATGAACAAAATAAAGTCAGATGAGAGAAAACGGGTCCTCACAAGTTATCATTCATAGATAGTATGTAGTGAGGCTGAGGCTGCAATCTCCAGCCTCGCTTATTAAGATAGGCAACCTTATCACTTACGAGGCTCAGCCTAAGCAAAGACGACCATAAGAGATAAGAGATACGCTGGCCGACTAAAAGATTACCTCCACTTAAATACTTTCGAGTCTTGACAGTAAGATGCCTCTTTGCGCCGTCTGTGATTCGATTCCCCTTCGAAAACTTCTAAGAGGAGATAATCTTACTCATGATACTATCGCGTGGTACCGGGATACTGTACATCAGCATGAAGACGACAATATCAAGGTGCCTTTCCTGCTATGGCATGATACGTTCCAGCAGCTACTACAAAGTGCCTTAAATTGTCAGCTATGTCGCGCTCTCACACAGACCTATCGCGAGACTCAGCAGCACGAGCAGGATGGAACTGATGGCAAGATCTGGTTAAGACTACCTGAATTTGGTGGAGACCCAGAGTTCAGGATGTACCTGGGAGTTGATCAACCAGAGTCTGAGATAGACGGTTGTCGTGAATTCTTTCCTAAACCAGGTAATTGATGAATCTGTACAAACCATATTGAGAGCAATGCTAAAGTAAAGGTTACAGATAGCTCCGTAGCGGGATATTTCTCTCAGCATATCTTACATGAAGATCCATCGAACAATGCTGTCCTGGAAAAAATGTATCTTCGGCTCCAGACCTGCAACGAGATGCATCAGAATCCAATTTGTTCTCAAATTAGAGAACGCCAGGTATCTTTACCAACCAGGCTACTCGACTTACAATCCCTTCCGAACCAACACGCTATACTCACCCGTAAGGGAGACTGGCGACTATTATTCGGATCAAAGTCATGCAAATTGATTGAGACTCTGGCCGGCGAGAGGGGTCAATACGTGGCTTTGAGTTATTGCTGGGGGAACCACTTGGCTTATACGACAACAAGTGATAACCTTGAAAGACACAAAAAGACGATATCGTTTTCTGACATACCTCGGACACTGCAAGATGCTATGTTCCTAGTCAGGAGCCTTGGGCTTCGCTATCTCTGGATCGACTGTCTTTGTATTGTGCAAAACGACAAAGCTGATTGGGAGCATGAAGCTGCCCGTATGGCTGACGTATACTCTAACTCGTATCTTACCATAGCAGCAACAAGAGCCAGTCACTGTGACGAAGGTTTCTTGCACCTTCGTAGGGTTAAAGATCGAGAATCGATACGTTTCGAGGATGATGAAGGCACCTTTGAGTTATACTTCATTAAAGAAAGAAAAGTTCGGGGTAAAGCTCGAGTACCATTGATATTAGATTTTGGGGGATTATCAAATCATGTGCGTTGTGTTCCAGAACCAAAAGAATAGAGCCTCACTGATAGAATCAACAGAACGAACCGCTCCAGCGCCGAGGATGGACTTTTCAAGAACGGCTCCTTGCATCGCGTATTTTACACTTCGCGAGTCAACAAACAATATGGGAGTGCCCCCATATGCGTGAGAACGAAGGGGGGTTCTTCCGAAAGCCAGAAGAAGACAGCTCTCTCGACAAGATTGCGGAATTCCTACTCCAAGACGTGTTCGCAGATGCAAATGCGTTGGGCACGAATCCTTGGACATACATGATCAACATGTACACTTCTCGCACCCTTAAATATCCTTCAGACTTTTTCCCAGCTTTATCTGGAGTCTTGAATACTTTACAAAAGTCTACAGGGGACTTCTGTTATGCAGGCTTATGGAAAACTCACTTCCTAGAAGGTCTGTTGTGGGTCGTTGAGGATCCGGATAGAAGCTGGAGAAGTTCACCCAACGGTCTAATTCCTCCAAAGAAACCGCAGAAGCTCAGTGTCTGGAGGGCCCCTTCGTGGTCATTTGCCTCAATAGAAGGAACCGTCAGCTATGAATCACAGTTTTACCCTCACGGACGTCGGCCAGAATATATCGCTCGACTAGAAGAGTGCAGTGTTACACCTATCGGGCACAATCCACTTGGAGAATTGAAGGCCGGGCTTGCACGAGTTAATGGGCCCGTGACATTTATCCATCAAATAGGGTCGGCCCTACCTGCAACGGCAGCCCCAACGTCGACTTATCCTCGAGCATGCATCATTCAGCTACGCGACCATAGTGTATCAGAGGCTGGTGTAATCTTTGATTTCGAGAAGCATGATCGTTGCGATGTATTGATGCTTACTCCTCATGCTGGTGTAGCCATCACCTCCGTCGATGGGCATGAGAACCATTATGTAAGGGTTGGTATCGTTAGAGTGAAAGGTCAGGCGAAAACAGATGGGCGCATCAACAGAGAATCTAATCTGACGGCAGTAGACTATCCAGAGCCCAGGACTATTGTCTTGCTATGATTCTCTATGAACACAATTACATTCAATGGTTGGGTCAAGGCAGCTTTGTAAGCTGGAAAGGTAGCGCGATATTCCTAAACATCTTCATGATTTGCCACTGCTAGCAGGGAGGAATGGCTGACCCGCACCAGCCATAACCTTGTAAGGTAGCGAATCTACAAGAGGTGAGCTGGTTAATGGGGAGGCAGATCTTGATCGCAAGGCTGTGGGGTGTACGTCGGCCCGCAGCCTAGACTTTGCACAGCCATAGCCCGACAGCCACAGCTCGCTTCTCCAGATTACTTACAATTAATCATCATTCCGTGCTAGCTTGAAACGGTAATCGTTCCGATCAGAAGTACCGACTGGGGTAGGAATCCTAAATAATTTAAGCGCTACTAGCAGCTCTATAGCTAATTATTACTTCTTAGTAGAACTATTAGATTCTTTAGATTTTATAGAGACGTCTAAGGGGTTACGATAGCAATACAAGCGTAGTAGCGGCTCTAGTATACAAGACTTAGTTTTGTCTAAAATAATACTCTTTGCGAGTAATGTAGCGAGGCGTCCGCGCAAGCGTAATTTTTATTTAAGTAGAATTATTATACTTTAGGAATAGTCTAAGTATATAACTTAATATAGATATAGTAAAATTTAAGACGCGTAGAGAAGTTCTATATCTCTAAAATTAAAGTATCTTTAGTTTATTTTGTTATAGTAGTTATCCTATTACGCGTAGGTAGATATTAGTCTATTAAATTAGACTTCTTAACTAACTTAACTAAAGTCAATTTAACCGACCGCTTTAAGCTTCTTCGATTAAATACTAAAGTTCTAGTAAATTAAAGCTAGAGATATAGTAGTAGTAAATATTAAGATAATAGTACAACAAACAGCTTTAAGGTAAAGTCTACTAACCTCTCTATACTTAACCTTAATCTAGGAAGGTAAAGAGCTAGTTTTATATCTAAAGACTAGAAGGGTACTAGTAGCTATAATTAATAGAAGATAACTAAGAAGCCTAAGTATAGTATAAACTAAAATCTAAAACCTATAACTAAGTCTAACGAGAATGCCAACTATAAACAGCATTTATAAAAAGACTAAAATAATAAATAGAAAGAAAAATAAAAAAACTAGTATTAACTCTATAATTAATAGAATATAAATAAATATAATATTTAAGAGAGCGTTTATAATAGGCTATAGATTATTAACTTTATTATAAACTATATCTTCTAATAGCTATAGGAGGTTCTTTATAGTACTAAAAAATAGATCTAAAAGATTTAATAAGAGTCTTTTATATATAATATTATTAACGAATCTAATATAGAAGTCTTAAGTACTAAGTAAAAGGTTCTTTAGAATAGTCCTTTTAAAAGATTTATAAAGACCTATAGAGATAGAACTTACTATACTCTTTACTCTACTAGCTATAGAAGTAATTATTAACTTAGCTATATTAATAAGACTCTTAGAGTTATTAATAATAGCTCTTAGTATAATAGACTAATCTCTTAAGAATAGGTCTTTAGTAAAATTAGAAGTCAAATTAAACTATATCTACTATTAGTATATTTATCCTATAATATAATCTTTCTTACTTTAAGAGTAATAATTCTAGACTTCCTATTCTCTTTCTTTATAAGAATACTAAGTATAAGAATAAAAATAATAAGGATAGATTTCTATATATACTACTAGCTAGCTAGATAGCTTGTCTACTTATATATAATACTAAGTAAGATATATAGTACTATAGGATATATATAGAGAACTAATACTTTTTATTAAAGATACTAATCTATTAATTCCTTAGGCCTTAAAAGTAGTAATAGAGTACTATTATCCTACTTAGCTAGAAGGTAGTTAGTTAATTTAGTTATAAGTAAGTCTATTAAGTATTATAAAGGTAGAGGCTTACTAGTAAGCTATTAGAAGATACTTAAGTAAGTTATTAAGAGTTTTTACTAGATTAAATATAATACGTATAAGTTATTAAAGATTTTTATTATATTACTATAAGTAGAGATATAGGCGCTTTTAAGAGTAGTTACTATTATTAGATTAATAAAGTTAAAGTTTATTAATATTTATAAGTTAATAGGACGCTATTTTAACTATATCTTAGAATAATAATATAATAAAGCTAGTAAAAAGTAAAACTAGCCTTATATACTTAAGTAGCTATTAAAAAAGAATTATTTCTACTTACTTACTAGTAGGTTTTTTTTTCTTTTTTTTAAACTCTCTAAAATTTTTAAAGTTTATACTATTTTTATACTTAAAGCTAATAAGCGTTCTTTTTTTTTATTTAAGAACTCTAAAACTTATAAAACTAGTAGTTATTATCTCTTATTATTATTATTATTATTACTATTACTATAGTTTAATAATTTTAAGACTACTAGCTACTATCCTTTTTTTTTATTAATATTTATCTTTTTTATTAAAGTTATCTCTTCTACTATTAAAATAGTAGCTAATAATTAAGTAATTTATATAGATTAACTTATCCTTCGCGTCTAGGGTATAAGAACTAAGACTATTTAGTATACTATAATAAAAAAGTATACCTTTAATAGCCTAATAGCTATAAATAAGTATACTATAGAGCTAAAGAAGTAGATAAAGAAAAAACTACTAAGTTTAAACTTCCTAGATATAAAGATAAGAGATCTAATAAATATAATAAATAGAGATAATAAGATAAGAGTTAGCGCTCTATACTTTATAAATAAACTAGTTTAGTATAAAAATTAGATACTAACGTATTCTACTACTAAGCTAGATAAACTACTAAGCTAGATACTTTTTCTTAGTATTGCGAATACTATATATAAAAAGTAAATTTACTTACAACTACCTAAAGATTCTATATATAATATACTTATATTAGATTCTTCTTCTTCTTCTTTATCCTTTTAGTATATATAAGTATTATACTTAGTCTTTCTATAGTTTCTATAGCGCTATTAACCTAGTATAGCCTATTTATTATAATAGCTACTATAAGTCTTTTTAGATAATTAAGACGCTATCTATGCTTTAAAAGCTACGTATAATACGCTAGTATTATACTCTATAGTTCTACTAGTCTAAATCTACTTTCTTTTATACTTTTTATACTTAGTTATCTTTACTAGTTACTCTTTAAGCTCTTATACATAAGCCTTTATAAGTATATTTTTATATAGTATTTCTTTAGCTCTTTTTATAAGCTTTAAGAAGCTTTCTTAAACTATTATTAGTAATTATATAAAGGATTCCCTTACTAGCTTTAACTATAATCTAAATTTATATATATTACTTAGTATTTTTAATTACTAGAGTATTTTTAGTAAAAGTACTTCTAGTAGAGTATATAATTATATATTAAAATAATTAAAAACTACTTACGTATTAATAAGAACTAACTTAAATACTTAAAAAGCTTTCTTATAGTTATTATATATAAATATATTAGAAAATATATCTTTAAAGGCTAGAAAGAAGTCTTTTTTATTAATATAGTAGACGTATTTACGCGCTAAGTCTTATACGTACTATAAGTACTTTAACTTTAATAATAAAAAGTATACTATATTAAGTAGCTAAAGTATATATAATAAATATATAGGTATATAGAGGGTAAGGATCTTTTATATAAAGTAGTAATTTTTAAACTCTTAGTTAAAGTAGCTCTTATAGCTATTAAGAATTAGTAGCCTATATAACTCTATTTAATATATCTTTATATACTTATTAAAGTACTTTAACTACTTAAGACTAAGCGCGTTATTTATCTAGCTATTTTTAGAGACTAAGAGCTTCTAATTATATAGTATAAAGACTTCTTTATACTAAGCTAAGATATAGACGCGTCCTTTATAAATAATAAATAGTAAAGTTATATACCTAGTAGTATAGATACTTTAGATAACTATAACCTATTTTTAATTACTTAGCTATATAAGAGTAGGCCTTATATAATACTCTAAGCCTATAATAACTTTTATTAAGCTAATTATACCTATCTAGAAGCCTATTTTATTAAAGTTATAAATATTATTATTATAAATACTATACTTCTTAATTATTCTTTATATAAGTTTAAACTATACGTTTATAATTTATAAATCTTCTTAAAGTATTCTTTAGTAGTTTTTTATTTAATTAAAAGCTATCTTAAGCTCCTTTATATACGATATAAACTATATAGACTAGTTTTTACCTACTAGCTTTTTATCTTATATAGCTAATAGTTAATCTACTTTATCTATTATCTTATATTACCGGGGGGCAAATCCTTGCGAATTAAGGTTAAGTATATATTATATAATTATCTACTCTTTAGTTACTATAAGCTTTAGATAGTTTAGGTATATTTTAAGTTAAAATATAATTTTATAGAGGCGATTAGAGAGCTGCTAAAATAGTATATTATATACTACTATAGCGCGTTATACGCCTTAAATTTAACCTAAAGTATAGGCCTAATATATAAAATTAATTCTACCTTCTTACTAAGATAAATTAGTTATATATTATTAATATATTACCTTTTATATATAGTGTTCGCGATGCTAAGAAAAAGTATCTAGCTTAGTAGTTTATCTAACTTAGTAGTAGAATACGTTACTTAGAGAAGTTATCTACTAATAGTAAAAGGTTTATATCTTAGATAGTAATTATATTAATCTTTTATATATTATTAATTAACCTTAGATCTTTATTCTTTTTAGAGACTAAAAACTAAAGGTTATAGTACTAGCTATTATATAGTTCTAGCGTTCCTTACTTAATATATTTATTAATTATTAAGATATACTTATTTTTTAGCTTCTTTAGTAAGTAAAAAAAGTTAGCTTACTATACTTTATACTTTATAGTTCTAATTTTATATAGAGAACTAATATTAAGATATATATATTTAGATTTTATTTATATAAAAGTAATTATAGCTTCCCTATTAAATAATATCTCTATTATAAAATATACTTTTTATAGTAAAAGTTATAGTCTAAAGTTTTATTAAGATAGTTATTCTTAAGTAAGCCTAATACTTTAAAAAAAGGCTATATATCTTCTTTTAAAGAGGTAGTTAAATAGTCTAATATTAAGAGGCCTAAGGCTATTATAAAGTATCTAGTTTTAAATAGTAATATTTTACTATTTTAAATTACTAAACTCTATAGGTTCTTTAGTTTATAGTATATTAATAGGTTATATTTTCTTAGCTATTATCTTATAGATGTTATAGGCTAAGCCTCTAAGGCCTTAGCTAGTTAGCCTTAGTGTCCTTTAGCTGAGCCCCTAAGCCTCTAAGGCCTTAGCTAGATAGCCTTAGTATCCTTTTTATTCTTTCTTAGCCTTACTACTAGATAGTACTACTTAGATACTCTCTTAGTACTTATAGTAGTTAAGAACACTATACTATAGTTATAATATCTTATAATATAAAGGCCTACCTAAACTTTAGTATAGGGGCTATCTTTAAGAGCCTACCTAAGAGCCCTTATAGCTCTTTATTAAATTTACTTATTATTACTTTATATTTAAGCTATTAAAGTAGCCCCTTATATTTAAATTTAATTATTTTATAATATATAAGTATTATACTTCTAATTCCTTATAGCTCTTTAGAGTTTAATTTAAACTTAGCCTATTATCTAGTAAATACTATTTATAGAAGCCTTAATTAACATATTATATTAAGCCTTATAGGTAAAGAGCCTATTAAGTAAAGCTTTAATTAATATAATATACTAAGCTTTATAGATACTAGATTTTTAAGATTAAAAGTTTTAAGATACGTAATTTTTTAAGCCTTAAGTAGCTTCTTAAGTTGTCTTCTAAAGCCTATTTAGTAATAAGCTAATAGCTAGCTATTAGTAAGATAAGCTATTAATTAATACTTAAAAAAGCCTATACTTTAGGTTATTAAAGAGAATAAAGATATAGTTATAACTATAGTAGTCTTATATAAGTATAGTTTAAGTAGTAATACTTAGTAAAGTCTTACTACTATACTTATATAAATAATAATAGTAGTATTTTTAAAATCTTATTATTATACTAAATTTAGAAGAATAGCTTAATTAGAAAATTAGTACTTAAGTACTTAGTATAAAAGGATATAATTTAGCCTTTTAGTATAAAGAGCTAATAATATATCTACCTATTAATATTATTAAGCTTTTTAAATTTTATATTTAAGATATCTTAGCTAGTAGATCTTAGAATAAAGCTTTTACTAGTATTTAGCTCTAAGTAAAAGAGTAAAGCTATAGTAAAAAAGAAGCCTTAAAGGCTATAGCTAGTATTAAAGAAATAATTTAGTATCTATTTATAGTAAGAATAGTATTAATATTAATACTAAGATCTTTAATATAGAATTTTTTAGAAAAAAAGATTATTAAAAACTTACTAAGAACTTAGACTTAGGGACTATTAGCTCTCTATAACTAAGCTAAAACTTAACTATTACTATAGTTAATAATATTACTAATAGTCTTTAATATAAAGAAATTAACTAAGGAATATTATAAGCGCTTTTTTAATTTTTAGAAATTTAATAGTATAAGGTTAAAGTACCTAAGTTAGTACTTAGCTATTATAAGTAAATTTACTATTAACTAAAATAACTATCTAATATAGGAGTTAAGTTACTAATACGTCTATAGCCGCCTTAAAAGTAAAGCCTATACTATTATAACTCTTTTTATAAAGTCTAGCTAAAAGACTAGCTATAATATTAACTAGTTATAAACCTTTCTAGACTCTTATTTTAAAGACTATTATATAAAAGTATAAGTTTATAATAAGATTATATATATAAAATAGAGTAAGTATAAGATTAAAGAGTACTTCTATAACTTTAAAAAGTAGTAGTTATATATAAGTCTTAGTAATAATAATATAATAAAGATAATATTATTTTAAAACAGCCTAAAGAATAAGATTTAGTCTTAATTAATAAGAGTTTATATTAATTTATATACTACGCTCTAGAAAAGAGCTATTAAGATATTAAATAATATATTCTAATATAAGATCTATAATAAGCTAGTAAAAAAAACTAGCTTTTATTTAAGTAATACTAGATCTTTATACTATATAAAAAAGTAAAGCTATTTACTATTAAATAATAAAATAGATAGTATTAAATATACTAGTAAAAATAGTCTTTTTAATAAAAAGAAAGATTACTATAAAACTAAGAATTTTTATTTTAACTATAGTAAAGATAATTACTACTTTTAGAATTATTATAAGAAAATAAGCTTAACTAAGAATAGCTTAAGAAAGCTTAAGGATTAAAGAGTAATCTTAGCTAAAGTAACTAAAATAAAAGATAAAAATAAGTACTACTTTAATAAAACTTTAAGTAGTAAAAAAGCTACTATTAAAAGAGTATCCTTTAAAAATAATACTTTAAATAAAAGTTTTAATAAAGAGCTTTTAAAAAAAGAGTAGCTTTTATTAAAAATTATAAGTAAGAGCTAAAGATAAGTAAGTATAAAATATAAGAAGATTAAAACTAGTTTAAAAAAACTAATATATAGAGTAAAGTATTAGTTATAGATATTTTAGTTAATTTAGATTATTATACTTTAATAATAATTAACTTTAGTAGCCTTATTTTTACTATAATTAGCTTAATCTTTACTTAGAAAGCTTACTTATAGTATATAAAGATAATACCCTAAAAGGCTATTAGGATTAAAGGAAGCAGCTAGATTAACTAAGTAACTTATTTTAAGTTTAATATTAATAAATACTAAGACTATAAATAGGGCTATATAGTTAATTAGTACTCTAGGTTTAATATTATACTTAGAAAACTATAGATAAATAAGTATAAAGTTACGTTTATATCTTATAAGCTATCTATCTATATATACTTAACTAAATAAAGAATTTACCTCTAAGCTTATAATAGAAGGCTTAAATAGGATAGCTTAAAGCCTTAAGAAATTAGAACTATAGTATATATATTATAAATATAATATTTAAAGAAGAAAGGATCTATAATCTAGGTCTTTATAGCGTTTATAGTAAATATTAATAAGATACTAGTACTTAAAGCTATAGTTAACTATAAGGCCTTACTACCTAAAGCTTATAAGGATTAAGTATAGATATTTAACCTTAAAACTATATTTAAGTAAGTTTTATATTAGCTAAGTATTAACTACGTAATTAAGATAGATAAGAATAAGAAAGATAAAAAGAAACTAGCTTTATAAAAACCTCTATATAATATAAGCTAAAGAAAACTCCTTATTCTTTATAAGTACTTTATATTACTACTAGATAAAGAGTAGATTTATATTAGTAGCTTACTTACTGCCTTACTAGTATTATTTATAAAAAAACTAGGTAAAAGCTTATATTTTTATATAAATTACTAAGCCTTTAATACTATTACTTAAAAAGACTATTACTCTCTACCTCTAATTTAAGAAATACTAAATAATATTACTAAAGCTAAATACTTTATAAAGATTAATATATTTATTACTTTTTATAAGATTTATATCTATAAGGAAGATAAATAGAAGACTATATTTTATACTTAATTTAGCCTATATAAATAGATAGTTACCTTCTTTAGACTAGTAAACGTACTAAGTACTTTTTAGCGTTATATTAATTAGACGCTATAAGAATATATTAATAACTTTTACTTAGTAAATCTAAATAATATACTAATTTATACTAATAGATTCTTTAAGTAGTACTATAAAAATGTAAATAAGGTACTTAATACTATAAGAGTAGCTAGCCTTTCTCTAGATATTAGTAAGTATAAATTTAATATTACTTTTATAAAGTACTTAGGCTTTATTATTAAAGTAGAGAAAGGCCTTTATATAAACTTTAAAAAGGTTAAGGTTATTAAAGAATAAAAAATACCTTATATATAGAAAGGTATATATAGTTTCCTTAGATTTATAAACTTCTATTAGTACTTTATTAAGGATTATTTAGGCCTAGTTATACTTTTTATATCTTTAATAAGATTAAATACTCCTTTCTACTAAGAGAAAAATTAATAAGATACTTTTAATAAGCTAAAGGCTATTTTTATTACTAAACTAGTTCTAGCTTAGTTTAACTAGAATTATAAAACTATTTTAAAGATAGACTTTTTAAGTTAGTTAACCTCTAAAGTACTCTTATAGTATAGTAATAATAGGTTACTTTATCTAGTTACCTACTTCTTAAAGAAGATAAATGTTTATAAAGCTAACTATAAAATATATAATAAAGAGCTACTTACTATAATTAACTACTTTAAAGAATAGAATATAAAGCTCTACTTAATTAAGAAGTTTATAGTTATTATAAACTATAAAAACCTTAAGTACTTTATAAAACTATATTAGTTAAATAATTACTAAATAAAGTAGTCTTTTATTTTAAAGAGATACTAGATAGTTATTACTTATTACTTTAAAAACTTAAATAAAAGAGCTAATACTCTCTCTTATTATAAATAGGATATACTTAAAGGTATAATAGATAAATAACTATAGTACTAATATATATAGTTATTAAAACTTATTACTATTAATAATTAGGATAACTCTAAGGATAAGGACCTAATACCTATTATAGCTACTTAAATTAAGGCCTTTAGAGCTCCTATTAATACTAAGGAGGATTTTAGTACTCTTATTAATACTAAATAGAATCTAGAAGAGCTATTATTTAAAGAATAATAAGTAACTATTTAAATAAAAGATAAAGTATACTTATAGGCCTAGCAGGTTATACTAAATAATAAATAGAGGTTTCTATTAGAAATAGACTAGAAAGCCTTTATTTTAAAGTATTTAGTAAATACTAATATAGATCTTTAATATTAAAATTATTAATAAGTCCTAGATAATAAACCTTTATAAATAGAAATTATCTATACTATATATACTTTACCTACTCTAGGTTATTTAGGAAGAGACTCTACTTATAAAGTAGTTATATAAGATTTTTTCTAGCTAAATATATTAAATAATATCTATTAATATATTAGGAATTATAATACTTATAGACAAATAAAACTCTAGTAAAATAGCTTTTATAAACTATTAAAACTATTACTGTTACTAGAATAGATTTAGAAAGAGATTTTAATAGATTTTATTATTAGGCTACTTAAAAGCAAAGGCTGTATAAACCTAATAGTTATTATAAATTATTTAAGTAAAAATATAGTCTTTATTCTATTATTAAATATTAAGGTTACTATAGTAGTTAATACTTTTATCTAGTTTATAGTTACTTACTACTAGTTACTAGATACTATTATTTTAGATAAAAGAACTTAATTTATTAGTAAATTTTAGATAATACTTTATAAGCTCTATAGTATTAATTATAAGTTATTAATAGCTTATTATCTATAGACTAATAGATTAATAGAGAGGATAAATTCTACTATTAAAGTCTACTTATATACGTATATTACGTAGGATTAAAAAGACTAGATAAAATATATTAGAATAGCTATAATAGCTATTAAAGTATAAGAAGTAGTAGTAATAAAGATAAGCTTTTTCTTCCTTTAATATAGATATTACATAGACCTTCTATAGTTATAACTAGCTATTAAAATAACTAGAACCTTATACTTAAATAAAAAGAAAGTCTTAGTAATTATAAATAAGCTTAATAAGGCGTTTAATCTTACTTATATATTAATAGTAAATAATTAGTAAGAATAAAAAAAATAAGCTAATAAGAGATATAAGGGGGCTATATAACTATAGGTAAGTAATAAGGTATAGCTTATACTTAGAATATATATAAAGACTACGCGTATAAGTAAAAAGCTAAACTAGAAAAACTTAAAGTATATAGTTATTAAGCTTATTAAAACTTATACTATTAAATTAGATATACTAGGTAGGACTAAGAAGGTCTTTAATATAAATAGGCTACGCCTTACTACTAGTAACCTACTACTAAGCTAACTATTAATAGACTACTAACTAGAGCCTATTATTATTAATAAAGAGCTTAAGTACTTTATTAAAAGGATTATAGATAAATAGAAACGTTACTATAGATATAAATTCTAGTATTAGCTTCTAGTTAAATAGAAAAACTATAAGAGACCTACTTAAGAACCTACTTTAAAGTTTATAGATATAGAAGCCTTAGTAGCGTAGTATAGAACTATACTAACTACTTAAAAGTATTTCTATTTTTTTATCTTTTTACTATTATACTTACCCTTAGAGCTATAAATACTAAAGCTTTAACTAGATAAGAATATAATAAAACTACTAATCTATTTATTTAAGTATTATAAAGCTATTAAGTAGAATAATTATTTAAAGGTAAATAATTTATATATATCTAGTTAAGTAATAGTCTTATAGTATAATACTATTATATAACTATACGTATAAAGGTTATTTACCTTTTACCTTAAAGTTTAAACTTAGCTATTCTTTATTACTATTATTTTCCTTTTTACTCTTAAGGTATACTATATAAAGATACCTAAGTAAGAAACTAGTTAAAGGTAAGTTAACTTTTAGGTAATCTATCTTACTTATATACTAAAGTATTAATAGAATAGATTAACTTAGTTACCTTCTTGCCTTTTTTAACCTGCGTTTAAGCCTAGCTATATACTATTACTATTACTATTATATACTTTCTTTTTATCTTTTTTAAATACCTAACCCTAATAGGGGGGTATTATTATAGACTAAGCCTCTAAGGCCTTAGCTAGTTAGCCTTAGTATCTTTTAGCTAAGCCTCTAAGCCCCTAAGGCCTTAGCTAGATAGCCTTAATATCCTTTTTATTCTTTCTTAGCCTTACTACTAGATAGTACTACTTAGATACTCTCTTAGTACTTATAGTAGTTAAGAATACTATACTATAGTTATAATACCTTATAATATAAAGGCCTACCTAGACCTTAGTATAGGGGCTATCTTTAAGAGCCTACCTAAGAGCCCTTATAGCTCTCTATTAAATTTACTTATTGTTACCCTACACTTAAGCCATCAAGGTAGCCCCTTATAATAGAGAGTATTAACTTATAGTTTTTTAGCTATTATCTCTATAGTTTACTTTTTATATACTTAGTAACTAAGCTTAGTTATAATTAGTTTTTAAAGTATATCTAAGCTAAATACTTTTTCTAGTTTTTTATTTATACTAACTTTAGATTTTAGAGTATACTACTTACTAACTTACTAGTAATTTTTATTAATAAATATAAAGTTAAATTTACTAAAGCTTTAGAGTCTATTTAGTAGTAGAACTAATTAGTATAAAGTATAGACGCTTAAAGGTATTACTTAGTACTAAGAAGACTATATAGTTATAATATTATATAATAGTTTTTATAGTTATACTAGATTTACTATATACTTAAGTAAATAGTTCTATTATAGGCTAAGCCTCTAAGGCCTTAGCTGGCTAGTTTTGGTAGTACTCCTTTGTTCCTTCTTACTCTCTTTTATTACATAACCTAAGGGCTAGTTAGCTCTTAGCTATTCTTTTACTTACTAGAGTTATTATATAGTCTTTTAGTTTACTCTCTTTAAAAAGCCTAATCTAAACTTTAGTATAAAGTTAACTTAAAGCTTAGTAAAGTTAACTTAAAGCTTAGTATAGAATCTTACTTAAACCTTATATATAAAAGCTTTCCTTAAAAGCTAACTTAAAGCCTTTATAGCTCTTTATTAAATTTACTTATTATTACTCTATACTTAAGCTATTAAGATAGCTTCTTATATTTAAATTTAATTATTTTATAATATATAAGTATTATACTTTTAATTCCTTATAGCCTTTTAAAGCTTAATTTAAACTTAGCCTATTACCTAGTAAA
Organism: Lophiotrema nucula; assembly: GCA_010015825.1. Classification (NCBI taxonomy): domain Eukaryota; kingdom Fungi; phylum Ascomycota; class Dothideomycetes; order Pleosporales; family Lophiotremataceae; genus Lophiotrema; species Lophiotrema nucula. The sequence continues at coordinate 19,185 of ML977350.1, forward strand.
CGCTATTTATAAAAGTCTTAATTAATATATTATATTAAGCCTTATAGGTAAAAAGCTTATTAAGTAAAGTCTTAGTTAATATAATATACTAAGCTTTATAGATACTAAATTTCTAAGATTAAAAAGTCTTAAAACGCGTAATCTTTTAAGCCTTAAGTAGTTTTTTAAGTTATCCTCTAAAGCCTATTTAGTAGTAAGCTAATAGCTAGCTATTAGTAAGATAGGCTATTAATTAATACTTAAAAAAGCCTATACCTTAGATTATCTAAAAGAATAAAAATATAGTTATAATTACTATAGTTTTATATAGTATAGCTTAAGTAGTAGTACCTAGTAAGGTTCTACTACTATACTTATATAAATAATAATAGTAGTATCTTTAGGATCTTATTATTATACTAAATTTAAAAAAATAGCTTAATTAAAGAATTAGTACTTAAGTACTTAGTATAAAAAGATATAATTTAGCCTTCTAGTATAAGGAGCTAATAATACGTCTACTTATTAATATTATTAAGCTTTTTAAATTTTATATTTAAGATATTTTAGCTAGTAAATTTTAAGATAAAGCTCTTACTAGTACTTAGCTCTAAGTAAAGGAGTAAAGCTATAGTAAAGAGAAAGCTTTAAAAGCTATAGCTAGTATTAAAAAAATAATTTAGTATCTACTTATATTAAGGATAGTATTAATATTAATACTAAAATTCTTAATATAAAATTCTTTAAAAAAAAAAGTTATTAAAGACTTACTAGGTTAGTAGTAGAGTATATAGAATTCGGTTGACTTGTAGCTAGTAGGATGCTTAAATACTATTATAATAAGAGTAAAAATTAGTAGCTAAAGAGGAAAGAATTATATATTATCTATTCTATAAGTATAATATTTAGTAATTAATAGAGCTACTTATTTACGTAGGTAAGCTACCTCTCTATATAGTACTAGCTACCTAATTAATAATTATATTACTTATAGTATAAAACCTCTTTTACTTATTACTTAGTTTTATTAAGTACTAAAACTATTAAAAACTAGTACGCTTAAATTACCTTTACTAGTAACTAGTACTTATAACTCTTTTTAAGTTAAGCCTAGCTTAATAGTTTTCTTATATACTATTATATATTCTACTACTCTATCTACTATAACTTATCTAGGTTTATATCCTCTATATAGAAGAAGTCTTTATAGGCTATATTCTATATTAGGTATTTAGCGTTAGCTTTATTTATATTTAATAACTAATAAAAGTTATTACTATAAGTAAAGACTTTAAACTATTATACTAAGAGCTAGTTAGCTTTAATAAACATTATAAATATATCTTACTACTTATTAATAAAGCCTTAGTATTAATCTTTTATTATATTTTTACTAAAAAGGTATAATATCTTTACGTAGACTAAAAAGTTATTTTAAAATATCTAGTAGTATATTACTTATAAAATTCTAAACTAAAAGTATAAAAAAATTATACTAGAGAATATATTTTTAATACTACTATATATATTAGGGTAGCTAAAAGGAGATAGTAGCTTAGCTAAAAGCTACTAATATATAGTTACTAGCTACTTATAAATACTTATCTTATTATTTTTTATAATTTTTATATTATTATTTATTCTAATAAACTATAGTAGTATAGTATAGCGCTTTTACGTTATAGGACCTATTAATTTATATAAAAGCTAAAAATTACTAATCTATACTTTACCTCTTTTATATAAAACTTTTTTTTACTTTACTTTAAACTATTAGCTAGAAATTTTACTAAACTAGTTATTTTTATTATACTAGACCTTAATTTTTCTTAGCTTAAAGATACTTTTTAATACTTACTAAGTTTAGTATTTTACTAAGTAATAGTAAAACTTAGATAGTACTTTAGTATAGTTTTAGTTATTTTTATTATTTTATAAAATACTACTTTAGATTATATTTATATTAGCCTAATCTTTTATAGTAACTTTAAGATTAATATTAATATATTAGAAGTAGGTTAGGTTACTAGCCTTAGTCTTCTTTATATAGTATAAGTATAAGATAAGATATATAGTCTACTAAAGGACTATATATAGTATATAATAAAATATATCTCTATAAATAAGCTACTAGAAGAAGGAATAATATATAGTTTAAACTTAGCTTTAGTTACTTTAGTTATTAATTCTACGTATATAATACTTATATATTAGGTATTTTTTAGTTAAAATTTTAAGTAAGTTATTATTTTAAAATATTTAACTAAAAATATTTATATTTACTATCCTAGTTTATATAAACTTATTAACTATAGGCTTTAAGTCTAGTATTTTAATTACTTTATTATAATTAATTTATAGTACTATTAGCTTAGGAAAGAAGTAATAGCTAAGTAGATTATTTATATTTTATAGTCTACGCTCTAATATATAGAAGAGAATATACTACTTATTATATACCTTTTATATTATAATATAATAGTAATTATTTATAAATAGGAAGAGAAAGTAAGTAAAGTTTATATAGTTTACTCTTTAAGTAGTAAAATTTACTTTATTAGTAATAAGATAAGTATAGTTAAAGTATATACGTAATTTAGTTATTTAAGTACTAGTATATTTAGAGTACTAGTTAAGAAAGTCTAAAGTTTTTATACTAAATATCTTTTACTAAACTTAGTCTAAAATTTTATCTTACTATACTTAGAATACGCTTAAATAGTACTAGTATTTCTTATTAATAATATTTATAAATATTTTATTAAGGTTTTTTAGAACTATATTATTAAGTATTTTCTTATAGAATACGTAATTCTAAATACGCTTAGCTTAAACTAAGTCTTTATATTAAACTTAGTTTATTAGCTACTTTACTTAAAATCTAGTTAGCTAGTAGTCTACTTAAAGTATAGCCTTAGTATTTAGTAGAATTATACTAATAACTTTATAATAAGCTTCTTATACTAGGCTAGTTATAGGCTATACTAATAGTTAACCTATACTACTAGTAGCTTTATTATCTTAGTTATAAGTAAAATACTAGCTTACTAAAGTATTACTAATATTAGAAGTAAGTATAAGTGTATTTATATAGCTTTAACTAGTTATTAGCGTAGCGCTAGTTATATAGATATTAGGTAAACCTTATAAACTAGTATAACGTATATAAGTAAGTAACTTTACTATATTATAATACTTTTATTCTATAGGTCCTATATATAAGTAAGTATACTTAGTAAAAAGATTAGGTTCTACTTTAATCTCTTACTATTTATATAAAAAATATATATTCTCTAGTTATATAAAGACTATACTAGTTTAGTTACTAGCTATCTATAGTACTAACTAGTTATTTTTAATTTCTTTTATACTCTACTACTTTAGTTACTTATTAACTAAGTACGTAGTATTACCTTCTTTTAAAAGCTATATATTAGACTTTACCTTTTCTATCTTTTAATAGTATATATTCTATTCTTTTTATATATAATAGATATACTAGTATAGTCGGCGTTCGTTGCTAGGGAGTTACGTCCCTAGTATAGAAAAGTATTAACTATACACTTTTTTATCTAAATCCTAAATTTATATTAATTTTATAGTCCTCTTAGAGGACCTATTATATATTATTATAATAGTAACTAATAAGTAAGCGTATCCTCTAAGCGTCTTTAATATATAATCTATAAGCTTCTTTATCTTAATTTAAATCTAATTATAAATTTATTATATTTATACTTACTTTTATAACGTATATATAAGCTTACTATTTCTTACTAAACTATATTTACTATATTAACTTCTTATATAGCTTTAATCTTCTAGTAGATATAAATAGCGTTAAGTACTAAGTAAATTTATATTTTATAGTAACTCGCCTATATATACTTAGTAAAGTCCTTTTTAATAACTTTAAAAGCTTTAGTAAGATCTTTTAATAACTTTTTAAAGCTTTATAACTAAAAATTAAACTTAAATTATTTACTATTAATAAGAGACTAGCTAATAAGGTAAACTTTAATAATGTTTTTTAGAGTTAAGTATACCTATTACTAACTACTAGCTTTAATAATAATCTTAATTTAATAAATACTATTTTAGTTTATAACTTTTCTAGCCTACCTTTATAATACTTTATCCTTAGCTATAGCTCTAAGCTTTAGAATTAATTTTTAACTACTATCTTTAAAAGCTACTACTATATTACTACTAACGTTATAAATAAGTAGCTCTAGAAAATTAACCCTACTATTAATTATATTAAAGTAGATCTACTAGCCGCCCTAAAGTATATTAAATAGCTTTATTAATAGTAATAGGTACTATATAGTAAGTATAACCTATTTATATAAAATAATAAAATAATAAAAATAATAGTAATACGTACTTATTACTATATAATAATAATAAAATATAATAACTAGAGCTTATAAGATAAGATATATATATAAAAAAGAGAAAGAGAGAGAGGGAGTAGATAGGAGAAAGGAAGTAAAGATATAGCCTACTAGTTAGTATTTAGGTATCCTCTCTCCTAACCTAAAGTTTAGGTATTAAAGTAAATAGTAAGTATTAAAGTAGATAGTAGTTAACCTTACTAAATTTAAGAGGATATAATAATATTATAAAGTATTAAGCTCGTTTAGTAAGCTTACTTAATTACGTAATTATATAAATATTATAATTTATTAATATTTAAATACTTTTTTATTAATATAGCAGTAGGGGCTGCTTATTTTTATATATAATTTAGTAATACCTATCTATTTTAGTCTTAGAAAAAATAAAAAATAAAAAAATAAAAAATACTAGTATACCTTATAAAAGTCTTTACTAGTAATATAGGTTTCTTTTAACTAGTCTTTAGTTATATACTCTAGACGATTATATATTATAATATTAACTCTATTAGTAGTAAATAGTAGGGTTATTTATCTAGTAATATACTATATAATATTTATTACTTTATATAATATTTAGATTAAATTAATTCTATATAAGAGCTCTACTACCTTTATTCTCTATTACTAGTATATAACTTAATAGTACTATAGTAAGTCCTTAGCCCTATTACTACGCTAGTCTTATATAGTATAAATAAAAGAATACTAGCTAATAAACGCCTTATAGCTGCTATAAATACTTATAGCTCTACTATTCTAATAAATATAGTTAGTAACTATAGTTATAAATAATACTACCTTATAGGTATAGATAGATAGGCTCTTAAAGATAGTATTATAAATATTAGCTTAAGTAATAGCTAGAATTCTTTAAGCCTATATATTAATAATTTTTATAATAGTTATTTCTATTTTAAAAATAATAATCTTAGAGTATAATTTTAGGTTATTATTTAACTATAAAACTTAGATACTCTAAAGTAAGATATTCTAACTAATAAATTACTATCTTTATACTTATTATTTTTACTACTAGGTATTTTAAAAATAAAGAAGCTAAAAGGGTTAAGCTACTTAGCTAATCTATAGTAAAAGTATTAATATAACTAAGAAAATACTAAGCTACTAAATAGAAGAAGCTTAAAAGTATAAAAGAGATAAAAGCTTACTTATTAATATATTAAAAGCTTTACTAAGCTATTTAGGCGTTAGTAAAAACTACTTACTTATATTATAATATTCTACTATTATTTATAATTCTTTAAGTTATTTAAACTAGCTTTTATACTAAGGTATACTAACTAAAGTCTTATAAAGTAATTAATAATAATATTAGATATAAGTATAAGTTTTAGTTAAGTTTAATAAAGCTAGTAAAGCTTATATTTAAATTTATAAGTAATAGTTTTTATATTATAGTTTAACTTTAATTTTAGAAAAGTAAGAAAGTATTAAAATATTACTAGCTAGTATTTTATAGTTACTAAATTTAGCTATATCTACTAGTAGTTTATAACTTAAAAAGTTTAAAAGTAAAATAAAAAGGAAACTATAAAGATAGTAAATCTTTTTACGTTTATATACTTTTTTACTACTATTAGGATCTTTAGCTACTAGTATATTACTTTAAGTTTTATAGTAATAATACTTTACTTTATTTATACTTTTATATTACCTATTAACTTATTATATAAATTATTAGCTATTATTATTTTTTTTATTTATAATTTTACTATACTACTATTAGCTTTTTTTACTTTAATTATTTATATAGTAAATCTTACTCTTTTTTAAACGCTAGAGTAATCTAGCTAGTCCTTATAAATATACTTAATTTACTTAATTTACCTTTTACTCTATATAGCTACCTATAGTATCTATTTTAGATACTACTATTATTAAACTAGCTAATTAAGATTTAGTAAAGAAGTCTTTTTATTAAATATTAATTAGCTAAAAGTAATTACTAAGATTAACCTAGCTATAGTTACTTAAGTTATAACTTCTACTTTATAATAGCTTACTTATTTTACCTATTCTACTTAAATAAAACTTATAATAGTTTATTAAAATATTATAATATAGATTCTCCTCTTTTACTTTCTCTAATATTATCTTATATATTAGATATTAGAGTCTTTAGGTAGTCTTTTTTTATATATAAATATATATAGCTTATACTTAGTAAACTATAAGTATAATTAATTAGGCTTTATAAAAAGAATATAATAGCTTTAAAGTAAGAGTTTATATATTTACCTTCTTTATTTTTACGTCTTATTTTATTATTTTAAATAAACTTATATAAACTAGTATAGCTAGTATTTATTAAACTTTCTATCTACTTTAATAGTTAGATTATAATTAGCTAGGTAATAATAGTTTAATAGCTATAACTATTAAAGTAGGTCTAGTTTTTATAACTAGAAATAAGATAAAGTTAGTAGTTTTATTTACTAGCTATTAAACTAAGCTAAAGTTCTTTTTTATTTATACTTTTAGTACTAGTAGTTTAGGTTTTATAAGTAAATATATTTATAATTCTTTTTTATAATATTTTTTAGTAAGTACTAAAAGAATAGCTTAATATTCTTAAATAGAACTATATTTACTAGTAAGGTACTATTAAGGTCTTCTAATTTATAGTAGCCTTAGTTTTAGAATAACTAGCTTACTTAGTATAGGCCTATCTAGTATATATTAAGTTTAATCTTTATAAATATATTAACTTAATAGAAACTATCCTAAACTAAAACTAAGTCTCCTATACTTATTATATAATACTTAATTTCTTAAGTAGTATCTTAGTAGTTCTTTTTCTAGGCTTAAAGTCTTTAAATATAGGCTACTATATTTTATAAATTTTAGTTATATATATTAAGTTATATTATATAAATTATAATTAGCTTATTTTAAATTTATACTTTATTCTATAGTAGTATCTACTATATAGATAAGATAGATTCTATTAAGAGTTATAGGTTTTAGCTAGTTATTAGCTATATTACTAAATAGCTATACCTTTTTTAAATAATATATCTTTCTACTAGTATTACTATATAAAGGTTATCTACCTACTTACTAAGTAACTTTATAAGAGTATTATAGACTAAGATATACTTATATTTAATAAATCTTTAAACTTATAAATTCTATACTAAGATCTATAAGTAGATAATATTATATAGTTTAAAAATAGCCTTTAATATATTCTTATTTTTAGGCCTACTATTAACTTATATCTAGCTATAGACTCTCTACCTATAGATAATATCTTTATATATAAACTTTATAATAGCTACTAAATTATTCTTTATAAGTACTTTAGCCTTTAGCTAGCCTATTAGAGTTTTTTAAGTAATAATAAAAAAGTATTTACTTCTACTTTTTAGTATATAAATAACGTTAATAGCTACGTATTCCTATATAGTAGTAGTATAGAATATAGTAAGTATATTTTTTTTTATAAGGTTAACCTTTCTTAGTATTTAAGATAGGCCTATAAGGCTTTTATAACTATATTCTATATATTCTTTTAAAAGTATTATATTTTAAGTATACTAAAGATACTATTTATACCTTAGTATTTTAGCTAATAGTAGACCTTTTAAATTATAACTAGCTAACTAGCCCTTAGGTTACGTAATAAAGGAGAGTAAGAAGGAATAAAGAAGTACTACTAAGGCTAGCCAGCTAAGGCCTTAGAGGCTTAGCCTATAACAATACTAAGAAAAAGTAGCCGTCTTAGTAGTATAGCTATCTTAGTAGTACTTTACGTTAATAGTTATAGTAGACTTTCTTTAGTAATATTAGTAGTAAAGTAAGGCTAAATATAGCCTATAAAGTATAAATAAAATTTCTACTAACGTACTTTACTATACCTTATATTTTATTTTTCTATATTATTAAGAACTAGAGTTAAGGTAAAGATATAACCTACTATTTTACTATAACAAAATATTAAGCTACTCTAGATTAAATAGTAGTAAGATACTACTATATTAGTAGTAGGGTATATAGAATTTGGTTGACTTATAGCTGGTAGGATGCTTAAATACTATTATAATAAGAGTAAAGATTAATAGCTAAAGAAAAAAGAATTATATATTACTTATTCTATAAGTATAATATCTAGTAGTTAATAGATAGGTTAATAGCCTACTCTTATAGGCAAGCTGCCTTCTTATATAATACTTACTACCTAATTAGTAATTATATTACTTATAGTATAAAACCTTCTCTACTTACTACTTAGTCTTATTAAGTATTAAAACTATTAGAAATTAGTATACTTAAATTACTTTTATTAGTAACTAGTACTTATAACTCTCTTTAGGTTAAGCCTAGCTTAATAAACTTTTTATATACTATTATATATTCTACTACTCTATCTACTATAACTTATTTAGGTTTATATCCTCTATATAGAAGAGGTCTTTATAGGCTATATTTTATATTAGATACTTAGTATTAGTTTTATTTATATTTAATAACTAGTAAAAGTTATTACTATAAGTAAAGACCTTAAACTATTATACTAAGGGCTAGTTAGTCTTAATAGACGTTATAAATAAGTTTTACTACTTATTAATAAAGCTCTAGTATTAATCTTTTATTATATTTTTTTTAAAAAAGTATAGTATTTTTAAGTAAACTAAGAAGTTATTCTAAAGTATCTAGTAGTATATAGCTTATAAAATCCTAAACTAAAAGTATAGTAAAATTATACTAAAGAATACGTTCTTAACGCTACTATATATATTAAAATAATTAAAAGAAGATAGTAGCCTAGCTAAAAGCTACTAATATATAGTTACTAGCTATTTATAGGTACTTATCTTATTATTTTTTATAGTCTTTATATTATTATTTATTTTAATAAACTAAAGTAGTATAGTACGGCGCTCTTACGTTATAAGACTTATTAATTTATATAAAAGCTAAGAATTACTAATCTATACTTTACCTTTCTTATATAAAACCTTTTTCTACTTTACTTTAGGCTATTAGCTAGAAATCTTACTAAGCTAGTTATTTTTATTATACTAGGCTTTAATCTTTTCTAGCTTAGAAATACTTTTTAATACTTACTAAGTTTAATATTTTACTAAGTAATAGTAGAACCTAAATAGTACCTTAGTATAGTTTTAGTTATTTTTATTATTTTATAAAATACTACCCTAGATTATATCTATATTAGCCTAATCCTTTATAATAGCTTTAAGATTAATATTAATATATTAAAGGTAAGTTAGGTTACTAGCCTTAGTCTTCTTTATATAGTATAAGTATAAAATAAGATATATAGTTTACTAAAAAACTATATATAGTATATAATAAAATATATCTCTATAAATAAGCTACTAAAAGAGAGAATAATATATAGTTTAAACTTAGTTTTAGTTACTTTAGTTATTAATTTTACGCGTATAATACTTATATATTAGGTATTTTTTAGTTAGAATTCTAGATAAGTTATTATTTTAAAATACTTAACTAAAAATATTTATATTTACTATCCTAGTTTATATAAACTTATTAACTATAAGCTTTAGGTCTAGTATTTTAATTACTTTATTATAATTAATCTATAGTACTACTAGCTTAGAAAAGAAGTAATAGCTAAGTAAATTATTTATATTTTATAGTCTACGCTCTAATATATAGAAAAAAATATACTACTTATTATATACTTTTTATATTATAATATAATAATAATTATTTATAAATAAAAAGAGAAGGTAAGTAAAGTTTATATAGTTTACCTTTTAAGTAATAAAGCTTATTTTACTAGTAATAAGATAAGTATAGTTAAAGTATATACGTAATTTAATTACTTAAGTACTAGTATATTTAAAGTACTAGTTAAAAAAGTTTAAAATTTTTATACTAAATATCTTTTACTAGACTTAGTTTAAGACCTTATTTTACTATACTTAAAGTATACTTAAATAGTACTAGTATTTCTTATTAATAATATTTATAAGCGTCTTATTAAGGTCTTTTAAAGCTATATTATTAAGTATTTTTTTATAAAACGCGTAATTCTAAATACGTTTAGCCTAAACTAGGTTCTTATACTAAACTTAGTTTATTAGCTACTTTACTTAAGATTTAGTTAGCTAATAATCTACTTATAGTATAGCCTTAGTATTTAGTAGAGTTATACTAATAACTTTATAATAAGCTTCTTATACTAGGCTAGCTATAGGCTATACTAATAATTAACTTATACTACTAGTAGCTTTATTATCTTAGTTATAAGTAAAATACTAACTTATTAGAGTATTACTAATATTAAGAGTAAGTATAAGCGTATTTATATAGCTTTAACTAGTTATTAGCGTAGTACTAGTTATATAGATATTAAGTAAACCTTATAGACTAGTATAATATATATAAGTAAATAACCTTACTATATTATAATACTCCTATTCTATAGGCCTTATATATAAGTAGGTATACTTAGTAAAAGGGTTAGGTTTTATCTTAATCTTCTACTATTTATATAAAAAATATATATCCTTTAGTTATATAAAGACTATACTAGTTTAGTTACTAACTATCTATAGTACTAACTAGTTATTTTTAATTTACTTTATACTCTATTACTCTAGTTACTTATTAACTAAATATATAGTATTACTTTCTTTTAAAAGCTATATATTAGACTTTACTTTCTTATTCTTCTAATAGTATATATTCTATTTTTTTTATATATAGTAAATATACTAGTATACCTTATAGAAGTTTCTACTAGTAATATAAGTTTCTTTTAACTAGTTTTTAGTTATATACTCTAGATAGTTATATATTATAATATTAACTTTATTAGTAGTAAATAGTAGGGTTACTTACTTAGTAATATACTATATAATACTTATTACTTTATATAATATCTAGATTAAATTAATTCTATATAAAAGCTTTACTACCTTTATTCTCTATTACTAGTATATAACTTAATAGTACTATAATAAGTCCTTAGCCCTATTACTATACTAATCTTATATAGTATAAATAAAAGAATACTAGCTAATAAGTATTTTATAGTTACTATAAATACTTATAGCTTTACTATTCTAATAAATATAGTTAATAACTATAGTTATAAATAATACTATCTTATAGGTATAGATAGATAGGCTCTTAAAAATAGTATTATAAATATTAGCTTAAGTAATAGCTAGAATTCTCTAGGCCTATATATTAATAATTTTTATAATAGTTATTTTTATTTTAAAGATAATAATCTTTAAGTATAACCTTAAGTTATTATTTAACTATAAAACTTAAGTACTCTAAAGTAGGATATTTTAATTAATAAGTTACTATCTTTATACTTACTATTTTTACTACTAAGTATTTTAAAAATAAAAAAGCTAAAAAGGTTAAGCTACCTAGCTAATCTATAGTAAAAGTATTAATATAACTAAAAAGATACTAGGCTACTAAATAGAAAAAGCTTAGAAGTATAAAAAAAATAAAAGCTTACTTATTAGTATACTAGAAACTTTACTAGGCTATTTAAGCGTTAGTAAAAACTACCTACTTATATTATAATATTTTACTATTATTTATAATTCCTTAGGTTACCTAGACTAGCTCTTATACTAAAGTATACTAACTAAGGTTTTATAGAGTAATTAATAATAATACTAAATATAAGTATAAGTTTAATAGAGCTAGTAAGGCTTATATTTAGATTTATAAGTAATAGTTTTTATATTATAGTTTAGTCTTAATTCTAAAGAAGTAAAGAAGTATAGAGATATTACTAGCTAGTATTTTATAGTTACTAAATCTAGCTATATTTACTAGTAGCTTATAACTTAAAAAGTCTAAAAGTAAGATAGAGAAGAGACTATAAAGATAGTAAGTCTTTTTATATTTATATACTTTTTTACTACTACTAAGATTTCTAACTACTAGTATATTACTTTAAGTTTTATAGTAATAATATTTTACTTTATTTATACTTTTATATTACCTATTAACTTATTACGTAAGCTATTAGCTATTACTATTTTTTTTATTTATAATCTTACTATACTACTATCTACCTTCTCTACTTTAACTAGTTATATAGTAAATTTTACTTTTTTCTAAATACTAAAGTAATCTAAGTAGTCTTTATAGATACGCCTAATTTACTTAATTTACTTTTTACCTTATATAACTACTTATAGTATCTATTTTAGACGCTACTATTATTAAACTAGCTAATTAGAATTTAGTAGAAAAATTTCTCTACTAAATATTAATTAGCTAAAAATAGTTACTAAGATTAACCTAGCTATAGTTACTTAAGTTATAACTTTTACTTTATAGTAATTTACTTATTTTACCTTTTCTACTTAGGTAAAACTTATAATAGTTTACTAAAATATTATAATATAAGTCTTTCTCTTTTACTTTTTTTAATACTATTTTATATATTAGATACTAAAGTTTTTAGGTAGCCTTTTATAGTATATAAATATATATAGCTTACGCCTAGTAAGCTATAAGTATAATTAATTAAGTTTTATAAGAAAGATATAATAGCTCTAAAGTAAAAGTTTATAAATTTACTTTTTCTACTTTTATATTTTATTTTATTATTTTAAATAGACTTATATAAACTAGCGTAGCTAGTACTTATTAAACTTTTTATCTACTTTAATAGTTAAATTACAATTAGCTAAGTAATAATAGTTTAATAGCTATAACTATTAAAGTAGGTCTAGTTTCTATAACTAAAAATAGAGTAAAATTAGTAGTCTTATTTACTAGCTATTAAACTAAGCTAAAGTTTTTTTCTATTTATACTTTTAGTACTAGTAGTTTAAGTTCTATAAGTAAATATATTTATAATTTTTTTCTATAATATTTTTTAGTAAGCGCTAAAAAAATAGCTTAATATTTTTAAATAAAATTATATTTATTAGTAGGGTACTATTAAGGTCTTCTAACTTATAGTAGCTTTAATTTTAAAATAACTAGCTTACTTAGTATAGGCCTATCTAGTATATATTAAGTTTAATCTTTATAAATATATTAACTTAATAAAAACTATTCTAAACTAGAACTAGGTCTTTTATACTTATTATATAATACTTAATCTTTTATATAGTATTTTAGTAGTCTTTTTTCTAAGCTTAAAGTCTCTAAGTATAAGCTACTATATTTTATAAATTTTAGTTATATATATTAAGTTATATTATATAAATTATAATTAGCTTATTTTAAGTTTATATTTTATTTTATAGTAGTATTTACTATATAGGTAAGGTAGATTTTATTAAAAGTTATAAATTCTAGCTAGTTATTAGCTATATTACTAAATAGCTATACCCTTTTTAGATAGTATATCTTTCTACTAGTATTATTATATAAAAGTTATCTACTTACTTACTAAGTAACTTTATAAGAGTATTATAAACTAAAATATACTTATATTTAATAAATCTTTAGGCTTATAAATTCTATACTAAGATCTATAAGTAGATAATATTATATAGTTTAAAGATAGCTTTTAATATATTTTTATTTTTAAGTTTACTATTAACTTATATCTAGCTATAGACTCTCTATCTATAAATAATATTCTTATATATAAACTTTATAATAGCTACTAAATTATTTTTTATAAGTACTTTAGCTTTTAACTAACCTATTAAGGTTTTTTAAGTAATAATAAAAAAGTACTTACCTCTACTCTTTAGTATATAGATAATATTAATAGCTATATATTTTTATATAATAGTAGTATAGAATATAGTAAGTATATTCTTTTTTTATAGGGTTAACCTCCTTTAGTATTTAAAATAGGCCTATAAAACTTCTATAACTATATTCTATATATTCTTTTAAAAGTATTATATTTTAAGTATACTAAAAGTACTATTTATACTTTAGTATTTTAGCTAATAGTAAACTTCTTAGATTATAACTAGCTATAAGTTTTAGCTATTTACTATTTACTAAATAGCTTAGTATTATAATTTTTTCTTAAATAGTAATCCTTTTACTATAAAGAATATTAAGGTAGCTTTCTTTTAGAATAAGGTTTAGAATTAATTTAATTTTAAAAGTATTCTTAATATTTTTAAAAACTAAGTAATAGCTTTTAAATTATTATTATAAGATTTATATAGGATTTATAATAATAGAAGCTTAAGTTAGTACTTTATACTTACTATATTATAACTTAATTCTATATAGTTAAATAATATATTAATAAAGTCTTCTAAGTTTTCTTCTACCTTATTAGGTACTTTCTATTTATTAAGCTTTAAGTAGTAAAATAGCTTATTTATAATAGTATAGATCTTTCTTAGAATATACTTAATATTAAAATTCTATATTAAAATTATTATAAGCTACTTATTTATTAGTAAGCCTAGTAAGTCTATTAAAAAATAATTAAGCTAAGTAATTAGAGTTTAAGTATTTATTTTAATTATAAAGTATACTTTATAAAGCTAAGCGTAAAACTTTTTTAAAGTTTAAAAAATAGCTTTATATTTTAGCTTAGTAAAATACTATTTTAACTTAGCCTTTAACTATAAAGTACTTTTAAAGTAAATTAAGTATTTTTAACTATCTTATTTAATTTACTTTAAGACTATTCTACTTTTTTTAGTAGAGGCGTCTATACTTAGAAAAATTAGAAGTTTAAAAGTATAGTTAAGTAAAGCTAGTACTAGTACTATTATAATCTTATATTTTAAAGTTTTTATAGCCTACTTTTACTACTTTTTCTATTTCTACTTTATATTTTTTTATAGTAATATAAAAAGTAAACGTGCTATAATAGCAAAGTATTTAACCTAAATATAATAGTATATATAGATACTAATAAATATTCTTACTTTTTTAATATTCTTATATTTTAGCTATTTAATAATTTTTACTACTTTTTTTAATTCTAGATATCTACTATTAGTATTAACTTTATAGTTAATAATAATAAGACTTTTTACTTTTTAGTAGTACTTTTTTACTAAAACTATTATATTTACTTTCTTAATATTAGCTAAGATTTAGTTTAGCTATTAAATATACTTAAAAATATATTACTTAACGTTTAAAAGAGCCTTTTTATTATTATAGGTTATCTTAGAGCTACTAGCTACTATATTATTAATAAAGAGTATATAGTTATATAGAAAATATTATAAGAAGATCTTTATAATAATATAAAAAAAAGCTATAACTAAGTTTATTACTCTTTAGACTATAGTATAGTAGTAAACTAGTCTAACTAGTATATAAAATATAGTAATATCTTAACTTAATAAGTAAAGTATAATTTAGTTATACTTAAAGAAGAAGTCTATTAGTATAATAATTTTATATTTTATATATTACTTAAAGAAGTTATCTACTAATAGTAGAAGATTTATATTTTAGATAGTAACTATATTAATTTTTTATATATTATTAATTAACCTTAAATCTCTATCTTTCTTTAAAACTAAAAACTAAGAGTTATAGTACTAGCTATTATATAGCTTTAGCGTTCCTTACTTAATATATTTATTAATTATTAAGATATACTTATCTTCTAACTTCTTTAGTAAGTAGAAAAAGTTAACTTACTATACTTTATACTTTATAGTTTTAATTTTATATAAAAGGCTAATATTAAAATATATATATTTAGATTCTATCTATATAAAGGTAATTATAGTCTCTTTATTAAATAGTATTTTTATTATAAAGTATACTTCTTATAGTAAAAGTTATAGTTTAAAGTTTTATTAAAATAGTTATTTTTAAGTAAGCTTAGTACTTTAAAAGAAGGCTATATATCTTCTTTTAAAGAAGTAGTTAAATAGTTTAATATTAAAATACTTAAGGCTATTATAAAGTATTTAATTTTAAATAGTAATATTTTATTATTTTAGGTTACTAAACTCTATAAGTTCTTTAGTTTATAGTATATTAATAAGTTATACTTTCTTAGCTACTATTTTATAAAGAGTATTAACTTATAGTTCTTTAGCTACTACTTTTATAACTTACTCTTTATATACTTAGTAATTAAGCTTAGTTATAATTAGTTTTTAAAGTATATCTAAGCTAAATACTTCTTCTAGTTCTTTATTTATACTAACTTTAAATTTTAAAGTATACTATTTACTAACTTAGTAGTAGTTTTTATTAGTAAATATAAAGTTAAATTTATTAAAGCTCTAAAGTTTATTTAGTAGTAAGACTAGTTAGTATAAAGTATAAATACTTAGAAGTACTACTTAGTACTAAAAAAACTATATAGTTATAATATTATATAATAGTTTTTATAGTTATACTAGGTTTACTATATACTTAAGTAGACAGTCCTCTTTAATAGGGTTACCTACTAAATATTTAAAGTCTTTAGTCTTATTATAAAGCTCTTATTATTTATTAGTAGAAAGTCTAATATAATAAAAACTAGGCTATACTAGCTATCTAATAAAAAGATATAATACTAGATATAGCTATACGCGTTATATTATATAAATAGTTAAATAAATATATACTAAAGTTTACTAAAGATAATACTCTTCTAAAAGTTATAAATAATATAAAAATTTATATATATAGTTAGTCCTCTAATAGTAATAGAGATATTTTATATAGTTTTAATAAATATATTGTTAAGAATAGGTGGTTATTAAGGCGTAATAGTAGGTTGTAGTAGTTAAGAGGGGATAGTATAGCTTAATTATAGTAATAGACAAATTAATACCCCGCCTTTAGGTCGATTCAGCTATAATATAAGTTATTTTAGCTAACTAAGAGAAGTTTAGGATAAACTAGCCCTAATTAGCCTAAATTCTTATATTATTTCTCTTCTTTTTAGTAAGCTAGCCTAGCAAGATAGTAGGTAAGCTAGTATAGCCTAATTAAGGCTATTTCTAGACAATTATAGAATCTACTTTTACTTAGTAAAGATAAATACCTAAATAGTAAGTAGGTATTATTACTTAGCGCTAGTACTAAATTTTAGCGCTACCTTAGTAAAGTATAATAGTAAGTATAACTTTCTACTTTTTATACTTAACTTTCTTTTTATATATAACTATAACTAGGTAAGTTCTCTTTCTAAAAATTATTAAGTATTATAGAGGTAGTACTAATTAGCCTAGCCTAACCTTTCTATAACCTTCTTATAAGAATCTAGGCTAATAGCCCTTAATAGTCTCTTTATACGCTTATATTATATACTTATACCTTTAGCTTCGTTATAATCGCCTTTTACATCTTTAAATAAAATAAATTTTACTTTTATAATACTAATATACTCTAGTTTATTTTTTCTTAGCCTAGTAATAGTTACTATACGCTTTAAGCTGCTTTATAAGCGCTATCTTAATAAAGCTAAAACTAAGCTAGCTTATAACTAGCTATATATTTATTATATATACTAATATATATAAGGTAAGCTCCTAAGTAACTTATATATATACTTTTTTACTACTATAAGATATTTAATCCTTAAGTACTCTTATAATAGTTACTAGGCTAACGTCTATACCTATTATTTTACTAAAAAAATAAAAGACTACTATAAGATATAATATAGTAGAATATAGTATAGGGTAGTATAAATTAGACTAATTTAGCCTAGCCCCCTACTACTACGTCTAACCTAGTTAAAACCTTAATAGATAAAATTAATAAATAGAATACTAGTAGTAAAATAGTAGATTTAGCTATTACTATTTAAAATATAGCCTAAGAGGTTATTAAGTATATTAAAGTATATATTTTAGTATTAATTAGTATAATCTAGGCTAGGTTAATACTAGTAGTATTAATAAGTGTAACGTAGAAGCCTATAAGCTCTATAATAGTAAAAATAATATTAGTTAAAATAGCTTAAAAGACGTTATATATAATTAGTCTAATACTAGTATTACTTAGAAGTAAAAGTATAAAAAGAAGCTTTTTAAGGCTAATAATAAAGAGTATAAGTAAATTTATAGTACTATAAGTTATTTTTTACTATTATATACTAGTTTAGGCTATTTACTAACCTATCTTAGCTTTTTAAAGTTAAAAAGATTACTACTTTTAAAAAGAAAGCTAGTAGACGTAGTTATAGCTAAAAATAATCTCCCTTAGTATCTATTATCTTATACTAGTTTAGAATAGTTTAGTTTAGTATAGTTTAGTATAGTTTAGACTATCTTATAGTATTTTTAAGTAATACCTACTAAGATAAAACTTCCTTAAGTAATAATAATTTTATATAAGTCTTTTTAGCTTTTTTTAGATAAAATTAACTCTTTTTTCTCTACTTTATTCTAATCTATACTAATTTAGACTAGCTTATAATCTTATATAAGTTTTACCTAGATAAATTTAACTCTATAACGTTAGTAGTACTATTAAATACTTAGAAAATCTTTATAATAAGGTAAAAATAGGTAAAGGTAGCTACTTTTTATATACTTAAGTTAGCTTTTGTCTAGTAAGTTACCTAGTAACTTTTTAGTTTATAGTAGCTAAGTCTAAAAATTCTAAGTTTTAAAAATTTCTTTATACTAAGATTTTAAGTTACTTAGTAACTTTTTAGTTTATAATAGCTAAGTCTAAAAATTCTAAAGTTCTAAAAATTTTTTTATACTAGGATTTTAAAAATCTCTTAAGTTACTATTTAGTAAGTTTAACTAGGCCTTTTTAGCTCTAACTAGTCCTTATTTTACTTTTAAAAGTTTATCTTTTTATTTTTTCTTTTTTTTTTCCTTTACTAGCTAGCTTTAGGTATATTTATTTCTTTTTTTTCTTTTAATAAAGATTTTATACTTTTTCTAAAAGGCTTTTAGTATATTAGTACTAATATTTATACTTAGCTCTTAAAAATTCTTAGTATTATTATATCCTCTCTATTTAACTAGGTATTCTTAGATACTTATACTATTTTCTCTTCTATTTATAATATATTCTATATTATATATATTATCTCTAAACTTTTTTAATATATCTAGTATTAAGTTATTTAGATAAGAAAGAGTACTACTTAGCTAATATAGTTTTAATAGAAATACGTAGAATACTAGGTAGATACTTCTAACTTTTAGTAAGTCTATATTATATACTATTAGTAAAAGTATCTTATAAACTATTTTTAAGCTTAGGAACTTTTAGTTTAGTTTTTTCTTTAGCCTTATAAAGATTATATACTTATTTAAAATAAGTACTTAGTCTCTTTTTTATAGAGTAAGATACTTCCTTTTTTTATTAGAGTACTTTTTCTAATAGGCTATTACTACTACTATTTTACTATAGTATTCTTATTATAAAGTAAGTACCTTAGCTATAACTTTTACCTCTAAAAGTACTTCTCCTATTTTTAATAGTTAACCTAGCTAGTTTAGGCCTTTTAAGTTTATACTATAGTAAGTATAGAAGAATATAACGCCTATTATTATATAGATACTATTATTATAGGTAAACTTTATAATAGATATTTATAGGGCCTAATTGTCCTACTTAAGGTAGTAAAAATAGTAAAAGTACTATTTTAGTATTTAATTCTACTTTTTAGTTTAGCTATCTATCTTTAGGTAATATATAAAGCTTAAAACTTTTTTTAAGTTTAAATAGTATAAGAAAGTCTTTTAGTACTTTAAGTTTATAATAGAGCCTTTATTTAAGATTATTCTTTTAAGCTAACTATATAGTTAGATAATCTCTTTTATTTATACTTAGGCTAGTTTTTCTACGTCTTAGTCCTCTTTTATAGAGATATAATAAGTTATCTTAGTTAGTTAGTTAACTATTACTATAATTATATTATAGACTATCTTTTAGTACTTACTTAGTAGAAGTTCTATAATAAAGTTAAACGTAACTTCTTAAAAAGGGTAGTTAAATACTAGTAAAAGTTATAGTAGCCTATAAAAGTAATATCTTTATAGTTTTAATATTTAGTAGTATTAGTAGGACTTATAGTAGGTATAAATTTTTTACTTTATACTTTTCTACTTATATTTACGCTAGACGTATTTTAGCGTCTTTTAGTAGCTTAAGTAGCCTACTAATAGGCTATTATAAGCGTTCTAAAGAGTAGCCTCTTAGTCTTTTTTCTTCTTAAGCTTAACTAGACTTATTTAGGCTAGTCCTAAGCTTATAAAGGTAAAATTAGCCTTTTTTTCTATCTCTTACTTTATTAGTATTATAGTAAAGTTACTATACTTTTTTTAAGTAGATAAATCCCTTCTTAAGCGTGTTATTACTACTACTACTTTTACTTAGGTTATATTTAATAACTCTATACTTAAGAGGTTATTTTTTAAACTTTTAATATTTAACCTATTAAAAGGAGCCTTACTTAGGCTACTTTTTTCTATTTCTAGCTAAGCCTCTTTATTTATTTATATTATAACTATAACTAGCTAGTTCTTTTCTATAAAGTACCCTTCTAATAGCTTATCTTTTAGTAACTTTATATATACTTTATTATATTAGTAAGGGGCTAATTATAACTCTACTATATAGTTAGGCCTTTTAAATAAGCTATCTATAGGATTTACTTTTTTTAGCCTATAAATTAGGGTATAATTAAACTTAGTTAGCTTTTAATATAACTATATATACCTTTAGCCTAACTTCTTTATCTTTATAAACTATCTAAAGTTATTATAGTCTATAAAGAGCTTAAAATAAAAGTAACTAAAGTAGTATTACTAATATTAAAGACTCTCTATAATAGTTAGAAGCTCTTAGTTATAGATATTATAGTTAAACTTTATAAAGTTTAACTTATAAAAGAAAAAATTAATTAACTACTACCTTAGCTTACTATTCTCTTTAGAGGCTAGCTAGCTAAGAATTTTAGAAATAGCCCCTCTAAAAGTATTAACTTTAACCTTAGTAGTACACTAGTAGTTATAATAAGTTAAAATAAGTACTAAAAAAAAAGATCCTTTAAGCTTTTAAAAGGCTTCTCTTTCTATAGTTTTTATTTATATAGCTTAGCTTTCTTCCTTTCTCTACGTATAGTTTCTTTTAGCTATACCTAGCTTTTTTTAGGTTAATCTTATTAAGGGTAGTATAATATATAAAAAACTAGCAATAAAGTAATAGTAATAGTTTATAAATCTAATAAAAATCTTAATATTATATACTATCTATAGTTTAGGCTACTTTTAGATTATATTTAGTCTTAAGGAGTTAAATTTTACTCTTTCTAAATAAATAATAAAGCTTAAGTACTCTATTTTTCTAGTATAGAATTTATACTTACTAGCCTTTATATAAAGCCTTATTTCTCTTAACTATTAGAGGACTATTCTTATATAGTCTTTATAGTTATTAATTATATTAGAGAATATTAAAATATCGTCTAAATAGATAATATAGTAAATATCTACTAACTTAGCTAATACCTAGTTAATATAGGCTTAGAATTATATAAGGGCGTTTGTAAGGCTAAAGGGTATAATAGTATACTTAAAATACTTATAGTATATATAAAAAGCTATTTTCTATTTATCCCCCTCTCTAATCTAGACTTAATAGTAAGCCTTTTAAATATCTAGCTTAGTATAATACTTCGCTTAAGATAGCGTCTTTAAAGATTCTATAATTAGAAGAAATAAGTATTAGTTTCTAATAGTAATTTTATTTAGACTTTAATAGTTTATATATAGCTTTAGGGTACTGTCTTTCTTCTTTATAAAGAGAATTAGTACCTTAGCTAGTAACCTTAACCTCTATATCTACCCTCTCTATATATATTTATTTAGATAGTTTTATAAATAGAATAATTCTAATAAGGAAAAGTTATATAAGGGTTAGTATAGTAACTATACTTCTTTTTCTAGATTAATAGCTAGATTTTAAGAGCTATACTAAGCTAGGGCTATAGTAGTCTTTTTACTAAATATATTAAAGTAATTAGTATATTCTAAGAGAACTTAGCCTAAACTAGGCCTTTTTTTCCTTAACTCTTTAATACTTATAATAAGGTATATATAAACGTCTACTTTATCTAATTATATTATCTTTATAAAGTTACTTACTCTCTTTAAAGATACTTTTATAAAAAGTCTAGCTTCTTTAGCTAATACTTCTTAAAATAAAAGACGTTTTATTAGAAAGTTTATTTTTAAGTTTACTATAGTAATCTAAAGTATTTTTAGATATAATTAATACTTTTTAAAGTTTAATATTATAAAGAGAATTTATTAAGCCTTTTTTTAGTTTCTAGAGTCTATAATAGTAACTTTAACTAAAGTAAATCTATAAATTTTTATCTTAATATTATTTACTCCTTATACTTTTAATTTAGGTAATAGTTTAACTTTTAGATTATACTCTTTTATTAACTTATTTAATATAAGGTTTAGTTATATACTAAAATTTATAAGTACTTTAATATCCTTTTAGCTACTAACTATAGTCTTTACTATTAATAATTAGACTAGAGCTAAGTAAAGTATTTTTTTAAAAGAGCCTAACTTTTTCTTCTCCTTTAAGAGGTTAATAAAGGCTATAAAAAAAGAGTTTATTTTTTTAGCCTTTTATCTTTTTTTAAACTTTTTTTAGCTAAAAGTCTCTTTTCTACCCTAAGTTCTTTATAATTAAGAGACTTATATTTTTTTTTATTATAGTTTTAGTAGATAATTTTATAGTATTTTAAGGTAACTTTACCTTTACCTATTTAATCTATTACTATATAACTCTTATAAGCCTTTTTTAGTAGTACTTTTAACTTATTAGGCTTTACTAAGGCTTACTACTTTTAGTTATTCTTAGCTCTACCTATTAGCTCTATTTTAGACTATTTAAAGCGCCTCTAAATTAAATTAGCCTACTTTTTTATCTTTTATAGTATTTTATACTATATTTATAGTATATAGGATAACTTACTATAGATCTTAGCTAATAGTATACTAATAAACTTAAACTTTATTTAATTTTAGTTTATTTTACTTATCTTCTCCTATAATACTTATATATAATAGAAAAAGTTACTTAGATACTAACCTTAATATTATTTAAATACTTTTAAAGTTAAAAAAGCTTCTTACTTACACTTCTTAGGCGTTTTTAAGGTATTAAGTATAATTTACTTAAATTTACTCTAAGTTAAAGTTTATAAGGCCCTTTTAGACCTACTCTTTATATATAAATCTTAAATTATTTTTAATAGTTTAGAGATATAAGTTTTTTTAAAAATAACTTTATCTTTCTCTATAATAAAGTTACTTAGAAATTAGTAAAAGTAGTCTTTATAGTCTTATGCCTATATATAGTATTATATTATATTTTTTTTTATATAAAATATTAGTAGAGCTAGATAAAGAAAGTTTAATTAAGATTATATAATTTTTACTACTAGTATAGAATTTACGCCCTATAAAACTATATTAATAGTATTAAAATTACTCTTATTATATTTATACTAGATTTTTTATAAGTACTATAGTTTTTCTAGCTAGCGCTTCTCTTTTACTTATTTACGTAGTTTTTCTAGCTCTTAGGCTAGTCTAGGCTTATTTAGACTAAACTAAGTCTTTAAAGCTATTATAAGGCTAGCTAGTAGCTTAGGCTCTTCTAAAATACTAGTACTATCTCTATCTTAACTCTTTAATAGTATATACCTAATACCTTTACTTAAGGTAGAGCCTAAAATTATAAAAAATAACTACGTCTATAGTTATATTTTTTTTATTAAATCTAGGCTCTACTAGACGTACGTTATAACTATAATATTAGTTTTACTATTAGGTCTTAAAAAAGAGGTAGGATTAATTTAAATATTAAGAATAGGTAGTTATTAAAGCGTAATAGTAGGTTATAGTAGTTAAGAGAAGATAGTATAGCTTAATTATAGTAATAGATAAATTAATACCCCGCCTTTAGGTCGATTCGGCTATAATATAAGTTATTTTAGCTAACTAAGAGAGGTTTAGAATAAACTAGCCCTAATTGGCCCGAATTCTTACATATATCTTATAATCTATTTACTAAAGATATACTACTAATTCTACTACTATTATTAGCCTAGAGGATATATAATATTTTTAGTATATTAGTAGTTAATAGTTATATAATATTTATTATTACTCTAGTATTAATTAAGTACTTTATTTAATACTTATTATAAGTAATATTTACCTATACTATTAAAAGGTCTAACTATATTATACCTTTATTAGCTACTTTTATTATTATATTTATAAACTTTACTAGAGCTTTATTTTAATTCTTAGTAAAAGTATCTCTATAATCTATTATTAGATATTTTAACTATATAAAAAAGACCTCTAGTTATAGAGTACTAATAAGAGGAAATTATATATTTTAATTTAGCTTAGTACTAGTTAATAGTATTTAATTAAAATTTAGATAAGTCTACTTTACTAAATTTTAATTAGTTAATAGATCTAGCTTAAGCTTAGCTAAAAAATTTACTATAATCTTATAGATATTTACCTTAGGTTAAAATAATTATAAATACTTACTACTTTTATTACTTTTTACTTTTTATATTATTTATAGTATATAATCTTATATAGCTAGGAACTATATAAAGTCTATAATATAAATAGAGTAAACTTTTTAGTTTATAATAGCTATTATAACTAATTTAAGTATTATAAATTTTATTAATTTAGTAAAGTTATTAAATTTAACTTTCTTTAATAACCTAGAGCTTTATATACTAAATAAGAGATAAATAATATTAAAAAGTATATTATAAAGGCGTACTTCTTAAGGTACTTTAAGTATATTATTTATACTATTAAGTAGATACTAACTATTTAGTAGGTCTTTAAAATCTTTAGCTTAACTTAGTATTAATTTTAAAGTTAACTTATTAACTATTTAGCTTTTAGCCTTATTCTCTTTAATCTTTTAATATATTTTTTCTACTACTTTATTAGTAATTTTTATTTTTAATAGTTTATTTTATTTTTTAACCCTCCTACTTACTATAGCGTATATACTAATAGAAATAATATTAAGTTAGTTAACTTTATTAGTAAAAATAAAAGCTTCTATTATACTATTTAGTTTAAAAAACTAAGACTAGAATTACTCTAAGTTAAGAAGTAATTTAGTAAATAGACTAAAGGTTTTTATAGCTACTAAAGCTTAAGTAGTTATAATATTCTACTTTAGTACTTTAGAAATATTTATAGTTATATTTTTTTATAGAATAGGTTTAAAAGGCTAAGTAAACTTCTTTAGCTTTATTATAGTAGCCTAGTTCTAGTTAAGGTTATAGTCTATTATATTAAAGAATTTTTTAAGCTTATTTTAGATCTATTATAGTTATAGGCCTTAGAGTAAACGCTTATTAAAAGACTTAAGTAAATAGCTATAAAAGCTATAATAATACTCTAAGTATATTTTAGTATCTTTATTTCTTATAATTTAGTAGTACTAGCTATACTTAGTTAAGCTTAAGAAGTTTATATAGTTTTACTATTAGTATTTTTTTTTAAAGTAAATATAGTAGTAACTATCTATTATAGTATTAGTTCTAATATAATAAGTATTTAAGTTAAAATTAACTATTTACTTTTACTAGCTAATATATAATTTATTATTTTTATAGTTTATAGATAGCTCTTAAATATTATATATTTTAATAAAGTATAAAAGATTAGCTAGTTTATAAAGAAAAGGCTTAAGCGTAAATATATAGGAGAAAGCTTTAATTTAGCTAACTATTAACTTTTTTTTAAACTAAGTTATAAAATCTTCTATTATAGAGTTTATATTATTTAAAAGAGGCTTTTTTACTAGTTTTTTATTTTAATACTTATTTATTTCTTCTAGAATAGACTTAATATTAATTTAAAAATAAGTATAATTTTATTAAATAATATACTAAGCTTATACTATAAACTAATAGATATACTTAAAATTTAAAAATTAAATTTCCTCCTCTTTTTAATAGTAACTATATATAAAGTAATAAATCTTTTTTATCTTATATAAGGCTAGATCCTTTAGTATTAGGCTACTAAGTATATTATATAATATAACTTATTTATTATCTTTAGATAGACTATAAAAAAAGTAGTAGCTTTTTTCTTTTATAGCTATTTTTTTATTTTTAATATAAGCCTCTACGTATAGGAGGAATAACGTATAGTATTTAGTAAGTAATAAAAAATTCTTAATAATATTAAAAATATATATATTAAGAAAAATTTAAGTATTTATATAGTATACTATATTAATTTTATACTAAAAGTTCTTTATACTCTTTTAGAGTACTTTCTAAGTATAATTTTTAAATTTAAAAAGTTTTTTAATCTACTACTTAACTAATAGCTAGTACTATTTAAGTAAGATATTAACTTACTAAGTTTTACTATACTTAGTATTTTTAGCCTAATAGTTATAGTCTTTTAACTACTTAGTTACTTTATTACTATTAAAGAGAGTTATACTACTAGTAATATATATTAAAATAAATTACTTTATATTTTTAATAAAAGTATTAGATATAATACTTTTAGATTTTTTAAATAAAGTAGTTATAATAAGTATATAAATAGCTAAAGTATTTATATATACTAAAGTATAAAGGCTAGATATAGAGAATAAGTAATAAGTATATTTAAAATATCTTAGTAAAGGCTTTTAGATAAATAACTAACTTATAGTAAGTATTTAACTTAATAATAAACTTAATACTAAATAGCTAGCTTCCTAATAACTTTCTCTAGTATATATTACTATAAAGTATTTACTATTTTTTTACTACTTTTTTTTAGTTAAATATTCTAGGCTAGCTAGTATTAACTTTTATAGCTTACTATTTTTTTTTTTATTTTACTATAGCTTCTTTAGTTTAGCTTTTCCTTTAAGTTTAATAAGAAGTAATTCTTAGTAATCTTTAGAGTCTCTTAGTCTAGCTATATAATAAGTCTTTTATTCTAGCTAAGTTCTCTATATATAATAATAATTCTTTATAGACTTAGCTTTTACTTATAGACAATAGACAATAGACAATAAATAATACTAATAATATAGATAATTTAGATAATAATTCTTTATAAACTTAGCTTTTACTTATAGATAATAAGTACTCTTATACTAAATAGTATCTAACTATACTATTATTATAAATCCTTACTCTACTAGGTATTTACTACTAAGTATTAGTAAACTATTAAGCCCTTTAAATATTACTAATTTATATTAGTAGTAGAGTATATAAAATTTAGTTAACTTATAGCTAGTAAGATACTTAAATACTATTATAATAAGAGTAAAGATTAATAGCTAAAAAAGAAAAAATTATATATTACTTATTCTATAAGTATAATATCTAGTAGTTAATAGATAGGTTAATAGTCTACCCTTATAGGTAAGCTGCCTCTCTATATAGTACTTACTACCTAATTGGCGATTATATCGCCTACGGTACACTACTACTAGAAAAAGAAGGTATTAAAATTTACTATCTTAGACTTTATTAAACTAATAAACTCCTCTAATCACGCTAGTAAGTAGTTAACCTACTTCTACTCTAACCTTATATAGTAGTAAATCTATAAGAGATAAGTTAGTCGATAAGAAGTAAATTTAATTACTAGACTACAAGATATACGTCGGCCTAAGGGGCTTTATATAGCTATAAGTATAATAGCTAAAACCCTACTTTATAACTAGAAGCCCTCTATTAGATTATATAAAAATTATATTATAATTTTATACTAGTTTAAATAGATAATCGTCTCGATTATATATATTAACTAAGATAGTAGCTTTATATAAAATAAGTACGTCTTATAGCTTTATAGCTAATTATTACTTCTTTATAGTATTATAGAGCTCTCTAAATTTAAAAGAGTCGCTTTAGAGGTTATAAAAATAATATAAACTTAATTATAACCTTCTAGTGTAGAAGGCTAGTTTTTACGTATTAAAAAGCTTTTTATAAATTATATAGTTATACTTTAACGTAAGTATAACTTTTTAGTAAGTAGTATTATAGAACTAAAGAAATAGCCTTAGAATTTAATTTAAGTTAAATATAGTTATATTTAAAATATAAGGATAAGTTCTATTGCTTTAAAGTTAAAGTACCTATAATTTATTCTATTATAGTAGTTGTTCTATTACGTATAGATATACGTTAATATAACTTAATTATATTAATTAATTATTATACTAAATAGTAACAATAAAGTAAGTAGTTATAGAGCTTTATAGCATCTTATAAGTCTTAAGTACTCTAATAAAAATAAAGAAAAGTATAATATAAAAGATACTGTAAGAGAGGTTAAAGCCTAAAAATAGGCCTAGTTATCTATATAAGGGTCCTATTTTAGAACTATTTAATTTTACTTATAATTGATAAATTAGGTTCTAGGACGTTAGACAGCCTAGTCTACTACAACTAATAGACTAGACTAGTAGTAAAACTAGAGTAGATTAAAAGAGTATATCTTAGAGAGTTAAAAAGGCTTATAGGCTAAGTTAGATTTATGTTATTAGTTATATTTAGGTAATAATATAGATAGGCAAGGTCGTGCTAACTAGAAAGAGATAGTAGTCTATAAATAGTAAAGAGACTATAGTAATTAGAATAGCTAAGAACTAAAATTAGATACTAAATCTTACTTTTAGAATCTAGGTTATCTTACTAAATTTAAGCTAAAGTATATAGAAATAGTCTAACTACAATTCTCTTATCTCTACTACTAATTCTTAGGATAAATTTACTTATTTAAATAACTATATCTAATAAAGTTATAGGAGTCTTAAAAGCCTTAAGACGTAGACGCGACTGTACTAATAAGAGCTTTTTAAAATATATATAAAGTCTATTAAGAAAAAGTAATAATCTAGTTTAGTATAATACTAAAGTCTACGTCTTAATCTAATAAAATAGAAAAATTTAGAAATATAGGTTTAAGGATTACAAGTATTAGCCGCTTATAAGTAGTATAATTATATATTACTTTTAAATAGAAAGAAGTTAGACGTTCTGCGCTAATAATATTATAGGAAAATAGCTACCTCTTATTAATTAGAATAATACCTAAAGATTATACTAAGAAGGCTAATATTAGTTATAATTAAAAGTCTATATAGGTATAATATACTAAGATATATATATATCTCTAAGAAGTATAATAGAGATAGTAATTCTTACAATACGTATATTATTATCTAAATTAAAGTAACTAAAGTTCTACTTAACAGCAACTATTAAGTAATTTATTAATTAGATTTCTATTATAGAAAACTCAAGTATTCTTCTAATAAAGTAGTATAGAGTTAATAGGTATTGCTAACTCTATAGCTAAAAGAGGATTTAGAGTAGAAGAAGTAGAGATACCTTTCTATAAAAACTAGTAATAACGTATCTTAATATCTCTTCTTCTACTATATTCTATATCTTTTCTTTTTCTTTTCTTTTCTATTATTATAGGTTTTAAGCTTATATATCTAATAGAATCGACGCTAACTCTACTAAGACTTAGCTTATTTATATATTCCTTTAGCTTAAGAGATACAATAAAGTTATCGATCTCGACCTCAATAATATTAGAATATTATATAAGCCCTAAATAGTCTTAGGCTACGTAGATATTCTATACCTTTAAGCTTTTAAACTACTTACTATACTAATATCCTTAGTAGAGATATTTTAGATATAAAGAGGGTTACTTAAAGTACCTCTTATAGTATTATAAATAGTAACTTAAATTGAGGCGTAAGTTCTAAATACTATAATAGATAAGACAGTAATAATATAGATAGAGCTTCTATAACTTATTAACTCTATTAAGTAGTTTCTTCTATAACTCTCTATTATAGGACTCTTTAATATATTTCTACTATACCTTTCTACTAGTAATCTTAGGCACGTTCTTCTACCTAGATTAAACGTACTCTAGATATAGAAAAGGGTTTATAAAGTAGTCTTCTCTTTTTTTATATAGTTAATAGTTATATCTCTTAAGGCCTTCTACAGTACAAATAAGATTATAGTAGATATAGTACTTATATATCTATTACTTTTATCTCTTATAGATCTAATTATAATAGCCTTTCTACTCCTATATACTTTAAATTATAGATATAGAAATATCCTTCTCTACCTAAATCTTATATAAATAGTATAGAATAGTACCTTTAAATTTATTTATAGTACTAGCAGCTAGCTCTTAGTAGTAAAAACAATAGAGGTAAAAAAGTAATCTCTAGTTATTAAAGGCTTTATCTATTTCTACAGTTATATAATCTCTAAATAGATATAGATACCTTACTAGTATAGATATAGATTATTAGAAATATAGTATATAGCGCTAGCTATAGAATCTCTTAAGATAATTTAGCTAAGTAAGATAGTCTAGTATAATAAAAGTATTACCTCTATTCTATTAACACTATAGGTATTAGGTAGGTTTTTCAAAAAACTTTAATTTTATATAAGTTGAGTAGTAGCCGGTAAGAGTTTTATAGCTATTATATTGTCGCTTATAAAAGATATATTTAAAATAGTTAATAGTAAGGTCGTTGTCCGCGCTTTACTTATTATATATATAGTTGTTATTATCCCCTTCTAAGACTACTTCTCTATCTTCCTCCTCTTCTCTCTTATTATCGTTGTCCTCTTCCTCGCTATCGTCGTCGTCATTATTATCGTCGTTATACTCTTCTTTCTAGACGTCTAGGTAAACTTTTAAATCTCCTCTTAAGTATATAACAAGTAAATATATATACCTTTTCTAGCCTTTATCCTTTAAATATATATAAGTAAAGTATTATATACTTTGCTGTACTATCTATATATAGCTTCTATAAATATATATACCTTTAATATAGTTTAATATATTACTTTTGCTATAAGAAGGCTTATATTCTTTTACTTAAAGTCAATCGGCTTACTTAAAGTACTAGTACTATAGATCTACCAGCTTCAAATTTTTCCAGCTACTATATAGGTACTTTAATCTCAACCTAAAAGTAAGTAGATACTATAGATCGCCGACTTTATAAGCTTCTATAATTACTATCTATAGTATAGTTATATTAAAGTACTTTTTAAACTTAGTCTACTTACTTAGATTAATACTTATTAGCGCGTTTATATCTTAAGTAAATAAAAAGTTTTAGAAAAGTCTAAAAAGTTAACTATTATTACTTCTAGTATAGTAGTTAAATACTACTTTTATAAGATCCTCGCGGAGCTATAAAGTTTAATATAATATCTTAAATACTATAGTTATATATTTAAATATAAAATTATATAGTTTTTAGATAAAAAGAGCTATTTCTATAAACTAGAGAGTATATAATATATTTTAGTAGTTAACTTATAGTTTTAGCCTAGCCGCGCAGCCGATCTAATCTATATTATATATAACTTTAATAGTATTCTTATACTAAGAAATTAACAAACCTAGTACTAGATAGATATAAAATGTTAATAAGAGAGTTTAAAGACCTTCTTATCCTTCTAATTGTCCTTCTATTTAAAGAGAAAGTAGTTAACGCTTTTAAGCGCTAGCTAATTTAGAAACTACTTTTTATCCTTATACTTAGCCTTAAATATATTAGCTACAATTCCGCGTATAATAATAAGATAAGAGAGGTATAATAGTAGAGTAGAAATAAAGAAACTAGAGAATATAACTCTAGAGTATAAAGTATATAGCCGTTAGCGACTTAACTAAGAAAGTAAGTAAAAAAGTAAGATAAAAGAGTAGTAGTAGTAACTTACTTGTCTATTTTTCTATTTAATAGTAAGTCCTTATACTTATTGGTCTTAACCTTTATAGTTAAGATATACTTTATCTACTTAGAGTTAAACAGGTTCTATATAACTACTAGGTTAATATCTCTATAGTATATCTAGCCTAAATATTCTATTCTAAAACTACCTACTACTCTTATAATTATATTAGTATAAAAGGTAATATAAGTACCTACATCGATATCTAGTTTATCTATATATTTATAGAGAGTATAGAAGATTAAGATAATATTCTTTTTAGTAGTCTTAACCTTCTCGTACGTAATATTCTTATAGAGGTTAAACTCTTTCGCTAGGTCTATCTAGATCTACTTATTAGATAGAGTTAGCTAGACTAAGGTTCTATATCTCTAAATTAGATAAGGACTTACTTAGAATATATTAAAGGTAATACTTAATATCCTTAGCGCTCTGCCATTTAGGTTATAAAATTAAAGTTAGTACTTCTTACTTTCTAAAGGCCTTTTATTCCTAATAGCTACTAAGGTAGTAAGATCTACCTCTTTAATAAGACTTTACTATATTATAAGGACTAAGCTAGTAGAGTTAAGTATTTACTATACCTTATACTCTTCTAGGCCTAGTACTATAACCTCCTTTATTAAGTACTTAATATAGTCTAAGAAGAATATCTTACTCTAACTAATAGCCTTACGTAACCCCTCGTATAATCCTGTCTATATTAAGTCTAGGTCAATATTAACATCTCAAAAATACCTAGAGTAACGTCGTTAATTACCTATCTCTAGGCCTAAGGAGGGTGCACTCACTTATCCTATAGCCCTATTAGCTACTTCCTATATTTCTTTATTACTAGATTAATAAAAGTGTCCTCGTCGATAGGCGTGTCGTAATACCTCTCAAACTTAGCCTAGGTCCGGTACTATAGGTTAGAGGGACGCGACACCGGCCGTCGAACGTTTAGGCGCCAGCTCGATAAAGTCAACGACGTGGTAGTAACTATTATAGGAGGGATAGTCACAAAGAAGCCTTCAGGTAGGAAAGGAAAGGTAGCAGGAACTACCGCCTACATAACCTCGCCATCGCCGCTCCAATCCTCTTACCATCAGTTCCGTTTCGAGAGTCGGGCGCAGCAGGGGACTATTTTAGACCAGTCTCGATTACGAGCCGAGGGCAACCTAATAATGGGTAGGTAATAATACATTATATACAGAAACAAAACCACCTAAGTATAAGCGCTAGCCCAAAAGGGGCGGTGAACAATCAGCGCGGACGGCGAGCAGGGATCACCATCCCCTCTAACAACTCTATGGGAGTGACTGAGTTTGTATCGACAAGCGAAGCAGTTCGGAAACCTCGGAATCAATCAATTCGATGTTTAAATGGTATAAAGACGCTGATGAATGCTACGTATATCTATCCGATTACGACGGCTCAGATCAACTATCTGATCTGTCATCGTGCAGATGGTTCAGTCGCGGCTGGACC
Source organism: Lophiotrema nucula (assembly GCA_010015825.1). Lineage (NCBI taxonomy): Eukaryota > Fungi > Ascomycota > Dothideomycetes > Pleosporales > Lophiotremataceae > Lophiotrema > Lophiotrema nucula. Next base: position 52,740 of record ML977350.1, read on the forward strand.
TTGCAAGAGTTGATTGCGCCTAGGTGCATCCGGGTCTACGACAAGAACTGGATTTACCACGTGAGCATAAACAAAACAAAGCCAAGGGACGAATGGACATCTTACCTTTCTAAGGTAACAGGCATAGATCCTTATGTCTTCTCGGGTGTGGAACTCCACAAGTTTTCCGTCGCCCAAAGAATGTCCTGGGCATCTAGACGAAACACTACTCGAAGTGAGGATATGGCCTATTCTCTTCTCGGTATATTCGGCATTAACATGCCGCTTCTATATGGCGAGGGCCGCGATCGGGCATTTCTACGCCTACAGGAAGAGATCATCAAAGGAAACAATGATATGTCGATATTTGCCTGGATGAATCCAACGAATACTACTTCTGGCATACTGGCAACATCTCCTGCGGATTTCCAAAATTCCGGTGCCATCCGTACCAATGCGCCCTACGCCACTACGACACCCGAATTTACTATGACCAACAAAGGCTTGCGCATCGAGACGACACTATTTCGAGTTACCACCTTCACCGCGTATATGATACCGTTACACTGTGAAGAGGGAGGCAGTGAGCGAGGTATCTTTCTTGTGGATCTCGGTGGAATATATGTTCGAATGAAGGCTTCTGAGCTAGCGGATATGTCTACAGTTCTGAGCGGGAAGAATAGGGAATCTGGAGAGAAGGAAGTGATATATTAGAGGAAATCATATTGATCGGCCGCGATGGAGGAGTGGGCAATCTTCCACAAATATAAGATATGGGACGTATCACGCTACTCGGGAATGATCATACTGTAGGATGGGACTGGCATAAATGGGCAATGATTATCATCTGTACTTACATTTCAAATCCTATTGTTTTACGAGTTTACATTTTTTGTATGGGTTCAGACCTTCTACGGGAATTAGCTGTTTGCTTAGCATCATTATTTTATTATCTTACTAATTAAGCAGTACTGTGATAGCTCACTGCACTCAACAACGTGTGGTACTGACGACAAAATCGTCAACTTCCCAAAGTCTTCACGTTGATCCTTCGGATTCGGCTTCGGACCTTCTCGCGCGAGTACATGGGTTGTGGCGCTAGTCTGATCCTCTAGCAAAGTTCGCAACATCAGCTTCGACTTCATGGATTGACCTGATACAGTTGCAGTACAAAATGAACTCTCAGAAGTCTGATGTTCTCGAGGAAACAGAATCGAACAAGCACTTGCCTTGGTGGTTGCCGAACATCGACCACAGAATCACACCTGACGTAATCTGCCCATCCCAAATTTTGTCAATTGTTCATCTTTAACAATGGCCAGGTTCGTCACGTACTCGAAACATACAGCAAGATCGCGCCTGAGAAAGTTACGAGCCTAGTATACGCAATCGTACGTCAACTACCTCAACCCCACACTGCCAAGCATCATCGACTAACTCCATGATATAGCGCGAACAAGCATGGGCCCTCCGATGCTGGCCCTGCACCGGCCTCGGCTTCTTCCTCGCCCCAATGCTTCCCCATCTCCCAAACTACTCTTCCATCCTCAGCACTCTCAAAGCAGGCGGAACGCTCATCGACGTAGGCTGCTACCTCGGCACTGACCTACGCCGACTATTCCTAGACGGCTGTCCAGATAGCAACCTCTTCGGCGTGGATATCGTCGACCACTGGCAATTAGGCCGAGACCTGTTCCGCGACAAAGAGAAATTCCACGCGCAATTCGTGAAGGCAGATATCCTTACCTTGGAAGGAGAAATTACGAGCTTGAAGGGTAAAGCTGATGTCGTTTCCGCAACGCATTTCTTGCATAACTGGAACTGGGCGACGCAAATCCGCGCTTGTTGTAATCTTGTCGCGTTAACGAAGCCGCAGCCTGGGAGTTTGATTGTAGGATTCCAGGTTGGGACGAAGGACCCGGAGAAAGCGAAATGGGAGGAGGAAGTGGAGGGCAAGTATACGTTACATACACCACAGACGTTCGAGGCGATGTGGGTCGAGATCGAGAAGGAAACGGGGACGCGATGGAAGGTTGAAGCTATGCTCAGAGAATGGGAAGAGTTTGGTCAGAGGAAAGAGGAAACGGGGTGGTTGGGAGAGGATGCGGCGATATTACAGTTTGTTGTTACGAGGGTCGCGTAGAGTCAGCATGATGTATATTCAACGGACTTGGGAATACAATTTCGCCCACTAACATTCAATGACTATCCGTTATGGGGAACCTAGGTGTTATGCTCTCCAAATTTTGGTGGCGCAGGCGCGTTCTCTTGGTCGCGATTGACTCGTTCCGCTGGCAGAGGTGCTCGCGATATGTTCGCATCGACTTCCGCAAGCGCTCCCTTCCTTACTAGCATTTTGAAAACGCAGTACTAGGTGACCGTGTTGTTTCATTATGATTGTTGAGTGTTCCCACGCGTTCCATGGTACCGTGTATCATGTCGACCGAGTTCCAGATGCACAGGCCCCTGATGACTCGCGTCGGCAGATGCACACAACTTCGACGGCTACACTGCTTAAGTTCTGCAACGATCCGATTATCTCAAAAGCATCTCAATGCGATCTCAACTGAATAAATCGAGTTCATATTGTTCTGTACATTCCTTAAGCTGACATTCCGATACAAATAGGCAAGAGAACCATGCCACACAGATAATTCGTCTCCAAGCTCAATGGAAAGTCCTGAGCCCCTGCTCAATGGCTACTCCGAGGGCACCAGCACCAAGAACAGTCCACAGCCACTTGTTGCCTAGCTCCTTCGTCGCAGGCCAGAATGCGTTCTTCTCGGAACGGAACTTCTCCAGCTCTGCGTATTTATCCAGGTTCGACTGGGAGTATCGGCGTGTCTGGTGCTTCTCCTTTTGAGCGTCACCACCATAGTAGCGAAGGAAGAGGTAGTTGGCAACAGGGCCGAGGAGTTCAATCGGTGCGAGCATGTCAGAGCCGTAAAGCATCACGATGAACGAGAGGTGCACGAAAGCATCGCCGAGGTAGCTGCAGAGCGTCAGTATATCGCAAATAAGGGTGGGAAAGGCACATACTTCGGATGACGAACGATACTCCAGACGCCCTCCTTCAAGATACCAGTTCCACCCTCGGCCTTGAACTGATCGAGTTGGTAGTCTGCAAGAGTCTCCAGCGTAAAACCAGCTGAGAACAGGCCCACAGCTAGCATCTGAACAATTGGATGGTAGCCCATCAAGACAGCACCCTCATGTCGGAATGGAGCTGTGAACGGCAGACTGATGAGCATTTGGAAGAAGGCCTCAGGAATGAAGGTCGTGAAGAACGAGTTCAGCCAGAAGTTCTCTTCTTCTTTGGCCTCGTCGTATCGAGGGTCATCCTTTCCACGCTTGATCGACCGGGACGCGACGCGGTAGAAGAGTCGCCCACCCCAAAGGGTGACACCGGTCAAGACCACGCGCTCATGCCAGGACAGTCGGTTGAGAGCTTGCGAGAGAGTAAGTCCTTGATACAATCGGCGTCCAACGGCAGACCACCAGGCGTTAACGACTTGGCCACTCGGCCAAAGCCAGTCCTTCGCTTCGACGCGACCTGTATAACGCGCTGCGCCCCAGGCAATGACAGCGAGGCCCGAATGGAGGCCTAAAGAGGGACCGAGAGTGTCTTTGAAGATGCCCACATCGAACAATGATGCCGTGCTCACATGGAGTTTAGAGTGCGTCGTGTCGATGTTTGAAGCGCCACGAGGCGGGCCAGTGTTGTTGTTTGAACCCAGGTAGAAATTGTTTGGCTCGCGGTCTGCAATCTGGACCTGAACATCAGGTGGCCTTGAAGGCGCCTCGCTCGACTTTCCGAACCATCCGGAAGCCATTGTAAAGAGATGAAGAGGTGCAGTCGCTACAAGCTTCACGAGGTTGCTTCAGCTTTAAGAGCTTCCCCGCATCCTGCATGCCGGGTGATGTAAGGTGTGACCTCCACTGGCCCCGCCCCGGGCTCCCGTCTGCTTTGACCCGGCAAGTCCTGCTGAAACAAGACATTCTCAGGCACGGCTCGATCGTGCGACCCAATGATTTCGTAGATTTTATTCAGCTGTAGATGGGCGCTTTGCTGTGGCTGCGGCGAAAGCTGACGGACGGATTGACGTCATTGCCATCGGTCATAGCGCGATCGCACGTGCATGCTGTGTTTCGCGAAACACTGAACAACAGGCAAGATGTCGCAGACTAGGAATTTGAAAGTTTGTAATCGCAATTGGTGCTTCGTCGGGATTGCGCTTAGGAGTTGGTCCAGACACTACACCGGAAGTGAGTGCAGATATGGAGCCGCTCGGTACTAGGGCGCTACTGTCCCTCTCTTGTCACGTTCGCCCGTCTGCCTACTCACTATAAATAGGTCCGTATGAATGTTCTCTATGTATATTGTATCAAAGAGTTCTTACGACGTTGTTGCGCTGCTCCAACTCCAAGATTACCTTCAATTACTGCTCTTTTCGCGCCAACTCATATCGCCAAGGTTAGGCTGATCCACTTCACCACATGGCAGATTTGAACCGATTCCTTTAGAAGTACTAGCTACCATGCAACGGATCGATGGACCCAATCCCACCTAGATACGATGAATCAATTCATCCCTATTCAACACCACCGGGAGGAGATCTCAACGCTTACAACGAGTATGGCATGACCAGCATTCATTCAGCTATCGAGAACAATGATACGGATCTAGTTCGATCCCTCCTCTGGCAGGGTGCAGACCCGTACAAGCGCATTTCGGCCGAATTGACTCCACGTGATAATGCCGTGGAGTTTGCAGCGAGGCTAAATCGGACTACCGCATTGCAAGCTCTGATCGACGACGAAATACCTGTCTCAATTAACACCTTGGAGGCCGCTGTCTCGCAAGGGAACCTGGACGCAGCCAATTTACTTTTGCAACACACTTCCGAGGGAAAAGTAAAGAAGGAGTCTATAGCAAAGGCTCTAAAAACTGCGGCAGCTCTTTGGCTGCTAGATATGGTTCGCCTTCTTCTCCAGAATGGTCCGATCGACAATAGTGTCTTGAATGTTACACTTCTAGCCGCATGCACCAATAACCAGTTTGTTCTCGACCTCTATCAACCAACACCAGCTTGGGACTGGGATCGAGCGATAGCCGTGGTTCAACTGCTTCTTGATGCAGGAGCTAGCGTCAAGGGAGAATTCGACTTTGGTATAACACCTCTACATCAGGCTGCTCGGCAACCCTACGTGCCCACAAGGTTCATCCTCCTGCTTCTAGAAGCAGGTGCGGACGTGGACGCGCGCGATACTGACCAAAGCACGCCTTTGCTGTGGTCTTTGAGTTACCACAGGTGGAGTGAAGAGGCTGTTCGCGAACTTGTACGAGCAGGAGCGGACGCCAACGCCGTTGGTACTGTTTATGGGAACACGCCGCTTCATTACGCCCCTACCGAGACTATAGCAAGATTGCTTTTAGAGGGAGGTGCAGACGTCCACATAAAGAATGAAGATTGGAAAACACCGCTTGATATGGCAAAGGAGCTGGACCGGCATGAGGTAGTAGAACTGCTTGGTTCGAGCAACTAGAAAACGTTAACGACACCGCTGCTTGTCCATGAGCAAGTGTATAATTGAATGTGCCACTACGATGATGGGCATACCGAGACGCGGATTCGGTCCCGTATACTTTATCAAGGCTGCGCGATCGCACTTGCCTCGTACATTTTACGAGAAAAAAAACCAGGTTATAAGGTATTGAGGAGAGGCCTCGGAGCCGTAAGGCCCAGCGGACTTGACTGTGTTCTTCGTCAAGCCTCATATTCGAGGAGCTGCCAGTACCATATTTGGATAGCACTGGACCTGAAGGGCTCAAATATTGGATGTTACACTAGTACGGATATGGAGGCTTTTGGCGATATGGCGCCAGTACCCACAGACCCCTCTTTGCGTTCTTGCGACTGCCACCATTCACCATTCACATCATCACGAAGCTTCCGCCGCCTCGTTGCTATTGATGTACGAGAGAGGTATTTCGACCTGCTCGTAAGACTAGGAGCTAGGGTCAGGCCAGCTCTTCTCCTCCGGATCTGTGTTATGGCAGTCTATAGCGATGAAACATTTTCTTTAACCTCACACGGCTACGATCTCCGAGATGATCTTACATTACGCCCTACTTTCAGCCAAAATGGCTTGGTACAACAGCCGGACGTCGCGCTTGAACGGCATCAGCTATGCACGAGCTGTAAAAACATTGTTCGCCAAGCCCAAAGTCCCGCATCGCAACAACCGCATCCAATACCATTCTACGAGACGATTGACGAGCTGAAAGTGTCAGTGTTGCGTGGTTGTCATCTCTGCTCCTTCTTCTGGGCCCTTCACTGCGCGGAAAAGGTCATACACCAACCTGAAGTTACGATCGAGTGGATGCCTCAACTAACGATCCTGAAATACTCGAAAAGTCCTCAGCATATTCGTATAAGCAGTCCATATGCGAACCCAGATGTGATCGCTCCGCGATACGTACAGGCCATCACGAGTGTCTCGAACGCTTCGGAAGCCTGCTTTGAGATCGCAGCGTCCTGGATGTCTGAGTGTTTGACAGAACATGAGCGGTGTCGTAAGACCCAGAGCACGGCTTCACAGATGCCGACGAGGTTGGTCGAGCTTAGACAATCACCATCCTCTATGCTACGCATCATTCGTCCTCCGGGCCATCTAGCATATCTGACCGTCAGCCATTGCTGGGGTGTCTCAGATGTACTCAAGCTCACGAAGACAAACCTTGAGAAGCTTCAAGAGGGATTCACAGAAAATGAGCTCCCCCAACTGTATCGGGATTGCATTCAAGTCGCACGGCGTCTTGGCTTCCAGTATCTGTGGCTCGATTCCTTGTGCATCATCCAAGATTCAGACGAAGACTGGCTGGAAGAAGGCTGGCGCATGGGCGACATCTATCGCGGCTCCTCCTGCACGATCGCGGCGGTCTCCTGTGCTGACAGTACATCTTCGCTGTTTACGAAATACCATCCACTCACGAACAGCGACTTGTACTATCCAGCTTCAAAAGGGGAAGGTATATTGCGCTTTCCATATCCATACCGAGAGTTTGCTGAGCCGTTGTACGATCGTGCCTGGGTGCTACAGGAGCGCTTGCTTTCACCCAGGACGCTCGAATATACCTTCGCTGGCATAGGTTGGCATTGCGAGGAGATGGTCTTCCACCGACCCGATCCGGAAATGAGGCTGGAGGATGAAGAAGCAATCAACGTAGTTTCGCCGCTTATCGATCAGTGGCGGGAGCTTTCCAATCTCGACATCTCTACAATTACCAACGCCGATCGACTACGGGGTCAGCAGGCGTGGATGGAGGTTCTGCAGACCTACGCAATGACTAAGCTCACATTTGAAAGCGATCGTCCGCATGCTATCAACGGTATCATATCCGTTCTTCAGCGACAGACTGGTTTGGAAATTCACGCTGGCATTTGTGCAGACTTTGCACCTTACAGCCTTCTTTGGAGTGTGGTCTGGCCTAACGAGCAATGGAGGTATGGACAGTACAAGTGTCCATCTTGGTCGAGCTCGTTTCTACCGATCGAATGCGAAACCTTGCCCGGAAGAAGAACAGGCACTCAAAGCTATCTAGCAGATATATCTATGACCGGCCACGTACTCCAGGTGCACGGCAGGTCTCACATCTCGGCCACGATAACCATGACTGTGGAAGCAGATGAGTCTGAAGGACAACGTGTTTTACACATTACGGTCGGCCAACTTGAAAGAGATGGAGTGCAGACAATCTACACAGACATCTTTTCTGACTTGGCTGTGGAAGGTGAAGTCAACATATCCCTCGACTTCGTGCCAAGTATTCCTATGGACGTCGCGTTCCTTTTGCTACTTGTAGAGGAGCATGAAGCTCTAGTCAAGAACAAGGGTCAAATTGTACACAAAGGATACCACAAAGGATATAGCGAGGATCATGACAGCCACGAACCCAAGTGGCTCTCAAAACCAACCAAAGGCGGGACGCAAATGCTTCCATCTGATCTCTTTCTACCGCACAACGAAAGAAAAAGGCGCCAAGCCATCTCAGAGGTCGTGGGTCGTGGTCTTATCTTGATAAAGTCACCAGTCGAGACGATGGGTGAAGTATGGGCTCGAGTCGGAACGTTTTGGATCTTGACTGCAGACGACCGCAGGGAGGAGATCTCCAAATGTTTCCCAGCTGAGAAGCAGTACGTGATTCTCTGAGCAGATTTCTCCCTTCACACTAGGGTTGTATTGGCCTGCAAGAGGAAGGTTGCCCAATAACGCCAACCCCAAAGACATCCTTGTAGAGGAAGTCCTTGATATTGGCTGGAGAGGAAAGAGTGAGATTCAAGCTGTGCTCGTAATACCATTCTACCGCCTCGCGGGCGAGTCGCTCACCAACAGCTTCGGGCTTGACGAAAGGTGCAATGTTCTGTGGAAGTCGAGTACGAGGTGAGGCATTGACGGGAGCGTCCTTGAGACTACTGAAGTCCAGGTGAGAGTAGAGGGGATCTCGAATCTCGCGGGGAAAACGGTTGTAGAAAGTGTCTGCGAAGTCGAAGAGTCCTTTGCCGGTGAGATGTCTGAATAGCAATAGGATCTACCCGATCCAGAACGATGGATACGGAGTGCCTACCGAGACATACTGGGACCGGCCGTATGGTGTGTGCAAATATGGATGTTTTGTCGTTGAAATGCGAAGCTTGATCATGAGGGACGAGGGGTCCTAGGAACAAACGCGCCTTCTTAGACTGGTGGGCACGGACCATATGCGCACTTCACTTCACTTCACTTCACTTCACTTCAAGTGAAGCGTGTTGATATACGTTCACGTAAGCCTTCCTTCAGAAAGTGCACCCAATGAACCTCGGCGGAGAGCTTACCATCACGATCGCGTTTCCAACGACTAGGGACTGGGATGAAAAGAGCAATCTTGTCCCACTTCACATCGAAGAAATGGATCTCTGGTTCCGCATGCTTCAAGAAGCCAGGCTGCAGAATGGACTCAGGATCCGAATTCTGGTCCACATCAAAAGACACTCTGTAAGTCTTTCGAGGTGTCTCCGTTCCGTTCATAAGCAACTCCCAGCAATTATTCACGACCTCGAAGAGAAGGGGGTGGCAATTACATTGGAAGTTTGTAAATCTGGGGGACAAGTGCGCACAGGTATCGGCGATGCTGGCAGTTGTACCGATAGCTTCAAAGCTGATGCGAACAGCCTTCTTCTCAAATCAGAAGATGCTTGGGAAACAGGCATTAGCCTTTTTTCATGGAGTATTATACCAATGTCTTAGAGTCCCTTACCATGTGCTCAGGAGGAATTGATGGTCCACTTTAAGGCTTGCATTATGGGGTTGAATTAGACAGGAAGGACTTATGCCCAGGAAACTCCTGCTTGTCCCCTACAACTTAGCTTCACTTCTACAATGATACTGATACAAAAACCAAATAACACAGTGTCTAAACTCATCCTACTGCTAGAGGCATAACACTCTCGTGTTCTCAATACATTAAGGCAATATTATCCAAGTTTACTTAGTTTACAAAATTATCGTGGCTTTCCACCAGCCACAGAAACGCGCTTCGCAATTGTTATATTAAGCCATTTCAGCGCTCTTGTAGAGTACTAGCGTTGGTCTCTCTATACACAGATATAATGCTCCCACTTACTACATGGTAAGTAGAACACCCACAACCTGCTGTTAACACGGCCCTACAACTTTGCCCAAAATATGCAGATATCGGGAGCGCTTCAATTTCCAGTCAAGCCACACAATGGACCTTACTTGACTGTTTGAACCACTTCTACATTTTGTTTACGAAGTACCACATCTGTACCTCTTCCCTGATCATGATTGAGGTATGACAAAAGACGACCATAACACCCTCAGAAGTTCTCGGAGTACCATCGCTTAACCTCTCCGACCCATGCCTCACCACCGCCTTCAACAAGCGGTAAAAGGCTGTTCCTATAGGTCACATATTGTCGTTCACGGATTCTGATACTGTATGCCTTTTGGTATCGCATTCTTCTACAAAGCCATAAGGACACTACTCATGCTATTGTACTAACAACAGTCGTCATATAGTCTCAGAGAGATGCCCTACTTGCAAGAGGTCCGATGTCGCCGAGGTTGAGGCCTTCAGAACCACGGTTTCTCTAGCTATGACGGGCCGGCCAGCCGAGGAGTGGCCATCGATTTTGGGACTCTCCGCTGCTTCTTCCTCCTCCTGGTTCTGCGTACAACTTCCATCAACCGCACATGGACAAGTATGACTAGGGCTATTACGCCGAAACTGAAGACCAGCCGACGCTTCATCCCAAGCCATTCGACTTTCCGACCGCCAATCACTGTGTCGGTGACCACCTTTGTTATGTTTCTGGCTAAGAACTCAATTTGGTATCGGTTCAATGATTCGTCAGGGAGTGGCAGCCCTAGCATTAGGTAACCCCGCGAATAGCGTCCTGCCTTTGAACTTATATGATTGTGGTCGGTTTCTATTCGTAAAGGCGCGAGTCGGATATGGCGTTCGTGATCGGTTAGCGACCAGAGCTGTGAGGGGGTATCGCGCCTTCGCGGATTCAGAGTGATTCGTTGATTGAGATGAAAGGTCGAAAATGAACTTTTGCCGAAGTCATTTGCCAATTCTGTCAAAGCATTGATTAAAGCCCGTGTGAATGAATTTGGGCCAGGTGCCGCTGTGGTCGTATCAAGCGCACACGCGCTCACCAATTCAAATAATTTTTCATCCTGCTTTCTTTTTTTCCCTGATTCACCGCGTGTTTGTCTCTGTCTGCTAAGCCCATGGTTGCTTGAATAGCAGGTATCCATGAACACTAGCACGTCTCCCTCCACATCTTCTGAGCCTAGAATTACTTCAGTCTTGCTCCAGCTGACTCGAAGTTCACTGACATCACTGTTGAGAAAGGATGTGTTCGCAACCAAGACAAGCTGGTCATCGGACACATCATACATGGCATGTCCCGAATAGTGAATGATTAGTAAATTGTTAGGCCCATCGTGTTGTTCGACGAAGTAACTCAAGTATCGGTTCATCTGGTGTTGAGGTTTTCTGAGGGCGTCCAACTCGACGACTGATGTGTGGAAGTGGAAACAATCGCGGAACACAGTTTCGAGTTCCTCTATCTGATAAGAGTCAGTATCATTACATGCTATGATCGCACAAAACATACTCAAAATGTCGTCGAACAACAGAAACATGAGCCACATACCTCGTGACGAACTTTGAGCTCGTCCAACTCATCGGTCCACTTGAGCAGTAACACGGCAACCTTGTGGTATCCACCTGGCATCTGGCTCGCAATCGCCTTATCCCACCAAATTTGCATCGTCTCCGCATCTGCTTGCTTATAGCCTATCCTATTCCACGTACGCTCGTCGAAATCTTCCACAATATCTTCCATCATCGTATCCTCAGGCACTGTATTTTCTGTCAGCGCTGCTGTATGTTTATATACAGAGGAATACCATCATTACCGACGGGTAGTTGAGACTGTCCTTGTAAAGGCTCACTCCCCATACCTTGTGGCAGTTCAAGAGCTTGTGCACTATCGATCTCACGATGAAGGCGATGGAACGCCTTAGTTCGACCCTCCCCATAGATGGGTAGCATGTGTAAGTCAAAAAGGCCTAGGAGAGAGTAGGCCGCGTCCTCTTCGCGTTTGGTCTCGCGGTCTTTTGCCCATCCTAATCGCTCATCGATGCTGAACTGAGGCAGAGGACTTCCCAGGAGGGCAGAGATGGATATACCTGTGGCATTGTGGATTTGCTGTACGAGTGACTCCTTACTCCCCAGTCGCTCACCCTCCGCAGAGAAGAACTCAACAGTGCTCGGAGCAAGGAGCTCCTGTAGCGTCCAGCCGCGGGTGAACCATCTGCTCTGCTCAAATGAGTATTGCCATGTCTTATGAGCGGACGGATCGTCCAGACCGGGCCCATAGGTCGGGACAGCTTGTGATACATCGCTGAGATAAACGTAACATGAAGCCGCATGCTGATACCATGTAAACATGGAGTTGAGAGCTTCTGAAAGCTCGGCACTGCTTGATTTATCGATGCAGCAGGTGTCCATCCAGAAGTATTGAAGGCCATCCGTAGCAGCTTGCTTCGCGCAGAAGCGTAGTTTGTTATAACCTGGCTTACTCTTTCCCTTGCTCTTATTCTTTGCTATGTCTCTGAAGGAAACCTCATCATCGTCTGTACCCCAGGTATGCGAGAGAATAGCGTATTTTGGGATGTTCTCTCGATAACGCTCTACTAGACTGAATCCGCCGTCGTCCTCGAGCCGCAAAAGACGCATGGGGTGGATTGGTGGTGAGTTCACCTATGGTGCTACGAGAGGAGATCTTAACAATTGATACAAGGGTCGAGCAGTCGAAGAAGTTTGCCTCTGCAGCCTTGTCTGCTCATTTGGTGTAAGACTCGCGAGGGTTTCGAGCAACGTGAAGAACGATAGCGGGGCTTGTGGCGGTGCATTGTGGCTTGTTTCTCACTCCGGTACAGATATAATCTAGGAGCAGTTCAAATACTACTTGAAAAGGATTTTGTTTGAGAATTTGGAGGCCTCTACAAGATAAATGCATAGTGTGCTATCTCTTAGATCGACCCGGCCGCAGGTTGGATGAAAAGCTCCAGACTTCAGCGTCGATTTCGAGAGAGGAGAGTGATCCCCTGCCATGAGAAATCACGATCGCCATGTCGAAGGATCTCTAGCAGAATGACAAACGGCTCACGGCATAATCATCTTCAGAACAAAGTCGGCAGTCGTTGAGGTAAAAAGGTCAATAAGCCGCGGTTTGTACTCTCACTCCCGTTGCACTCAAAATTGCCGGCTGGGTGAATCCCACTGGTCGAAGGACTAACCAAACTCATCCTCGAATTCGGCCCCACCCGCCGCTTACAGGTGTCCGATAAGATGCAGGGCTGTAATTGCTGGGTTTCTCTGCAGGCGCATATTGTGGCTTGCAGCTCTACCAGAATGAGACAACATCCGAGGGCTGAAAAGAAGCATGCAGATTTCAGGGAGTCGCTCATGGAGCCATCTCAGACAAATGACAATACCCTAAGTTAACAACAATCCCTATTGTCTCAGCTTGGGTAGTAATTTCTATGGCCCAAAACCATGCATGGACGCCAACGACCGGGATTGAGGAGAGCGCCTGCCCATTTGAGGTTTGCCGACCCTTCTCGAAGGGCAAGGCTGAAAAGCTGAGGAGATGGAGGGGCGGGAGAGAAGGCAATCAATACCGCCCCAACCTCGAATCCAACCTCATGCTTGGAGCCAATGGATGTTGAGATCTGAAAAGCCATACTCTTCATTTGGGGAGCTCCTTGCTTATGCATCCTGCAGCGGGAGAATATATTGAGCATGCCTTCGAAACCTTTGCTCAACAGCCCTTCCTTTTTCACACCACAAACCCAACTACATACGCAGTATGGACAATTTAAGACCAGCGGTTCATTCTCAAGCAGTCCTTGATGACCCTGACCTGGTAAACTTCTTGCACGGGCCGCTCTCCATCCCAGAAGATCGCGTAGGTCGACGAGGCGCCCCAGACTATCGATCAAGAGGTCGTGCACCTCGATCTTCTTTGGATCTTTGGAGACGCGCGAAATCGAAGATCTATCGAGTAGGCAAAACACGATCGAAAGCGGGGAAATTCAACTACACGAACTTGGAATTGAAGGAAGACCAAATCAGACTTCTGCGAATGCGACCAGGCAGGTCAGGAGACGAGATAGTATGCGACTTGTGCGTGAAAAAGTTGGCGGAAGTAAACGAACGCTACGAGGCACTCTCGTATTGCTGGGGTGACGAGGAACCTACAGAGATCATCAAGATCTACAAGCTAGTATGGAAAGAAGCGGATCAACAATACTCACAAGCTCGAGTGGAAGATTTCTTGGTCCGACCAAATTTACTCAAAGCGTTGCGCCACCTAAGACGCGAAAGTGCGTCCGTCGTCATCTGGATCGACGCAATCTGCATCAACCAGAGAGAAACCCCGGAGGCAAGAGAGGAAAAGAACAGGCAGCTTTCAATGATGACTGAGATCTACAACACCGCGAAGAACGTTTGTATCTGGCTAGGTGATTCCGGCGACACATTCGGCGCCGCGCTTGACCTCATCAACGACATGACCAATTTCCAGACGTTCGATCAAGTTCTCATCAACTCTGACAAGAGTACACAAGAGCGCTGGTGTAATCTTGTACAGATCCTGAAGGAAACGCCATGGTTCAGTCGTCGTTGGATCATCCAGGAAATAGCTTCTGCTCGACACGCCTCCGTTCACTGCGGCGACGACGTCATTCATTGGGACGATCTCGCCGATGCGGTATCCCTCTTACAAGAGAACTATTCGACTCTGAAACGTCATCTCAAAGACGACACTTTCGCAGAGGTTCCCACACTGAGCGCGATTCATCTGGTGAAAAGCCTGACCAACGTATGTCGCAAATCAACATCTGGTGACATCGCTGTAAAATTATTGGACTTCGAAAGCCTCGTCTGCACATTCCAGCAATTCCAAGCCAAGTTTCCCGAAGACATTCTGCACTCCGTGCGGTCCCTTGCCAAAGATGGGCCCGAAGGAAATGAAGGAGTAGCTCTCGGTCTCACTTTCCTCACATTCAAGGAACAGAGAAGTACCAGAGATCTTTTCATAACATTTGTTCGACGCTGTATCTCCAAGTCCGGCTCATTGGATATTATATGTCGACATTGGGCACCTCCGGTCACTGATACAGCCAATAGAAAGGTCGAGCTGCCCAGTTGGATCTCAGATCTTTCAAATGGTCCATACGGTCTCCCTGGAGAGTCCCATGAACGTCAGAATGGGGAGAATTTTGTAGCATTGTCACCGAATGACATGCGCAAACGCTATTTCGCCTCTTCAAATCGCCGTTATGAGCTGCGCCAATCGCGTCCACGGATCATAATACCTAACGGTAATCTGACGGAAGAGAGTAACAGATTTACATCCTCTCCCACTGATGTTTCACTTCATCAAAAGACTATTCAAGAGAATCTAGCCTCGTTTACGGAAAGCAACAGCGTGGCAGAAGGCGCTTCTCCTACAGCACCTGTGACACGGCAAGACAGACTCGCTCCACGTTCAGTAGTCCGTCATAGACGATCCAGCACTATCTCCAACGTTCGTCCGACTCCACAGGCTATAGCTCAGGACAATTGGATGTTTATCTTCGATCATTCGTGGCAGCCCGGCGTCATGCGCAGGCAGGTTCAAAATGAGCGCTCTAGATCTAAGCTAGATAAGTGGATTCAAGACGACAAAGAGCACGCTCATAATCAGAATATACCGGACATGTTGGAGGTAAATGGTCTGGTATTAGGATCGATACAAGAGTGTTCTGACATCATGAGAGACGGAATCGTCCCTGGCAGTTGGCTTGAAAAGCTTGGATGGGATCCCTCGTCTACTACGAACCGAGTGCAAGATAAACTGTGGCGCACGCTTATTGCAGATCGTACCTCTGAAGGAGGAAGCCCTCCACGCTGGTATCAAAGAGCTTGCCTGCATTGCTTGAGAGATTCTCGACTGATAAATGCGAATGGAGATCTGAACTCGCACAGACTACATAGGGTCACCGAGTCAATGACCTCGAAGTACTTGGAAAGGGTGGAAAGTGTGATCTGGCGGCGGCGCATCATCAGGATCTCTGCAGAGGTTGACAATCTCACTCCCGAGGTTGGCAGTGCCATTCCAGAGGTTAACAGATCCGCGCCGGAGGCTGACACTGCCGACAAATTCCTTTATGGACTGGGGCCGGAAAAGACGAGGCGGGGCGATCTTGTGTGCATCCTATTTGGATGCTCTGTCCCAGTGGTGTTAAGAAAAGCAACCCAGTCTTCAAGTCGAGACTCGAATGTCTTTGAGGTTGTGGGAGAATCGTACATTCACGGCAAAATGGATGGCGAGGCAGTACAGAATCGCGACATGGTTGACCGAAAGCAAAGATGGTTTGTTCTGCAGTGAAACTGCTCTTATTCCTCCTGCGCATCGGATTCATATAGACTTGAAGCAATGAAAGCTGATTGTCCCGCTTCAATTCATGGCTCAGCAGCCAAGGAACATCCACATGTCACCACGGACGTTTGCAACTCTTCAGCAACTTCCCAGCTCCCTTTAATGTCAAATTCATTCGCATCAGCATCTTCTTCGTCCAGTCCATCAACAATGTATTCGGGTTGTTCAGCTTCCCCATCTTCTCCTGCATCGCTCTCTGAGCTTCCGGTCCCTAGCATTCCGCCTGTCACAGGCTTGTTCGTAATTTTACCGCCTGGCGTCACGTTTATCTTCCGCATTCGAAAGGCCAGGACAAATGGTGTCTTCTTCCCGAATTCCTGCTTGAGCTTATTCTCTCTGTTTATGCCAAATTCCGGGCCCGCCTCAACAGGAACACCAAGGCTCGTTGCATCAAGACTGAGATGCAAGTTTATACCCTTGCTCTTTGCATATTCGATAGTCCCTGTAGCTCCGTATGCTAGCTTCAGGCCCGTTATCATGTACACCTTGGAAGATAGAAGCCAACCCTTATCTTCTTCCAAGAACTGCTTCACTGCGGAGCTCTCTAGGCTACTCTTGATATATTCTGGCGTAGGGTTGAAGGAGGTCGTCTTGAGAGACTCGCACGTCCAATTCTCTGAATCCGTATTGCCTCTTTCACCAGTGACGTCTCCTCCAATGCCAAGAATCTGCGCCAAAAACGATGCAAATATGCCCAAAGTTCCGGTGGTCTTCTTCTCTAGTGTGACCGAGTAGTTCGGGATTTCGTCCGTGTAGACGTCCATTATGTTGGTGTCGATTGGTATTGGACGGCTGTTAAGTGGAGAATCTGCATTCCGAGGATGTGTGATGATAGCCCCAAGGAATATGGGTCCATCCACGGGAGAATCGGTCGTTGGGGCGTGGAAGTAGAACTTTTCTCTGCGGGGTGCCATTTCCTGTCGTTGTTAAGAGCACGTTTGAGCCTTTGGGGGCGCCATGGGAGGTGCTGACCCCGGAGCTTCATAACAGCTGCTGCCTACGACGATTTCGCCGCAAGGCTGAGGTTCAGCCTTCTCTCATATTACTTCTTATTATATGTGGCTTAGCACTAGAGCCTGGTAGCTATGCAACCTTATCATCTTAACCTATCAGCTGATGCTTAGCGAAAGCAATGACTCACGGCTCCTCTGAGGTTCAACTTAGCACCCCTAACTGCTGCGCATCGTACTTAACAGCCCCTCGTTAGTCGTTCATCAGGCTGTGACTAAAGGGTCCCACAACAAGGGCCCAGATCAATCGATACCAAGGCCGTCGAGTCCTTGCATCATTGGGCTAGGCCTACGGAAATGGCTCAATTATACGAGCAGATTCGTAATAAATTGTTAGAAGCGAAGGAGAACATATCAGCGAATCGAACATGGCTAGGAACGAAACTTGGTAGAGAAGCTATTCAGCTCGCTGGAACGAATGATGATTTTACAATAGCCGACGTTGTGGGAATACGCAATGAGCTGGCGGACTTGTTTTTCCATGCGAGACTGTTCGAGGAAGCACAGAGCCTGGACGGCGATATCGAAGCTGAACTGGTCGATCTGAGCGACGCGGAAGAAAAAGAAGGGTTTCAAGAACTGCTCGAAATCCGGCAGTCAGGGTATCCGCAGACTGCTGAGAGCAGCGACAATTCTTCCGATCGGGCAAGCGTCTTCAAAAAGGACTTCAATTTCCCTGCCCAGTCGCTCATGGAACAATCGATACCTCAGTTCCACCAGAGACCTGAACAACCTACGCATTCATTTCAACCCGGATCGCCCAAAGCAGCAGAATCTCCGATGAAGTCTGTGGAAATACCAAGGAATCTCGAACTGAGTGAATCCACCAGTAAGCCTAAGGACGATCTTCAAGGTGGTGGTCTTGATAGCGTGGATTCGACGGGCACCCAAGATAATACGACTTCAATCAGCGAATTTCTAAGCAATGATCTCAATACGCTGTAAGTCTTTCAGTAAACTGCAGTCAAATCAATGTTAATCTGGGTGATAGGGAGGGGAAAGCAGACGAGTGGTTCTCGCATCTAACGACAAAGACGCATCCCTTCATAAGGGGTGAGCGCGAAAAGTTTCAGAAAGAAGGATACGTCAAAGTCCGTATAGCGATACTCGACACAGGATTTGCAAATAAGACTGCGCAGGACAAACAGAAGACTCAAATGTTCAGTGCAAAGGTTAAGAAATGCCTGAGTTTCCTCCCAGGGGCGGACGGAAACACCGATGGAGAAGGACATGGCACCAACGTCGCGTATCAGCTTTCGCGGGTGTGCCCAAATGCTCAGATTTACAGTTTCCGCGTGGCTAGTCGCGTGCAGAACAGGCTTGAAGCTGATCAGGGAGCCGTTGTGAGTGCGATCGAGGCTGCAATCCGCGAAGAAGTTGACATCATCAACATGTCGTTTGGTTGGGAGTACGAGTACAGCAATGTTGAGTCGGCCTTAGAGACTGCACAAAAGCAAGGCATACTGCTGTTCGCGTCAGTGTCAAATTTCGGCGCTTTGAGTGTGAATAACATCTTGTATCCTGCTCGGTCGAAATTTGTCATTCCGGTTGACGCCGCAGACGGACTCGGTGACCCAGCACCCACCCACTCGTCAACAGAAATCGGTGAAATATTGAGGCGATATACCGCACCTGGCCGTGCTGTTAAAGGAGTTGGTAACACGCGCGTAAACGGAACATCCTTCGCCTCCCCGATTGCTGCTGGAATTTCAGCTCTTGTCCTCGAATTTGCCAGGCAAACTCCCCTAGGGCGAGACGCCGAAATCTTTCGGTATCTGAAGAGGAAAGAAGGAATGATGCGGATATTGGCGTTGATGCAAATACAGAAGACGGGCGCAAAATTCTACTTCCTACGACCCTGGGATTTGCTTTCTGACATCAAAGGTACGTTTGGAGGCGATGGGGAGTCGAACTCAAAGAGATTTTCAGTCGCCAGACATATAATTGAGGCATTGAGATCTAATTATGGGCACGAAGTCGGTGAAACCATACTGGAAGATGCAGTAGTAGCAAAGAAGTAATCCCAAATGTGCACGCGCCAAGTAGTCAAAGTGAGAGTCATTACCGGTCGTTGGACAAAGTGGACAACGATAATCAGCGTTGTGGCGGCGCAAGACGGCCGATCTCTTCGCCCACACGTCGAACTGAGGCGGTCGTGTATCACCCGTCCCACAAAGCTCTGCTGGTCTCAAACTGGATTCCTAAAGTACCTCCGCAGTTTGATGTTTCCAAGGCGAAAAAGTCCACAAGCCGTGGTTGAAGCTGAGTGATCCTTCGCTTATTGTGACACTTGCCGAAGTCGGGCTGAGCTGAATCCGCAGAGTGGGTCAACCAACACTCAGCAACTTCACCTTCCAATCTCATATCACATTGTCGAAATCGCAAACATCATGACGAACTAGTCCTTACATTATCAGAGTGCTAGCCAACAGTCCGAACGAGGTCCAGTAAAGTACATGGATAGCCGCCGCCATCTCACCCGGCGAGCAGCCAAAAAGAAGTCCCGCGACCAGGCCAAACCGCTAAATGACACCGCATCGCAAACCGCTCACCTCGCGCATATAGATACACCATGATTCGCAGAATGGGTACCATGCCACCCGCAGCAGACGTGCATCGCCCTTCCCGTGTCCGAAACGTAGTCGCCGCTCGAGAGCACTGCCGAACCAGCCATCGATCGATGTCCAGATAACGAGTGTGATCGAGGTCGTGTAAGAGTGGAGTAGAGGAAGTCGGGGGCGAGTAGTTCACTACTCTTCGGCCTTCTTCTTCTTCTTGGACGGCGCCGCCTGGCCCTCCTTCTTCTGATGTACGACGAAGCGGGTGTGGCTCTCTTCCGGATCGAACTCGAAGCCTGCGAGGACGGGGTTGTCGAGCTCGTCATCCGCCTATAGTGTGTTAGCGAAGCTGTCCAGACAACAAGGGGGTGCAGGTCCGGAATTGGCACCAAGCAGGGTTGCCAAGGTATACGAGATCGATACCAGCAATAGTATGGTAAGTGGGGATGGAAGACGTACCTTCTTCTTGAACTGCTTGTAGATGGCGTCTAGCGCATCCTTGATGGTCACGCCCCTCAGGTTCCGTGCAGTGACCTCGAGCCCTAGTGGGAAGTGCAGGTCGACCTTCTTGACCATTGGTATGCACAGAGGCTTCTTGAGGACATCCTTCTCGTCTAGTGTTGCAGGGGAGGTGTTTAGCTTCCTATTCAAGCATCTAGTCAGCCTCGCTCATCTCAAAATGACGGCGGCCGGGAAGGTCCGCTTCGAAGGTAGGGTTCCAGGCAATCAATGCCGAGACATCGACACCGGACATAGCGAAAGCATTGACTTACCAGTTCAGCTTCTGTGTTTCGGGCGCAATCTTAATGTCCTTGCCGTCCGCGTCTGTCTAGCTGTCAGCCCCACTTCCCCGCCTTCCATTGTGCTTACGCAACAACAGCAGCGAGCTTGGGATAGCACTCACGTAGCTCTTCCATGGTGTAGACATCGGCTACCTTGGAGCTTGCTCTCCGGGTCTTCTTCTCTTCCTTTCCTTCTACGAGGGAGTCGATCTTGGAGAGTGTGTTTTCTGATGTTGCAGCTGCCATTGTTGCGATGGTGTGATCGAGCTAGGCAAGGAAGCTGGCGGACAATGAAGCTTGGTGTTGTAGCAAAGAGCTTGAATGAGGGGTGGTGTTTGCAGTATTGGAGGGACAGATGTATGGTTCAGGCACAGCGGAGTGTGTGAGAAGAAAGAGGGAGGGAGGGCGCAGCAGATGAGGGGTCAATCTGATCGGAGGGACAGGAGACTGTCAAGTGACCGCACACCACCATCCAATGGTGGAATGACGCCAATCTGGTTAGCTCGCTTCAGCTGGTTCGCGCTAAATCTGGAGTGCAATGCGGGGTAAAGCGGCCTGACCAGCGGCCCACGACAGGTACCAGCGTCAGTCGATGGACGCGCGTGAGAAAGTAAACACTGTGTACGCAAAGCAGTATGTCGTCGAAATATACTCTATATCACCGGCGAAATATCTCTGTGCTACAGTCTCGAGGCCTCGCTGCTGTGGAGAGTGCTCATGCGACTCCTGCGCTACGTCATCCGGAACCGACGCGGACACCCGCGCAGCGTTTCACATAAGCTCACGAGGGCACGATTATCGAGCTCCATTTGATATGGCGTGGACTCGATGGTGGCGGAAGCAATTGGGCGCGCAGTCAGCTGAACATGTGGCCGTGGGATTGAAGCGCCACTAGGCCAGTGCTTCATGCTCGTAGAATGGATTCGGGCATTGGTTGCTGTTTACTATCCGTGTTTACTCGTCTCTAAGCGCTCAAGGACATTGCGATGTAGCTTGCATTATTCGAGAGATAGAAGAATATGAGTAATCATTCAAATCAACCTCGAAAAACTCGCGTTCTGTTGTGAAGTTGTATATTTATATTGTGTTCACATTGCAAAGAGCGGCTTTGACCAATTACACCACAAACATGCAAAGTAGCACCTGTGCATTGAGCTTAATGAGCTTCTATATTTGGAACAAGATATATGGCTATGATATTCGGGGTTTGAGGAGCAGGTTAGGCGGATGTTGATTGCTGGAAGACTTTGTTGCTGGGTAACTTTGACCGAAGTCTTCACGATCTGTCTTGACCTGAGTCCAGCAATACCATCTATGAGTGCCCCTGTATTTCCCTAGCCTGGTATAGCTCCTCTAGATACTTCTCCTCCTCGTCCGACAGCACCTTGCCTCTCGCCTCGAGGGCCTCATCCATCCTCGCAGCCGTGCTGAAGCCGATGATTGGGCTTGTAACCCTCTTGTTGATCCATGCCAGAGCGACGTGGCTCATCTTCCAGTCATGCTTCTTCGCTAGCTCTTCGACGCGCTCGACGATCTTCTTGTCCGTTTCGTCGCGGCCGGTGCTGAAGGACGGGTTCTTTGCCTCTTGGGCGGAGCGCGTGGTAGAGCCGAATTGGGAGGCTGGACGAGCGAGATGGCCACGGCAGAGTGGTGCCCACTACACAAAACCATAAGTACAGACACTCACAGTAATAGAAGAAGGGTGGTGGTGGTGGTACTCACAGGAATCAACCCCACACCCGTCTGATCACAGAACCGATTCATCTCCCTCTCCTCCTCGCGATACAGCAGATTGTAATGATTCTGCATGCTAACAAACTTGGTCCACCCATTCTTCTCCGCCGCAAACTGCAGCGTCGCAAACTGGACCGCCCACATACTACTCGCGCCAATGTACCTCACCTTCCCGCTCTTGACTAGATCATGCAGCGCCTCCATCGTCTCCTCAGGCGTCACCGTATCATCGTAGCGATGGATCTGCAGCAGATCGATGTAGTCGACGCCGAGGCGCTCGAGGGACTTGTTGACGGCGTTGAAGATGGCGGCGCGGGAGAGACCGCCTTGGTTGGTGTAGTCTTTCAGCTGGGGCATCTCATCTTTGTAGAGCATTGAGCGCAAGTCGGGCGTTTCGCCGACGTAGCCGAAGCATTTAGAGAGGATGACGAGTTTTTCGCGGGGGAGGTTGTATTTCTTGAGGGCTTTGCCGATGATGATCTAAATAGAAATCGAAGTATCAGCGTAAGCGTTCCCAAAGCTTGAGATGTGGATGTTGTAGGAGGGATGCACGTACCTCGCTAGCACCATTGGAATACACATTCGCTACAGCCCAGTCAGTCAATTAACCTTATCCACCCCCTTCATTTCTCTACTACATACCAGTATCCCAAGTAGTAATTCCCCGATCATACGCATCCTTCAACAACGGCAGCGCCTCCTCCTCATCCAGAACCCATGGCTGCCATTTCTTATCTCCAATGCTCATAGCACCAAGGATAGGCACCGAGACTCTTAGCCCACTCTTCCCCAACTGCCTGTACTCGGCCCTACTCTCCTTCAATAGTGCTTGGACGTCCGTCATGGTGGCGATTTCTTTTAGATGGTGGGGTAGCTTCAGCGTTTGGATGTCAATGTGGGGTAGTTAAGGACAGTCTGCAACACAAGCACAACAGGCCGATGAGTCTAGCAAGGGAAGCTCTTTATGCATTTGGACAGCCCGCGGCATGTCGTCGATTACGAAGCGACACGGAAGAATTGTGCGGCTTTTACGGCGATAGTCGTTAAAACGCAATGCGGGGCACAGTTGACACTTCCTCCTGTGGTGAAGCTAGTAACTGCTAATTGGCCGCCGGTTCAATGAGTGATCAATGATGGTGGAGCTGTTTCCGATATACGGCGTTTAGCACTGGAGATGCATGATTCTACACGGGTGAGACTGATGGAAGTAACTAGTTTGGGGGGGACAAAATTGCATTTTGGGGACACGAGTTCATTGCTCATATATGCCCTCATCGGACGTTGCACGGGAACTTTCATGCGCACAGTTGAGCAGTTGATGTGGTTTTTGAACTATTTTCGAGCTTTATCCCCAGAGGCGCCCGTTCGCATCCCAGAATGCAGAGAAGCTCATATGCCCTTAAAGAAACCCATACTCCTCATAGCCGCTTACTCCTCAACGATGTTGCCCCTCTCCGACACGTACAGACCGTCCAAGAACTTTCGGATATCCTTGTTGCGAACTCGGCAGATCTGCTGGATGTCGGCGGCGCTCTGTGACACATCCTCGAGGGAGTTTCCGGAGAGCTGGAGCTCGTCCTTGGTGCTCTTAGAGGCCTCGACGTGGACACCGGCGCGCATTGTGACCCTTCGGACAATCTTCTCGCCAATGAAGTTCCTGATCTCAACCTCGAACTGGTCCGTCTCCTTGTTCTTGTCGATGTTTACGTTGATGGGAAAATGGGCGTAGACGTATCGCATCTTGTACTTGAAGCCCTTGGTGACGCCGATGATCAAGTTGTTCTACTCCAGTCAGCTCAATCGTACCCTTTCTCAGTCCCGCAAACTGCGATGTAATGGTGACGTACGATGAGAGTGCGGACGGTTCGGAGGGTAGCGACGCTCTTACGCGATCCGTGGTGAAGCTCGATCTTGATGACGTCCTTCTTGGGCTGCCAAACCGTCAAACTGTGTTCCGTAACCTTCATTTGTAGCCAAGACATACGTGTGTGAAAGAGACAGCCAAATGACCGAGCGACTTTGATAGTTTTCCCTAGTATAATGAGCATCGAGTCGTCGAAAACGTCGTGATTGTGTTGCGCTTACTCGAGGGCCTAGAGTAGACTGTCAGTGTGCGGATTCCGCCGGTATCTCGGATTGCAACCACGTACCCTCAACGACGACATTTCTGGTCTTGATGGCGACCTTGACCCCCTCGGGGATGTCGAGCAGTTCCTCTGAGTGACTGTTGCGCCGTTGTTAGCCAGAGCTCGATTTGTCGCAGCGTTCTTGAATTCCTGGCGGTCCCAACCGTGGAGTGCCACAGCATGCCAGTCGACAATCGCCGAAGAGCGGAACTGGGAGCATTGGGGTGATATTGAGGGAGAACTGTACGCACATGTACTTCATGGTGAGGGCTGCGGCGTGGGCGAGAGTTGTTGTCGTTGGTTCAATGTTCGTCGACTAAAATCGTGGATCGATGTGCGCGGAAAATCTCGCTTGCCGAAATCCGCGCTAACCCACCTTTGACGCTAGCGCTGAAGCTCTTCTGCCACTGCAATACAAACGAGTAGACGCTCTGGCAAAGTCCCTATCGTGTTGCTTCAACATTTTCTTTATTGAACCGAGTGCCCTGTATAATTCTTATCTCTATCCTTTAACATCAACTCATATTGTGGCACCACTAGGAACGATTTCGACAGGGCTTGTGCAATATGTCTTAACTTCATTGCATACGATGTGCTTAACGTCGCTGCTGAAAGTTAGACAACATCTCCATCTACATACTCTGCCTCCCTATTGCTCTGCTGGGTAATAGTGCTGTCGTTATGACGCATCCCAGGGTAACCCCACCGGCTAGATACAGAACTGAATTGACATCCTTTCCGCCGTTCCCAGCATACAGATGTTGCGCAATCAGCGGACTCACGATGCCGAACAGCCTTCCCCAGAAACTCGCAAGACCACATGCTGTTCCTCGGATCGGCGCTGGGAAAGCTTCTGGCGTCCATCCGTACAGCACGGCGTTGAACATCGACTGGAAGAAGTACTCCATGACGTTGAGCCCGATGTTGGATGCTGCGGTGTTGACAGTGCTGAACACGAATATGGATATACCCATGAGAGCCGAAGAGATGACCATAGCCCATCTTCGACCTATTTGGGGAGTTCGATAGAGCAAGGCACCAAGCAAGACGCCGACTATTCCGGGAAGGTAAATGTAGACGTAGCTGCGGTAGGTATAGCGGAGAGATAAGTTGAGCGCGCCATTCTTGATCGCAAGTATCTGTGGTAGGTAAAAGCCTAGGAACGGTCAGCCACAATTTCACTACTATACAAGAGAATTACTCACCCGCCACGGTGAAGCCCCAATAATCACAAATATACGTCAACCAAGTTAAGATTGTCAACCTTGCCATCTGGAAATTAGAGAACAAGATCTTGACTCTGTCGAACTCTAGCTTAAGCTTCTGGCCCCAAGAAGCTTGCAACTGCTTGGCTCCTCCTCCAAGCATAAGCGTATTGCTGTTCAGGGAAGTGAACTCTTTCTCCAAAGCCTCGAATTTTTCCAAAGTCAGGCCATTGACTCTTCCATTGACCTTTGCGATATGATCTAAAACCTTGACCGCCTTCTCATCCTTGCCGCGATATACAAGGAACTTAGGTGACTCTTGGAATCTGAAGACCACGAATCGCAGGAAGAAAACGAAGAGGGTGATTGAGCCCAAAGTAAAGAGCAGATATCGCCAGCCCCAATTGTCGCTCTTTCGACAGCACGCTTCCCCAGCCGCAACAGCGTTGCATGCCAGCAGCGGATTGGCCTCCGAAAAGTTTGGCGAGCAGGAGTAGACTGGGATGAAACCATAGGCGATTGCAGAGCAAATGACCACGCCGATTGGCTGGAAGATGGACAGTAGAGGAAGCATGTAGCGACGGTTCTGTGGTGTAAATTCCAAGGTAATGGTGGTGTCGATTGGTATGTTACCACCTACGCCGAAACCAACAAATGCAGCCAGCACAAGGATGCTGCTGTAATTGTTCGGGATACCGAGACATAGGCCAAAGATCGAGGATATCAAAACTGTAAGATTGAATGCCCATTGTCGACCTGCAAGGTGTCAGTATGCGTCTCACGACTGTGAGATCGGGGGCTTTGTTTGTCTTACCAATAATGTCCACAAGCACACCCCAGACGAAAGCTCCAGCAGTCAACCCGCTGCTAAACGCCGTACTGAGATTCCCAGTCTGGTCATCCCCAAATCCTAACTCTTGCTGCATCGGACTCAACACCAAGCCAAAAGCCTGCGCCCATAGCAAATCAATCATGTACCCTAGGCCGCATAGGCCCCAGAGGTACCATTGATATTTCCCCATACCCATGGAATCAATCTCGCGATTGATTAGAATACATTTCTTCTCGTAAAGATTAGACCCTTCATTTTCAAGGATTTCAGTTAGCGAGCGAGAGCGCTCAGGGTCGACCGCGTCTGTTTTCTTGCCCTCTGGCGAAGGAAATTGGTCGAACATGATTGGCTGCCGCTCTCGTGTAGGCGAGACCGTTGGATATGCGAACCGACTCGAGGAAGGAGAAGATGACAACAAGGGCTCGCGCGACATCATGAGAATTTCAACAACGCATCAGGACGATGACGATCTTGCATTGTGGCTGTTTTCGCGCGGGAACCAAGCATCCTGTGATTGAGTCGAGGACGTCACAGTGTGATCCCAAAGACGCGCTAGACCTATGATGGCAAGTGCGATGGGTGACAAAGGACAATCGCATGGGACAAGCATGGTATTTCGGTTTGCGAGGTGTCAATGGCGCGCTTTTAGTGAGATTGGTCTAGCCGAAGAACACCTGTAGCAACTCTTAGCATTCTAGCGCCGGGGTTGTGAAGATCGCTGGAAGAGTGTTTGGTCCTAGAGGTTGTTGGATGTCACACCGGCCCGAATGATACGCTCTAGGCCAATATGATACGGGCCGTGGAAGAGAATAAGGTTGGTATATTGGGTATGTCCAGGATTCTTCTGCAGCCCTGACGGACTCTGTGGTGTCATTGTTCTCATCTCGTAGGAGATGGGTTTTATTGTCATTGGGCGGATAGTCGCTCCGAGTGAGACGTACACCGAGCTGTTCATAAGGCTATACACTTGCTCATCAACTTATGTCGAGCGTATCTCGTCTTTACTTTTGAGGCAACAGGAGATGGAAAGATAGTCAGTAGCAGAGACTGCAGTCCATGGTCGATGCTTGACGAGCTTAAGGTTGACAACCATGCCAAGGCGCTACGCATCCGGCGCGGCAGCACTTGTCCCCGCGCTTAGAAAATTTCCAGCAGAACAGCCCGCAGTGCAGCAGCCTACTTTTTGCCCTTCAATTGCTCGTATATTGAGCATGGCTCCTGTTAGGAAGAAGCAGCGCCTCTCGGAGGACGGGACTGCAGCTGTCACGGCCTCTGAAGACACGGACCCACCTACTACCGCCCTCGAAGTCGTACCAAACGATGAGGAAGTCCGCAAAAAGAACCTCAAGCAACGCCGTTCCCTCTTCGTCCGCTCTCTCGCACCTACGGTAACGACCGAAGACCTTACAGAGCACTTCTCGCAAAATTACCCTATCAAGCATGCCGTTGCTGTTCTCGATCCAACCACGAAGCAGTGCAAGGGTTTTGGTTTCGTTACTTTTGCCGATGCGGAGGATGCGCAAAGAGCTCAAGAAGAGCTAGAAGGATCAAAGATACAAGGAAAGAAGATCAGAGTGGAGTTTGCGGAGTCTCGACACCGAGACGTGGATTCAGACATTCCAGGGCACAAAAAGAGCACACCTGCGCCCGCAGCAGTAGAAGCGAAGGCGAAGCGGGAACAGGAGCGCAAAGAGCAGGCGCCGCCGAAGTTGATCGTGCGCAATCTACCGTGGAGTATAAGAACACCAGAGGATCTCACCAAGCTTTTCTTGAGTTACGGCAAGATCAAGACTGCGACACTACCGAAGAAACCGTCTGGGGAACTGAAGGGGTTTGGCTTTGTGCTGATAAGAGGAAAGAAGAACGCCGAGAGGGCGCTGGCGGGCGTAAATGGCAAGGAGGTCGACGGCAGAACACTCGCTGTTGATTGGGCTGTGGACAAGGAAACCTGGCAGAACATCCAGAACACTGCCCAGGAGGATGACGATGCAGATATGGTAGACGGTGTGAGTGAGGACGAGGAGGATGGTGATGACTTATCGTCGGTGGTGTCTGAGTCTGAAGAGGAGGAAAGCGACTCTGAAGCAGACTCAGAGGAAGATTCGAATCTTGAAGGCAGCAATACAGGCTATGAAGATGTCTCGGACGATGAAGAAGGTGGTGTAGATCTTGATCCCGAGGAGGAGGAAGCACCGCGGCCAAAGTCAAATTCATATACGCTTTTCGTCCGCAACCTTCCCTTCTCGGTCGACGATGAGAGCCTCTACGAGCATTTTACGCAATTCGGCCGCTTGCGCTATGCACGTATAGTGCTGGATCACGATACTGAGCGACCAAAGGGTACTGGCTTCGTTGCATTCGTAACGGAAGAAGACGCTGTCAACTGCCTCAAGAGCGTGCCGCGCATCAAAATACAAACCAAAACGACAAACAAGAAAGATGGCACGTCGTTCACAACTACACACTCCCTCCTGGAAGATCCCGACGCCGATCCGACAGGCAAGTATACGATTGATGGTCGTGTCCTGCAGCTTTCGCTCGCTGTAGACCGCAATGAAGCCTCGCGTCTAACGACAGAGGGACAAGCATCGCGCTTCAACCGCGACAACGACAAGCGACGATTGTACCTTCTCGCTGAAGGCACCATCGCTACTAATACTCCTCTATACGAGAAGCTGTCGCCATCTGAGCGCGCAATGCGTGAAGCAAGCGCAAAACAGCGCCAGAAGCTTATTCAAACTAACCCAGCACTCAACCTTAGCTTCACTCGTCTCTCAGTCCGTAATATTCCACGAAGCATCACGAGCAAGATTCTCAAAGAGCTAGCCCGCCAAGCTGTCGTCGGCTTCGCCAAAGATGTCAAAGAAGGCAAGCGTCAGAAGCTCAGCAAAGAGGAGTTAGCACGCGGCGGCGACGCTATGGAAATGGCCGAAAAGATTCGCAAAAAGCGCGGCAAAGGCATCGTCAAGCAAGCCAAAGTAGTCTTCGAAACAGAAAAGGGCAGCAAAGTCACCGAAGGCACCGGCGCAGGCCGAAGTCGTGGCTACGGTTTCATCGAGTACTACACGCATCGTAATGCACTTATGGGCTTGCGCTGGCTCAATGGCCACGCGGTGGACTATCGCGTCAAGGGCGATCTACCGAAGGGTAAGAAGGCAGCTAAGGAGGCAATGGAAGACCGGAAAAAGAGACTCATCGCCGAATTCGCGATAGAAAATGCAAACGTGGTGTCTCGCCGCTCGGACCGCGAAACCAAAGCGCGCGAGCCGCAGAAACAGCATCCCAACACTCCGGCCGGTGACGCAGGTACGGCAGCGCCTCCGGAAACAGGGAAGGGGAAGGGGAAGAAGAGGAAACGTGACGATAGCAACACTGCGGACCGTTCTGTTTCGGGAAAGAAGCACGGTGCTGGAAAGGACGGCAGTAGGGCTTCGGGCGCGGATGCGGGCGATGATGCTGTGGAGAAGGGGAAGGGTAAGGATGAGAAAGTTGCACAGAGGGAGAGGATCATCCGGAAGAAGAGGATGGCGAGACGGGCGAGGAAGGGTGGGAAGGCCTGAGCTGACGGATCTTGACTCTCAGTGCCTAACGATATAGTGTATACGAACCTCATACCCTTGAAAGTTGTTCTCGTCTTGCATGCATGTGGTCTTGAACTGGAGCGAGATTGGTGTTGTGAAGTGACAAGTCGCCGTCTGCTCTGACAAAATGCCCGGAACGGCTACGTGCGTTCTGACTCGCCAGCTCAGCTCAGCTCGTTCCCATCCAGCCACGCTACCGCGGCTCGCTCTGGTGCAACATGTGTATTCGCCGCAAGCCCTGGTTCGGCTTCAGGCATGTACGCAGTGTCAAGATGTTGCAGCAACGTCTTAGCTCGACCTATCGTTTGCGCGAAGATGATATTTGAGCGGATCCAGTGTCCTGCAAGGTTGCTCAGATGGTTACACCTTTGAGTTGTAGCTTGGCTCTGGATGAAATCGAATCTTGTTATCGAAGGCTCTCGAATACATGATGAGGCTCTTGTGAGCCAATGAGGGCAAGTGGTGGGTAGCCAAGAGATGCCTATCTGCAGGCAGCCCCTTTGGGCTGCTGTAAGGGTGACCAGATAAAGCATGGATGATGAGTGACCAGCAGAAGTGAGCCTTTTAGGATTCCGTAGGTAGTTCGGGGGCCCGGCGTGGAAAAAGTCGACCAGTGACGGAGCCATGCGGGAGTGTCCGCAACGATGCACGAGATAGTGAAGAGAGAACAGGCAAGTGGGCCCGATGCCTATAGCCGTTGTAACCCTTTCCCATGACTCTCTACCACTGGCCAAACGGAGTGAATGTGACTCGAGCGACGTGGGCTTGATAGGTAGCGATGGGTGTCACAATACTCGATGCCGTCGCGAATAGTGGGTCATTGTGTGAGCATCGGCCGATTCGTAAGGTGCTCTGGGTGAAGCATCGATCGGAGAGGCAGTTCGAGCGATTCGATTGCTGGTCTAGTGTCTACGAAGGGACCGACGAGTGGTAAGTACACGTGATGAAGTACGTCATGTTTTCTCGCCCGAGCTTCTTCATCATGGCAGATATTGGGCGAAGAAGCCCTGTCTAAACCAAGTTATTGTAGCATCGTACGAGATATTCAGGCGATAATTTCTCGAAATGAAACACCAAAGCTGGGGAAGGGGAAGGGAAGCCGGCGAAAAAACGTGTATCTCGGTACTCCACGACTATGATATGCAGAACGTAGACTTTTCTGCAGAGTGGCTCAATCCTGTGCACTGTTTGCTCTGTTCTAAGTGGATTGACGCTGGCAGGCAGGAGTGGACGCTTACCGCAATAAGCCTGGATGCGTCTAACTGGTTTCAAAGCACATGGGTGCTAGGTTAATTGCATATAGCTGCAGGGTGACATCTTTGGCGACAGTTGAGGAAGCGACGGGCCATTCCTGCGAGCTGTAGCTCTGGTTCAACTTGCCAACATCGCTCGATACTGACAGCAAAGCAACAAATGATGATCCAGATGATCTGCAAGTAGAGAGAGCGTGACTGACGCCTATGCCCCGAAGCGAGATCGTGCATTATGATTGGCGCACCGCGTCAGGTATCGAACAACAGCTGCTGAGTCGGATTAATAGAATCCTGAGATCTGGGAGTACGGACAACCGAGATCCCGGATGCTGGTCGTAGGTTAGGTAGTTGGAGTGATCACGGGATATGCAAGTAGGCCAATTTGCAGTACGTTGTGTATAAGGAAACGATTCTCCGATGATCCGGCAATCGAGCGCATCTCAATGCGTCATTTGAAAACTTGGGGTGAGGAAGGACCGTACTGTAAGCAGTCAGAGGGTGGGATGGACTGGGACATCGCCTTGACAGCCAAGTTTGTAGCTGGTTTGCAATAACGAATTCGATCCGCACTTAGTGTTAAACGGCTTGTCGGTCGCACGCGAACCCTAAAGAGAAATAGATATCAGTAAATTAGTCCCTTGTAAACAAAGGGTGGGGGTGCATTATGCATGAGCAATTCTGGTACACCCATGAAAAGGAGGGTGGTTGTTGTCACACTCTCAGGTTGAGATGTGGGAGCTGATGCATGAAAAATCATCCAGGGAGCTAGAAGCACTTACAGGAGACAGAGAAGAAAGTGGAGACGTTCCTACTGCATCCTATTGAAGGACTATGTTGTACTGGCCGTGAAGGAAAACTTAAAAGGCGGCTGTGTGATGCTCTCCCCAGATTCTCCAGAGGATCGTCTTTCCCCAGAATTCACTGTCCCCTGCGAATAGGCCATCAGCGCACTCGACATTTGTCGGCAAGTCCCCAGGAGGCTTGCGCACAGTGCCTTCTACCACTATCGAGGCAGCCCTCCTACCCAGTAAGTTGGGCACTGTGCAGTCCAGCCTCGATGAGACTAAAGGAGTTCACATAGATCCGTAAATCCCTAGCTCGAATAGTCATCAACCACATCGCGTCGATATGTGTTATTACGAGAAGATCCACTTCGTACCATGTGGCCACGAACAGACCCGGCTCATCCAACACTGTCACTTCGCGCGCAACGATCCGCTTCACCAGTGCTTCGGAGCCTGGAACTACAAACGCGAGTGGTACCAACAGGAGACGGAATGCGACTCCTGTGTCAAGCAGAGACCGCTGAATGGCTCACAGTCATCCACCACAACCAACACGAAGTCAGCGTACGGAGCATCGAATTCAAGGTGAGCTCACCAGAAGATCATGGGTCGTGCCGTGTGCAAGACTCAGGGTGAGCTAATGTTTCTTGCGGTTTTGACATCTTATACAAAAGAGACGATAAACTAGACATTGTGGGGTGTGTCTCGTTGTTTTACGTCCCTTTGTATCCTCTTGCTGCACTTGTCGCCTTTCGTTGAGTAGATTCCGCTGGAGTTGCATGCGATTCGGTCTTGATCTGTAACCTCGCAGGTGATAGGTGGATATAATGACTCTGGTGTGGCCTCAAAGGTGACATCTGTAGTTTTGTTGGCCTACTCCTTCTTCAAATCTGGTCGAATGGTGGACCACTGAATCACAAGATGTGGAGACGAAATGGTATTGTTCCACTGCATGTCGTGCTTGATCGCAACAAAATTGTCATCTAAAATGATCGGACCGTAGCCCGGAATCTTGGATCCATCGAAATCTTGGCCGGTCTTCGAAGCTGAGGCGGTTCGAGGCAACACAGCGTCAGAAGTATCACGGTGTGCTCGTATGAAAGTCTATGCTTTGTTGGTCAACCTACGTTGGGCGAAAAGTTGAGTTTATGGATGAGATTCGAGCGTTTCTAGTGGTAACCGAGTTTCGCCCGTCTTCTAGTCGCGATCTGACAAAAACAAAAGGAGCTCCTGACCGGGGCGAATAGATGAGAATGACTGCGAGCACGCACCCCCACGCCGTGCACCAGTATGTGATCGGAGGGGCGAACACCGCGTCGGCACCTGTTTCCCCGCGAAGCTGGAGCAGCTGTTCGTCTATGTTCGCCCACTCGATGCGCTCTTCACAAATTGGACGCACCCTCTTGTTGCAGTTTCCCCACAACGTTGTACCGTTTGCTGAAGAAGGTATACCAATCCTCCAGGACCTTCTTTTGACTATCGTCCAAGTCGTCGTACTCTGGTTTCGCGTCCTCAACTTTCAGAGACGACATGCCGAGAGCTCGGTTTGGTTCCTTCCCCGCAAACACTACACCAAGTACCACGTTAGCTGATATACAGCCGACAAAACCAGAGCGTCGGATCCTGGACTGACCATGGTATTGCTTGCCTGGGGCGTACGTCTCTTTGCCGCTTACATCGAAGACTGTTCCCTTGGCATAGATGAGTAACCGCGTTCCGAACTGCTCAGGAGCCCGTGCTGTCAAGCATAGTCGAGAGGGTGTTTACCTTAATAGCTACATACACAGGATAGCCTTCATGTTCACCTAGAGCATGATGATTTAGTGGACGTTTGGGATCTGGATCTGCCTGGAGGGCTCACCATCGCACTTCGAGAGATACTCGCGGGTCATTATCTCGTCTTTCGGGGGCGCAAGATGGACTGGGGCCTTTGGCTCAAAGCGACCCGTTGACTGCTCACTAGTGTCCGCCATATCGTGTTTGGTTGAGCGATGCGGGATGAAAATGGATGGCTACAGATGTTCGCGACGTCGAAGCTGGAAAGCACGAATGCGGGGCACATTGACGCCACAATCTCTGTGGCGGTGCACAGTCCACAGAATTGAGTTGGCCCGAAATCATTAAACCCACTAACATCATTTCCGAGTTGCATTTTCTCATCCCATATTGACACTAAATAAAATAATTTCTCTCATGCTCCAGCCGCGATGTGCCGAAGCCGGACAGTCTAGGCGGCATTCTGAACCTATCCAACACCTGTATACAATACACTTAATAGGCACAACTACACCGAGCTCTTGACTGGATTGTGGACCATCAGACCTATCAAAGACTTCACCACTTCCGCAGCGGCTAGTACTGTTGTCTCTCCGGGATTGTCATATATAGGTGCGACCTCGACTGCATTCGTTAGAGAAAGAACGATGCAGATGTTGGGCACATTGCTTACCAACATCTGCCCCGACAACTTTCAAGCCGCGGAGGCCGTCTAATACTGATAAGAGCTCTCGCGTGGTCCACCCTCCAACTTCAGCTGTGCCAGTAGCTGCACGAAATTACTGTCAGCTGTCCTCTTAATTGCGGTCTTACGAGTCGGGATGTCTCGAAGCCCATTCGAACGTTCTTTACGGCACAGAGAAGTGGGATGTTCAAGGCTAATAGCGGAAAATGCAGCACAACTTACCTGGTGCGAATGCTGGATCCAGTACATCGATATCAACGCTGATATACACTACCGAGTCCGACACTCTGCTCTTCAACTTCTCGACAATGCCAGTTACTCCGATTCGATCGATAGCTCGGGCATGTAAAATTTCGAACCCGCATCGAATATCATTTTTTACGTCGCCTTTGCGCCGAATGACGGGCGCTCGAATGCCAGCATGGATCGAGTTGTTGCGAATTAGCCCTTCCTCATGCGCGATGTGAAGAAACGTGCCATGATTGACGCCACTGTAGGACCAATCAGCCAAGTACGCCTTTCTTCAATTCGACTTCACTGCACGTACGCGTAGTGCGAAATTCCTCCGCCTTCGAAACGTTAGCGCATTACCATCCAATGATTCGCCCAACCCACCCAGTACTTCTGGATCCCAGGTATCTTCGAACAGCACTGTTAGTTACCATAGATGCAAAAGCTCATTATACCTTACCCAGATGGCTATCAAAATGGATTACACTGACTTGACCCCATCTTTGATACGCTGACCTCAAAGCCGATAGAGTTGTGGTGTGATCGCCCCCAAGAGTGACGATACGTGGGACAGAATATTTCTTCGAGCTCGCTAGCCGTGCGGAAATGATCTGGAACGTTTGTCAGTATCGAGTCGAAGAGTCGCTGTGATATGATGCGGGGTACTTACCTTATGGGCTTCGTCTAGCTGCTCAAGAGCCACGGTGTTGTCCTCTTCGTGTCAGCTACCCCTTCATTAAGTACGACCCATGGTAGAACTCACTAGAAATGTCAACGGTGCATCCCCGCAATCCACAATATGCGCCCATTCGAGAAATACATTGTCGCCTGTGTGTGCTTCAGTCAGTGCACGTTGGATCGGAAAAGAAATCCACCGAATAAACACACGCACAACTAGATGAACGTGGTTGGTGAACCACGCAGACTCTATTGTAACGTTGTGATCCTGAAGCGGACAAAGTATCCGAGGCATCTGCCGTCACACCTGTGACCAGTGCGGCACAAGACACCCTCGACCAAGCAGAAGCCGGGGTCGCTGATATTACTTTGTACGACCGAACTGTCATTCTACTACCGAAGACCTTTTTCACCCCACAGGAGGAGTCACGGCACGCAAAGTTGTACAGTACTCTACTCACCAGTTTCTACGTCAAAGGCCATCTCGGGGCCAATCCTTCGGGATCCTTGTCGAATTCCACCTGGTCCAAAGCGAGCTCCTGGACGAGCTGTCACACCCTGATATATAGAGTCAGCCGCACTAGCTCAAGATCGCGCTTCTGATAGCGTCTGCTTTTGTTGATGATTCATAGGCCTGGCTCTCCGTTCCAATGCGTGTGATCTTTCCCCAGGTTTTAGTCTTCATTGCTGCTTTCCATGGGCGCACGAGCTTCGATGGTAACTTTAACGTGATACTTGTCGTCGCACGCAACATATCATTCCTCGAAGAACGGGTGCTTAGCGTCCATCTGGCATCAATGAAGGTCGAGTTGTGCAACCAGCCATCACTTATCCACCCCGTTGCCCTTCGCGGCCTGCGGCACTGCTCCTTTCCCCCCCATCCTCTCCTCGAAGACTCGATTCTGCTTTCCAAACTCACAAGTTTTGCTGCATAATACAAAAATTTTACTTACCGTATCAAAGGGCGCTCCCAGAATCGCAATATCGTACTTCTCCACCTCTACATCTTTGCCCGCGAGACAGTGCACGTACGGCAGATTAGCGTACGTCGTCAAGCCCGCGAAAGCCGACCCAGTGCTGATATCGATGCCTTCTTGACCGAATACAGGCTGCTGCGGGTGATAACCCGAGATGGGTGGGAAGGAGATTTTTCGGGCGTCGGAGGTGCAGGCGAGGAAGAGGGGTAGAAGGTACTTGAACGACATGATGGCGATAGACGAAATGATTCAATGATCGATCGAATCGAATTGGGTTCAAATTAGAAGCACAAATGAATATATAGCCTTCTATTTGAGTGATCGGTGGATTGTTCATACTCTGATGTCAAGATACACGCGATTGCGCTAGTTATGGATGCGGAAGGCGCATCCGAGGAGCGGTTAGGATGTACCCCACATCTCGAGGCTCGAAGTACATAACGTACGTAAGCTACTACCCAGGTATTACCTATTATTGAAATTTCTCTGAAAGAGTAGTATTTTACCTATATACTTTCTCAAAAAAATCCATTATTATCTAATAGCTTGAATGGAATATAATATACTTTCTGATCTAGATAATACTAAGGAGGGAGAAGGTCTACTAAGTAATAAATAGATTAAGGAATTACGCAGATGTTACGGTTATACCAGGAGTTAGGAGGTAGACTAGCCTACTTAAGATACGAACATAGTGGATAAGTAACTTAGCATACTGCAAGCAAATGCGCCACCGAAGGAGAAGAAGGAAAAGAGGGTAGAAGTTTTGGCCTATCGGCTAGAAGAAAAGCGGGTCAAGGTGCCTGAGCCAGAGCTGGAGGTCCCGATGGTGCTTACAACCAAAGGGCTGCCCGGTCTGCGTTGAGCGTGTAGACGGGTAGCTTGGGATCAACACATCCGCGCGTTTTTGAGAAGAAATTGGGGATACGTGCGGTTTGAGCATTTACTGGAGCGAAACTTGGCATCAAGGTCATAGCACAATCAACACCCACATCGACCTGTGCACTCTCAATTTCAACCATCAATACTCCGTGCACCATAAGCCCACTTCTCACTCCTACACCCCGACCATCTCACACCACTCCAATCCAAACGTACACTGCAACACCAACCTTGCAAACTCATTCAATTCCCCCTTCGGCACCATACTAAACAACTTATCCGTCTCCGTCAACCTCACTAACCCAGCAAACCGCTCCGTGCACCGTTTCTCCCACGCACCTGCACTCGGCGCCTCCCAGAACCCCTGTCGTGACGTGAACATTGTGCCGCCCATACATGGTTTTGTGGGGTTGGGATTGCTGAACAGTTTGTACAGGCCTTGCAGGCCGGCGGTGATGAGCCAAAGACGTCGGACGGATTCGGCGAGGATCCAGGCGAACCAGAGATGATGCGATGAAGGGAAGGTGTCGGGTCCCAGGGGTGAGGGGGCGAGGGGTTGGAATTCTTCTGCCCCGGACATTGGAATCGGAGTTGCGAATGCAGGTGTTGAGCAAAAAGACAGCGTCTGACTTGCTTGCTGCATCAACACACCCACCCAGTCTTCCATCACAGGTATGTGTTGTTCTGCGAGACGACGGAGTCTCAGGTCCCCGTCGTATAGACCGATGCACTGGTATACAAGCAATGCTTGCACGCGCGAGAGATTATCGAGTGTCTCCGTCGTACTAATCGTGCTAATCGAAGAGAAGTCTAACAAACCATCTGCTACAAGTTGCGTGGCGCGTCCTTCAATGATTGTACACACGATCCCTGCATTTGCTGGGGTCTTATGCAAGTAAGCGGACAAGGACGTGTAGGCACTTTGTATGGCGGGTGGGAAATACGTGCGGTATAATTGCCGGTGTATAAATGGGCAACTGCCGGCTTTGATCCATTGGGTCAGCCATTGGAAGACGTGCTGGAGGCTACGAGTGAAGTCGGAAGAGGAGAAGCGGGATGGGTTGGAGGTAAGAGATTGTGGGGGAGGATCGATGGCCCATGTTAGTGGCGAAGCGAACCAGGATGATGCGGAGTGGGTGTCGATGACAGGGAGATAGAGGTCAAGAGGGGAGGGAAGGGCGAGAGTTATTCCGGTGATGGCGGCGCTCGGTGTGGCGTCCTCAAGAAGTGGTACGAAGGACGTTGGCTTGGGTGGTGGGTAGTTGCAGCTGAGACGTCTGTTTCGGCAGCGCAGACAGGTTGGATGTTGTTTCCCGCATTTGCGGCGTGACTTAGCGCAGTTGGTACAAGCTTTTGTTTCCAATCTTTCGATCATTGTTGTGATACTTCAACGTAGGTATGGATGAAGAGGCTGAAGGTTGTTATTCGAGATTGGTAATCCGCGGGCGGTGCGGGAGCTAAGTTGATTGGGTTAGTGCCCGCGACTAAAGTGTGGACGCTATCCCGATGCGTTCCTTTAGTATGATTCTCAGTTGTTCGGAGATGTTATATGCGTATGAGTAGAGGATGGGACCGTCCGGAAGTGCGAGGCTTGCTTACGAACGGGTGTTTCGACGGACCAATGCCGTGAACAGTTGGTAATTCCCGCACTTCACCGACAGCTATATATCTAGAGTCATTAGCTACCCCAAGATGACTTCAATCACTTGAGTCATCTACTTCTTCCTCAGGGATTCTTGCATTCATCTTTTATCAGACCTCCAGCTATCTCGTCCGAAACGAATCAATAACCACTATGTCCATCGTCGATATTCTGGACGAGATTCGAAAGTCCAATGTGACAAGCACTATTCATCGTGAGCCATATGCCGCCGTGTCGCCTACTCGACCCGAGCTTAGCCAGGCTGGAAGGAGCATTTTGATCACTGGTGGTGGTACCGGTGCTGGATATGACATGGCGCGGTCTTTCATCCAAGCCTCGGCATCAACCATCATCATCGTCGGCCGGCGCAGCGAAGTACTCGAAGCAGCTCGTGTCAAGCTGGAAGAAGAAGCCAATCTTACCGGAAAAGATACGAAGATTGTCGCTCGGCCATGCGATGTTGTCGATATCGTAGAAGTAAACGCCCTGTGGACGTTCCTCGGCGAACAGGGCATCTTCGTGGACGTGTATGTCAATAATGCCGCAAAGTTTACTGAGGTGAAACCGATGATCGAACTTGGGTTCGACGAGGTGTGGAGTCAGGTGGAGACGAATATGAAGTCTCCAATGTACTTCGCTGAGAGGTTCTGCAAGCAGCCGGGGAAGAAGCAGAAAGTAAGTCATTCCTCTCGTAGATCTAAAGTGACACTGAGCATGTGAGACTTACGTACCTCACAGTTCATCTTGAATGTGACGACGGCAAACATCCATGCAACACAACACCCTGCAGTATCAGTGCGCCCAGCGTACACACTTTCAAAATTTGCGGGGACTTTGTTCTTCCAGTTCCTGGCGCAGGACTTCTCGCATGACAAGGTACAGGTTGTCAGCTTCCATCCCGGCGTGATATACAATGATTACTGGAAGTCTTTAGGCATTGATCCGAAGCATTTCGATGATGGTCAGTATCATCCATCTTCTTTTCCATATTTGGAAATTGCCATGAGGCAAGAACTGCTGCTAACAATCATCGCGTAGGTCAGCTTACAGGCTCATTCGCAGTATGGGCTGCAAGCAAGGAGGCCGCATTCTTACACGGGCGCACCGTTTGGGTTTCGTGGGATGTAGAAGAATTGGCGACTGGGGAGTTGAGGAAGCGGCTTGATGAAGACTTCTACTTCCTTAGGGGTACCATCGCTGGTCTGGACGCGGGAAATCTAGCTTGAGTAAGAATCGGCACGCATTAAAGACAAGCTTCAGAGAGACAATATGATCCGCGTGGAATCATGGTTCGACGCAGTATTTTGA
Source organism: Lophiotrema nucula (assembly GCA_010015825.1). Lineage (NCBI taxonomy): Eukaryota > Fungi > Ascomycota > Dothideomycetes > Pleosporales > Lophiotremataceae > Lophiotrema > Lophiotrema nucula. Next base: position 92,831 of record ML977350.1, read on the forward strand.
GAAAGTGATTAGTTACAAGAGAAGGTCGATAAGACGTTCACAAATTTTAAACACCCTACTAATTGCCGTATAATAAGTAATGGAGATCCGGTTATTGCCCAAGCCATTATCGGTTGAGGATCTTGGAACGGGGTAGTGGCGAAGGCGCACCTCATCTCACGATGTTCCGCACGTAAGTCTCTACTGACAATTCCGCCGGGCATGAACGTCAAGTGAAATGATCCTACGGTCGACCAGGCAACGACGGGGCCAACCGCTTCACCTTCAATGTCCGACCCACCTTCACTCACGCAGGCCAATCAGGCAACACCTCATCAACAATGAGTGCTGTTCCGGTTCTGGCAGAGCCAACCCAACTGGTGACTAAGCTTCCAGATGAGGTCGCGCTCGAGCAGTACATTCTCAAGGCCGAGGTTGACATTATTGACCGCCCAGGGAAGCAATACGCACGGAAGAAGGTATTCGTGCGCGGACCTACCAATGCAAGCATACCGCTTCTCCGCCGGGATCGAGTCAACCGCATCATCTTCTTTGCAGGGAAGTTTAACCCACCTCATCGTGGCCATCGCGAGCTTTTGCTGAATGGCTATCTGAGTACTGATGGCAAGACCATTGCTGCGATGATAGTGCCTGTCATTCGAACTAGCGAGAGCGAAATCATCCAGACTCCCAACCGCTTACAAGGGAAGAGCCTCAAGCTTACGCATAAAGAGAGAACATGCCTGTGGAAGGACGACTTACTGAGACGCTTTAGCTGGGTTTTTCCCGGCAACCACAGCGAGAGTGAGGCTTTCATTGCGCGGCTGTGTGCGATCACACTCAAAGATGGATTCAAGGTCGAATTCGCGGCTTTGGGCGGCTCAGATCATGTGAGAGTGGAAAACACAACCCTCCACCTCTGGGGCACTGGGAACGCTATTACGAGCGACATTACGAGACCCGCAGAATTCTTGGTATCGAATGACAGCCAGCCCTTAAGGATAGAAGGACACGGAGCTTGGAGAAAGATTCTGCCTCTAGGCACGGTCAAGCCGACACCTGATGGCGTTTGCGGCATATGTTGGCCATGTCGAAAACTCGCTGCAATGTTTCCCGACTTCTACCACGACAAATGGAAAGATGGTACGTGCTATACTTCCCGGCTTTATTGCTACAAGTATTTACAGCTCGCAGATCTAGATCTATTCCAGGGCGACGCTCGGAATGTACTTCAATACTGTCACTCCGCACAGGGCATTGCATGGATCTGCCATCAACTGTATTGTTCAGACCGCTTTCTGCTTTTCCTTCCTAGTGGTCGATTATATCCCACGGACGACCGACGTTGCTCTAGAAGCTCATCCAAAATTCGCGACATTCTCGAGAACACGGCGCCAGAAGAGCTACCTGAGAAGCTGAAAGCGATGGTTCCTCATCCCCGACTCTTGCTGCATATTCTTGGACGGGAAGATGCATGGCCATTTGCGCGACCAGTGGAGCCGTCTTACATCTTTCCCTGCGAGCATTGGAAGGACTGGGACTGGCGCCGTGATGCGATCTTGGACGTCGACCCAATTAATATCAATCTTGCTGAAGCCGACTCCGGAGGAACGAACGTCCAAGATCCTTGCGTCAACAACAGCCTAGGACTTATTGTTCGTCGAGGAGATCCCGATGCTCTTCTGCGAGAAATGGTGCGTGAGGATTGGAGGAAAGGGAATAGCGGATTGGGGCCAAAATAGCAGAAGACGGGTCATTGGCCAGGTCTAGGTTAATGCTAATACTTACGGAAAGAGGATCACAGAGGAATGCAGTAATAACAACAATCAGAACAATCGTTGGTACCAAAGGTATGCGTCAGGAAGTCATGTACATAACACAGGATAGAAGTAGGAGATCACATGTAGCATTGTTCCTAGGTCTACTTCTACCTAAAACGATGAAGTGGAAGATACGATCCATGCTGTTCAGGATAGAACTATTGCAATACCCATTTATCCTGCTCACCATACCACTTTTGAGCTCTTCCATGACTACACAAGGCCAATCGACGGTATGGTAGGGTTTTTATTATAATAATTAACAAGTTATGACTTGAAATATCCACATACGATTGTTGTTGTCTTGGGACTGTCTTTAGGACTGAAGATAACTCAAAATGTCATTCTCACTTTTGGCTTAAATGTGGACATGTTGCACCTCGTTGATTGCATTGGAGCAGATCATCTGGTCAACACTATTGAAGTCATCAGAAAGCTGATCCGTAAATTGCGTGCAGAAGGGCTTCACCTCCATGTTGGAAGAAATGGTGAGAATCCAACAATTAATGACTTGATTTAGCGTCTCAATTGCTTAGTCTGTTCGGAGAGTACCATCGATGGTGTTGGCTGGTGGGCACCCACATCCAGAACTTCTACAGCTAGTTCCTCTGTCAATGTGCTCCGCATCGCGCCCTTCAGGCATATACATGTGACATTTCCTACCTTCCTGCGTTGAACTGTACACGCTGCCAGTCGAAACCAACGTCCCTGTGCATATAGACGACGCGCTCCATTAAGATACAGGTAGTTCCTTGTCCAGAAGACGCGTTGATGTCTAGACCCGACACCTAGAAGCAGTCCCACTTCTCGAGAAGAAACCCGCACCAGTCTGTGAATGATGCGCCCACCATGTGCTTAACATCAATTGGCTGGACGGATTGACTGTCTGATCCACCTCGTACTGTAACAGCAATCCCTCTCTGCTCGAGTGGGGGAATAACACCCCGAAGTTGGTGACCAATCTCGCAAAGCTCCTGGATTGATTCGAAACTCGAGAGCTTGATGCAGATATTCCTTGCAGTTTCATTAGCGGGTATTCACTCCCACAATGACCAAGTTAAACTCACAATTTGAAGTCATGTCGAACGTGCAAACCAGATAGAAGCCGGAAGTTTCCTTTTCCATGGAGAGTGGAACGTCTACGGTCGAAATTCTGCAGATATACAGAGCTTGTAGGAATGTCCACCGTGAGCGCCCGAAGTTGAAACGGCCAGAGGGGGATGTTGCAGCCGTTCGCGCACCCGCGATTCAAGAACGACTTAATTTCCGCAGGACAGGCAATTCGCAGATCGGTTGAGTTCTCGTAGTACCATTGTGCGGCCTCTTTGAGCACCTCATTATCCAAACCAGAGCAACTGAGGGTAGGGAAATCGAGGTAAGAGTAGACCTCATCGCGAAGTTCTCGCGGTAGGCGGTCGTGGAAGACCTTGGAAAACTTGTCGAGAGCCAAAGACTCACGCCCGCTGTGACCCATTGATATGGCTGGCATTTTTCATGCTAGATCTGGAGATCTCATGTCGGGGTGGGACTGGGAGTGGGGTGGTGAAGGGGAGAGGAGGAGGGAAGTGACAGGTAGAAGACGTAGAGGCAGGGGATCGCTTCATTTATACCCACGTGAAGAATATTACGTAATCGAAGTAAAGTTAAGAAGGTGAATTAAGTAGGTGAAGCTAAGAAGGTGAAGTTAAAGTAGAATCTGTCAGACCAACTTTACTTGCCCGTAACAGAATCGAGAACTCCTCCGCGGAGTCATCCCATTTCTGTTTTTCAGGCAATCATACTTCCATTGATCCTGTACAGCATTAGCCGAGAGCCTGTTAACATTAAAATTTTATCAGCTACTCACTTCAAATAAGATTCCGTGCGCTTCGAAAACCCAGAAGCCCGCCCCACGGCTAATATAAGATGTTATATCCCGGACGATGTGATGCTCGTGTCGTTTGACGTACAATACTCTAACAGTATATCCATACTGAATGAGAGCAGTGAGAAATGAGGCAGGGAGCATTGCTAAGCAAGTAGGTTCGCTGCAGGTGTAATGCGCGTCTTTGGCTTCGATGTTGGTGTTGACCGTGACCGTTGACGCATAATGAAGCCCAAATAGACTACCAACATGTCGAAAAGGTTTGGTAGCAGCGAGGGGAAATCCTTCGTAGCTCAGATTCGGAATATTGACGTCGAGTTGGACCAGCTTGCTGAAGTCTGGAGACAGAATAAGGCCGAACGGACGGGCGCCGAAGACTATTGGAAGCGTGGATGAAGCCTCCACGTCGAAAATCTGGCAATTGTTGAATAGGAACTCCGCCGCTTCTTCTACGAATTGTATAGGTCGCGGTCCAGCGTTGAGGACCTCGTGGAGTCGAGAGGTCAAAGCGAAGATGCCTAGGATCCAACTATTATCGGTTGATTGCTCGTCTCGACTCTTCCACATGTGGTAGTAGATTTCATCGCGAAGCTCTCGAGGCAATCTATGGCACACTGACTCAAGATGCTCAGGAACTATTTCAAAATACCGCATCTTAGGCTCGGTCGACTGGATCTGGGCGAGTGTAGAGGAACATCGGTGCAGATCCGGGGTCGATGGAACAATGTTGTGTTCTGGATTTTAGTGTTGGGTACAGTACGACAGAGAGACCAAACGTATTGCCTGAAGCATGCGCGGGCTAGGAGTGCAGTCATGGCGCAGGTCTCATTGATCTCCACAAGCAATCACTGAATTCATTTTTTAGATCTAGATTGGAGATTTCAATGCTGCGTGACCAGAATAGAGGCATATTCAAACTGTGTCTTATGCTCACATGAATCGGTGGGGTGTCTTCAAGAAGACGTACTAGATATGAATGGCAGGATTTATGAAAATTGAAACACAACAAGAGGAACTTCTGATATCGAGCAATTTGTGATGAAACCTAGAAAGGAAGAAGTAGGTTGAAAGTGAGAGCTGTCACTCATAGAGATCGGAAGGCAACACAAGTGAGTAAAATACTACTGACAGGTATCAGCAGTACTGCAGCTCTCGGTGATACAATCGAGGGATCTATGACGGTTTCATCCCATGATTCCATTTCTTCAATGTATCTTTCCGCTCCACATTATCTCAATCCATCTCAGATCGATCTGAGTTGAAGCTAGTAGACCATTGTGCCGTCCCTCTCCCACATCATTGGACTACATGTCCCCGCGCTCAAGCGAACATTGCCACCTCGCCGCCTGATCTCGGCCAAGATGGGCGCAAGGTACTTGGATACAGTCGACTGTAAAAGGGAGCAAGACCCCTTATGCAGTAGAATATCAATATCAAGTTTGAATGCTGGGTATGGTTTGTTCGGGAGAAGAGTAGCGGCGAGGTGTTGACTGAAGTTTCGCAGACTTTCTTCGATGCAGCCTTCGTTGGGGAGGCGGATGTTCACCTGGACGTTCTGTAGTTTGGCGAAGGGAGGAGAATCTTTCAGTCCAAAGAGCTTACCAGTTAAGAAAGACGTCATCGTCTCTGATGGCTCTACTGTCAAGTGCAGACAGTTCCCACACAGCCATTCTGCAGCTTCGTATACAAACTTTCCGTCCACGAGCTCCGGGTTCAGGAAATACGGTGACAGTGTTGGTAACGTGAACGCCGCCCTTGACTTCCAGTTTCCGCTACCATCATGGCTGTGATCATGGTAATGGACAAAGGAGAAGATGGAGTCCTCGAACATGTAAGCGTAGATCTCATCGCGAAGTTCGCGCGGGAGTTTATCGTTGAGGCTGTTGATGAGTTGAATGGATAGGGAGAGGTCGGGGGTAGATGACGGTTTCTTAACGGACATTGTGATGAGTATGTGCTGTAGTCGCGTAAGGAGGAGAAGGGTGATTGCGAGGAGAATATTGATAGCTGTTAACGATACCTATCTATACATGAGACTACAGGGCGTCATGTACCGCTAAGCCACAAGGTTGGACGGCAATAGCTGACCGATGTGCAGACTCTCTTTGGTGAGCGTCGAATACTTTTAAGCATAGTTTTGTATAAATACTAGGCAACGATCTAACGGAGACTGTGTACAATACTTAGTAATTTATAGGGTAGAGACATCTTTGGCGCACCCTTGTAGTAATTGCACAATGCTCCATGTAACATTCCCTTCCATGTTGGTGTACGCTTTCGCGACTGTTGCGTCGAATCATGTCAAGATAGCGAAGGCAACCAATGCCACGTTGTTGAGGTTCGCTAAGAATACAAAGATACTGGAAGCAGTAGACAAGGTGTTATAACGCCACGCCAATATTCGTATCCTGATTGCATTGCACTGCATGTTGTGTGCACGACCTCCATGCAGCCTGCAACGCACTTTTAGCCAGATCCGTACGTACTCGTGCGCCTAGTAGCCTCAACCACATTGCATCGTATTTCTCGCTTTTCTCTCGGAACCCGAAACTTCGAAGGATGTCGTGCATGTTTCCCTCCGAGCAATACCTAAAGTTCTCGTTGCGGTAGTACTTTTCCGCCTCCCAGAAAAGGTGTTCATATCTCCAGTCGATAATCTGGAGAAGTTCCACTCTTGTCCACTGCTTCGGGTTACTGACGATGGAGTCGCTCAGTCGATTGAAACGTATGGTTTCCGAGATGTATGTGCCTTGAAGAGCTGTGACTTCTTGGAAATATACTTTGAGGGGACTGGGGACCCAGTCGAGGAATGGAAAGATTCTCAAAAGCGCATGCGCCAGTCTCTGAGACTCATGCATGGCCATGTAGGTGTTCCAAGGTTGTGATATGTACAGTAAGTGCTACAGAAATCACGGTTCTAGGTTAAGTATCGATCTAATTCGCAGCTTGTATTAGATTACGGTGTTTCGAAGGCTCATGAGTAGCCAACCGATGACCTGTGCATACGGGACACTCATGCCTGCAATCCGAAGAACCAGACCTGCGCCGCTTTTAGCTATCTTAGAAGACCACATAATACCTGTCATTAGTTCGTACTATATTTACCATTATCATATTAGGCGACGAAGGTCGCGTGTGCGATAGCACGGTCTGCTGAGATTGTGGTACTAGCTTCTGCTGATGAAGACGTGACCGTGCGTCGAAACTTTGATCACGCTCCCAAAGAGTCACATCTTGTCATTAGGCTCAGCTGGCACCTCACGCACACGACAGGGAAGCGTGTAAGTCAGTATACGTTCCAGCATCCTCTGCACGCAAAGCTCGTTGTTGTGATGTTCATGCAGCTTTACGAGTCTAGAATTGATCATTCATTTTGTGATCTTGGTAGCCGTACACCCGCATAATGAGAGCTATCAATGAGTATAGGACACCATAACTCCGACTTTGATAAGTCAAGGTGAAGATGTGGGGTCGCCGCTCGAGTCAGTCGCAGAGTCGCAAAGTGCCCAGAGCTTGCGCTGCTCACAGCTTCCACTAGCATAACATGCTTGAGTCCTTGCGGCATCGTGTACTACATAGTTTTCTAAAAGACTAGTCAAGCTGACGTTGCACAGAACATTGCAGAAAAGGATGATATTGTAGATGCAGAGTATACGACAGCTGAGGAGCACTTCAAGGGCAAATCACGAAAGTATGTAGGCTCTCTTTCACATAATCGCAACGTCGCTGGAGCCGCATACCGATAACCATGCTCTCATTTCGGCCCTTGGTTCTACAAGGGGCGGCAAACATGACTCTAGAGTGAAGAGGGGATTGTCATCGTGAGCACGGGGCGTTCATTGCACGGACAGATTATGAGTCCTACGCGGAAGGAGTCTTGACTCAAAAGGAACTCATAGGCTCTTGACTCCACGGTGAGTCACTGAGCCTCTTTGAATATAAAAGGCCTCTTCCTGTTAACTTTCCTCGATTCCAGTTCCCCACCGACGACCGAGATACTCAAATTTACCTTGAAGATCTACACTGGTCCACGATTATTACAACGAGCTTTACCCAGAGATACGACAAAACATTGCCAATACAACCGAACTACACGGAAAAACAATCTCGACTACAAATACTCGGACTACCATACTCTAGCGGCTCACATTTATCGAGTCGACGCACACCATGACATCCAGGCTTACTCGATTTGGAAAGTTCGAGTTGCCCGAGGAGAGAGTCCGGGACGTGAGAACTTGGAGAAACAATGCGCTTGAAGGATGCGATATCCAATTTGCCCTAGACTGCTCAGGTTCTATGCAGTGGACCTACTCCGATACCAAAGCGGTGACAACGACAAGTCCAGAACGGACGCGGTTCTTTATGGCGAAGAAGATCATCAACACCCTCGCAGAAGAAGTGTTCAAACACGACGACAGTATTGAGATGTGGAAAATTCAACTCCTGGCCGGTGCATCAGCATGGTCCAAGTCTTCCTACCTCAAGACAGGCCTCAAGGACAAAAACGCTGTCAAAAACTTCATGGACTCATTGACACCTACAGGTGGGACACCCCTCAGAGAAGTCTTGGTTGAAGTTTTGAACGCGTTCAAAGAAAGACTAGCGAAGGATCCTCTTAATACAAAGCCCCTCAGCTTAGTCGTCGTCGGTGATGGCCACGATGGCAATATCGACGACATTATTCAGGGCTTTGCTGCGAATATTCGTCAATTGACGAACAAGGATCCCCGGGAGAAACTTGGGATCCAATTTGTTCTTGTCAGTCAGCAAGAGCAAGTGCTAAAGGATTTCGAAGATTTCGATGACAAGAAAGAGTACATGTCAGACGGCAAACCGTTCGAATGCGACATCGTGGATGTTACGAACTTGCAGGAGATTGAGGACCTGGGCACAATCGAAAGTGAACTATGCCAGGCAAAGATCTTGGCTGGTGCTCTCAACCCTACACTAGACGACTTGGTGAAGGCTTTGAAGCTGGCGGGAGCCGAGACAACTTGAACACCGTAAACAGCGTAAACGGCACCTGAATCTTCCGTGTAGCCTTGAGTTATTGGCGGTTACTGTTCCTATGAGTTGCGTGCAGCTCAGTGCTTCCTCGCCAAATCGGATTATGAGACATCATTGGTGTCGAAGAAATTGGACTATCGGATGGTATGTCAGCGACTGGAGTTTCCTTTGTTGTTGCGACCTACTACAGGGGCGTATAATTGCCCTATTCTTTCTCTTACTTTGGTATACTCGAGGGCGGTAATTAGACTGTACTTAGATTTCAATTACTAGATTGCTTGGATAAACCCTCGGGAGCCTTTGCGAAAGTACTTTGCTTTGTGAATATGGTCTCGCCTAGAATTGTTCTTTGAAGAGGATAATTCCTGGGGTTTGATGATGCTTCTGATGAAATCTATCCAGCGATGCCCTCCTCCAGCGCTTTGATCTGCAGCGCAAGGATCCTCGAGTAATATCGCGAGATCGCCAGATTCCCACCCATAAACCACAGCCCAGGATGCCCACTCTTCTGCCACATCGTCCTAAACTCGCCCTCTTCGTTGAAACCCCAAACAGCGCGAACTCTATCCCCAACCTCATCCCCGAAAATCTGCCTCGTTTGGGTTTTCATGTTCTGATATCCCGTCGCGAAAACGATTTCGTCCGCTTTGAGTTTCGAACCGTCAGCAAACTCCAGACCGTCAGGTAGCACTGATGCGATTTCGACACCGTGTTTAACCTTGATCTTTCCGTCGATGATGAGTTGTGAGGCTCCGACGTCGATGTAGTAACCGCCACCGCGCTGGAAGTACTTCATCATCAGACCAGTATCATCGGGACCGTTGTCAAGACCGAAGCCAGCAGCCTTCAGACCCTCAAGAGTCTTCTTGTCGTACTCGTTTTGCACCTTGGTGAGCTTGGCCTGTTGTGCCTTGAACAGCGGGGAAGGGATGCCCCAAAGAAATAGATCTGCATCTTCGAGTGGCGGTCCATCTTCATCGTATAAGCCCTTGAGTCCAATTTCGGTGATGTATTCTGAGGATACAACGCATGTGGTACTTCTCTGTACCATGGTCACATCGTAGCCTTTCTCGTAGAAGTCTTGGGCGATGTCGTGACCGGAGTTGCATGAGCCCACTACAATCGCTTTCTTACCTTTCGATTTGGACTTTGCGCCAGGAAACTCCGAGCTGTGGCATAACAGATCACCTCTGAAGTCGTCCATACCCTTGATGCTGGGGAAGTTCTTCTTTCCAGAATGGCCTGTTGCTTGCACAATGTGGTGAGGATGGAAGGTACGGGTCTCTGTGGTACCGTCGGCCTTCTTACGTTCCACTTCAACGGTCCACTCCTTTTTGTCTTCGTCCCAAGAAGTTGACTTCAGAGTCGTTGAGGTCCAGATGTTGAGCTCAAGCAGCTTGACGTACGACTCGAAGAATTCGGCGAGCTTATCTTTAGGCGTGAATACAGGCCAATGAGGTGGGAAAGGGACATAAGGCATGTGATCGTACCACACCGGATCATGCAGAACAAGTTGATGATATCTGTTGCGCCAATTGTCACCTACTCGCTTGTTGCTGTCAATGACTAATGTTGGGATGTTGAGCATCTTGAGGCGCGCTGCTACTGTAAGGCCACCTTGGCCGGCGCCTGGGAGCAGTGAGTACTAATCATGGGATTAGACATCGGAAGACATACCGAGAATCAAAACTTTGGGTTCACTGCCCTCAAACTCAGCATCAGCCTCCCTGGTCTCTCTCCAATTCTTCCTATCAGGATTGCCACCATGCTGCACACCTTTCGTTCTTCTCTTTCCAACAGACTCTTCGAACCCCTTCAGTTCCCCAAGATGAGTCGCCAGAGTGAAGATTTTCCACTCGCCATCAGCCTCTGCCAGCCTCACAGTACCCCTACCCCTGCCAATCTCCGTCTCGAAAGTGATGTAGAACTGGATGCCCTGCACATCGCCATACGCATCGATAGGCCCAACAGCCGGCGCTCTATTCGCAGCACTCGCATCTACCTCGATCTTCGTAACCGGCGTTTTACTACCCTGCAAATATTCCCAAATACTCTTCCTACCCTTCAGCGTCCGCAAGTCCCATGATAGCGCGAGATGATCGCGCCAGTAGCTATTTTCATCTAGGAACAGGTCTGTTACAGCTGAAAAATACTGATTGGCAAGAGCGTCGTTGAGATTGGAGATGAGGTCCTGAGCAACTTGACTCGCATCGACGGACGTCGAGGTTGCGGTTGCGGGGAAGTCGCCCAATGGAATGTTGACAGAGCCCGGTTCGATGCGCTCGCGGGAGGGCACCGAGCCGTTTGTTAGGGCAGTGTTGGCCATCGTTCGCGTTGGTTTAGATGCTACTGCACCTTCAATTGTATATTTGTAGCTGTCTTGGTTGACTGGGCTGCAAATCGATATGACGACAGGAGGATGTTAAGTGCATCTCCGATCGGAACGAATCAGGCTGAAGAATTGCTTCTCTCGGTGTTCCGTGCTGTGTAACCGCCGACGTGGTCATGCGTAAGTTGTGCAGTGAATTGAGCTGGTCGGTAAACCTGCCTTATTGGTGAGGACGGCCGGGGAGGAAGGCGCCTCTCCGTCGAACTACCGCAAATGGGACGTCATCGCGACTTCCCCGCACCCTCAGAGTTTGATACGTGGGGATGGCATGAGAACACGGCGAGACAGACAGATACAGAAAAGAAGAAAAGGTGAAATTGGGTGGTCGGGACTCCTCTGTCCGATGGCAAGGGTGCCATCAATGTCCAGTCCTCTGCGACCTCAGCTGAAGAAGACTGCCATTCGAAGCATGGACCATCCAAGTGTACGAGCTCTGTTGGAGTAGAACGGGAAGAATGCCGTAGTATACCAACATCATCTCGAGCCTATTGTAGGTAGTTGATCTTCCAGTCATCTACAATCGCTCTCTTCGATTTCGAAACCTCCTCCTGCCTCGCCGGCTAGATTGAAACGTCACGCTTGAACAAAAGGAAGAGCAAGGAAACCGCGACCATGTATACCTTTCCCACATACCAAGACCTGAAAGGAAAAGTAGCCCTCGTAATGGGCATAGGCCAAACGAATGTCCCAGGGTCTAAAATCTGGGGCAATGGAGCAGCTATGGCCCGCGCACTCTGCTCCAACGGTGTGAAAGTCTTCGGATGCGATCTCAATCTCCAAGCAGCCGAGTACACAGCTTCTCGACTGCAAGATGAAGGGAGAATATGCGACGTAACAACAGCCGACGTAACTTCTTCGACCGATGTGAAACGAGTTGTCGAAGAGGTGATGGCGAAACACGGACGCATAGACATCCTAGTCAACAACGTGGGGATGACAGCAGCTGGCGATCCCGCTAGCATGAGCGAGGCAGTGTGGGATGTACAGCTCAACTTGAACCTGAAGAGTGTGTACCAGAGCTGTCATTTCGTGCTGCCGATCATGGAGAAGCAGGGCTCTGGGACAATCATCAACAATGCGTCTATCGCAGGAGTGTCCTACCTTGGAAAGCCTCAGATCGCGTACTCGGCGGCGAAAGCTGCTGTTATACACTTTACGAAGGTCACTGCGGTTATGTATGCTCTGAAGGGGGTGAGGTTGAACTGTGTCGTTCCTGGTATGATCTACACGCCGTTGGTGGAGAACCTTGGGAGGAGCGAGAAGGAGGAGGATCGCGAGGTATTTAGGAAGATCACTGAGCACAATGTGCCGATAGGAAGGATGGGAGAGCCAGAGGACATTGCGAATGCGGCATTGTTTCTGGCTAGTGATGCCGCGAAGTATATCACAGGGCAGCCGTTGATCGTTGACGGAGGTTTGACGAGTCAGACGGGGACAGGGCAATGACGAGGACGAGTCCAATGAAAAGCAGAGAGCCGGAGAGCGTCGCGAGCTTTTACAAAAAAGATATGCCACGTTAGCTGTTGTCCCGTCCTCCTCGTCTCAGTACTATCATAAGCGACGCGTTCCAATGTTTTCCGGCTGCGTAGTTCTAAAGGCCACTGCAGCGATCGAGTAGTGCATCAGGGCCTCTAAAACTTCTTCATAGAACTGGATCTATTATGAGAAAGTTCGACATGAAGTAGTGGTTTCTTGAAAGCAATGGGGGTGATGCTGACGGCTGCTGATTGTGCATGCGCGGGCCATGCGTTTCCTTGGCTTGAGGGACGGAGCGCGCCTGTGTCGCAGCGATGATCCACCACCCTGAACGGCCCTTCCTCTTGACTTTCGGGCATTAGACTTCGCAGTGTCTTGTCGCGCGAACACCAAGTGACGTTTATTGCGCCTCTCTCGTGCATGATATCGACGTGTTGTCCGGTCTCGAAAGACGCGCCCCCTTCCCGATTCGGGTAGCAGCCAAGCTGGGCCCCAGACCCCCAAGGCGCAGCACGAACTGTCATTGCTTGCTTGTTTCATCCCCCCGGATGTGTTCGTATATAGCTGACTGCAGCGACTGCCTGAACAGCACCTGGACAGCTGTCCGCTTCTCTCTTGTTACCCTACAGGATACTGATCGAGACTATGGCCAAATTTCTCGCGACGAACGAGGAACAACGCCTCAAGGAGTATGGCCTCCAGCCGAAGAAACTAAAAGTGCCAGGTACCTACACTCGGCAGAATCCAAGCTCTCTCACGGTCGACATTCTCTGGATATGCGGGTCACTGTTCTCGGCCCTTGTGATGGCTGGGAGGATCCTCGTGGATCGCAGAAGCCATTTCAGCATCACCATGCAGGGCGACGCAAATACGACCGACTTCAGCAACATATCGCCCGAGGCGCTTGCCGAGTGGTTTGTCGAGCATCCAAATAGCCTCCAGAGTGCTATTGATTACAGCGACAAAGTATGAGATGCCCTGCGCGAACAATGGGCTTTAGCTGATCGGTCTAGCTCATCCACTACCTCGCACGCGTCGTCGACCCTCTGCCTCGCTTTATCTCGCATCCTTCGAAGCTCGCCGATCTTCTTGCGCTCTCGTGTACGCTCTACGGCATCGTGCGGTTCGGTATTCTGCATAGAAAGTGGCGGTACAACTACCTGCTCATGCTCGCGACATACTCGACCTGGCTTGGCCTATTCTTGTGGTCGCCGCTCGACGGGCAGCTGTCGACATGGACAGCATTATACATGGTCTTCCCGTTCCTCTGCGCAACAAGCGTCGCGCTGCACTGGTTCCTGGGAGAGAGTGCCTGGAAGCCGACGCGATATATACTGGAGACGGATGGCTCCCACAGTGAGGACGGCGGTAGGCTGCTGGATGAATTCGAGTTGGCATCGAGCTCCAAAGTTTGAGGGTCAACCCGGTGCGTTCAAAGAATGTCTTGTGGCCCCGGATAATTGTCTCGTACGTCCTAGAGCCTCCCAAGGTTTACCTTTTCAGTCGCATCGCACATGAATCTTTTAGCGTTATTCTTTGCTTTGCGATCAGTCAGAACTAGCTTCATGACTTTTGGGTGATCGCAAGAGCAAAATTCCAAATTTTCGCATCTTTCTTCTCCTCATTTCTAATGTCCGATAATCCATGTTCATTGTGGTTAAAGGCCAACCGTCCCCGCTTCGTGGTACTTCCACGTGCCGACTCCTCAGTGACGTCGACATCCGGCCAGAAACTCGGCAATAGTACAGCGGTCGATCAACAATATGTAGTCATAGGTAGAAGAACTGTATATCTACTTGGCATTCTACTCCATGAAACACCGCGTTGCTTGTTTTGACCATCAGCTTATCTCTGTCCAGGCAACATGCTCTCGGCAATTGCACTTGTTCTTGTTGTTCCTGCATTAGCTCAGTACTACCAAGCAAATGCAACATGCCCTACAAACTTCCAAGTCTGCGACGGCGAATGCGCGCCATTTCAGCCAGCCTCCAACCTGTCGATACCGTTTCCACCTGAACAGCCTTCAGATTACAGCGTGATTGGTCCGGCTCTACAGGCTGTGCACTCCTCGTCTTCTCCACCGACCGGCCTAGCAATTGATCCGAACCTGGTGCTTTACCTTACCTACCCGCGCAATACTGGACCTACGCCGAACAATGTAGTGATCTGTCCAACGTACGGTACCGAGGAGCCATGGCCGAATGCGGCTTTCCAGAATTGCACCGAGGGTCAGAACGCGAGTACGTGCTTCATCAACGTCCAAAATGTTGTTCTGGATACGCTCAACCAACTTTGGATCGTCGACTCGGGCATTCCAGCTGGAGAGACAAGCGCCATACAGTACGGAGCAAAGATTATGAGCTTTGACTACCAGACAAGAGCGCTGAAAAGAACATACGTCATCCCAGAAGCATTGTACTACGACAAGATGAATTCCAACGACGTTCGCATCAACAACACCCTAGGAACAGGAGGTTGGGCTTTCATCACCGACGAGTCGGCCTCCGGCTCTTTACTTGCTATCGATTTAGATACTGGCAACGTCCTGCGAAGATTGTACAATACAACTGTAGCAAAAGCAGACGAAAAGTACGTCGGTATCTACAATGGCAACCCAATCTACGCCTGGAACGGCACGAAGAAAAGCTACTTCACCACTGGCGCCGATGGCATTGCGTTGGCTAGCGGGAATGTGTATTGGGGCGTTCTCGCGAGTCGAAGATGGTACTACATTCCCCAGGAGCTGCTCATCGACGCTTCCAAATCCGACGCTGAAGTTCTCGCTGGTGTGGTTTTCCCGTCTCAGTGCGGCACAGAACAAGCTGGTCTAACCGCAGATTCGAATGGTCGCGTGTATATTATGGCCTCGGAACAGAACGCTATTATCTACGCCGATACGCAGCAATCGCAGGTCACACAGACTGTCAATGGTATACCGCCTGGTGGTAGTGGGCTTGTGGCGCCGGACAACTATGTTATCAAGACGCTGGTAAGAAGTGCATTGATCCAGCATGCGGATAGTGCGGCGATCTGGGATGGGTGGATGTATTTCTGTACGAACCAACTAGAGTTGAGTCCTGGAAGACAGTATGGGAATGTGGATGCGAGAAAGGGGCCATTCTTAAGTTATAGGGTTTGGGTCGGCGCTGGACCTGCTGTGTGATGTGCGTTGGGATCAGCTCACACACGTGATAGTGTTGGTGCCGAGCACGGGATAATCATGCTGACATAATTACTCTAGGCAGTCAATTGGATTTCAAAAACCAAAGTGCACCTCATTCTTTCTTCTCTCACGTACAACTTCAAGAATTACAAGCCCAACGCTGTCCAACAAAATCACATTCAAGTCCAATACAAAGTTACATCCTCTGCACGCTCCCTGGATCCCAACAAACATGGCTCTTCAAGTTGTCTCCGATCTCCATCTCGAGTCTCCGAAAGCCTACGATGTCTTCACAATCGTTCCGCGTGCACCTCATCTTGCTCTCCTCGGAGACATCGGAAATGTCGTTCCCCACAAAGCCGATCTACTATCATTCCTAACTCAACAACTCACACATTTCCGCACTGTGCTCTTCGTTCCCGGAAACCACGAAGCATATTCTTCGGACTGGCCTGCTACTCTCGCCGCTCTTCGCACCTTCGAGGAGGAGGTACGAACAGATGACGTGCTGGGCGAGTTCGTCCTGCTCGACCGCAGAATGTTCAGATTGCCTGATTCGGATGTCACCATCCTGGCCTGCAGTCTCTTCTCGTCCGTCCCGCTCGACAAAGAGATGGACGTCAGTATGGGTCTAAACGACTTCTTCCAGACGGACGACTGGGACGTGGGCGCGCACAATGCCGCGCACGAGCGAGACCTTGCATGGCTTAACGCCACAGTCACTGAACTGGAACAGTCTGACGCCAAAGTCATCATTCTCACGCACTGGAGCCCGACTGTGGATGCTCGCTCAACCGATCCCAAGCATGCCGCCAGTGCGATCTCGAGCGCCTTCTCGACGGACTTGGCGGGCCAGCCCTGCTTCAACAGTGCGAATGTCAAGCTTTGGGCTTTCGGTCACACGCACTATAATTGCGACTTCAAATTTGAGCGTGAGGGAGACGCGGAGCCGTTGAGGTTGTTGGCGAACCAGAGGGGTTATTATTTTGCCCAGGCGGAGGGATTCGATGGGGAGAAGATAGTACAGGCTTGATTCCAGAGAGCCATACCGCCAATGACGGCAATTCTAGCATTGGAGAACTCATCGATACCCTTGAGAATGCTGATGACATCAGCCGCCGCCGTTCTCAAGGTATCCAAGGAATCCGAGGAACTCATCGTGCAGGAAGATGCGAACTTGGACCAATGTTTGAGGAGTTTTCAAGAGTTGGTGTTGTGATAAGAAGAAGAGGAAGAAGCAGAAGAGGTAGTATAATGCCGAATTTATATGCTGGTAGGTGGTCATTTTGAGGATCTGTCTTACTTCAGGCCGCGAACTATTGTACTCCCACGTACAATTACAGGCTACAGCGGCTGCCCTAGCTTGTAATTGTTTTGAGAATATAATAAGTGATAGCTAACGAGGAACGTGTCACCCGGCATGCTGGCCATATGACTAATATATGCTACAATCAAACTTGTATGAATAATTGGACGTCTGTTCATCATATGTCGCTCATATGAGTGCTCCGTCTAAGTGAACACAAATTGTATGCGAAGAGGGACACGGTGCCACTAAGCGCCGGCCGTCCTACTAGATTACCCTTGTTATCCATTCCTTCCCTTCTAGAGACTAGCGGTAAGAGAGTAGTTAGATGAGAGATTCACGGGCTTGTGTAATTGTTGGAGTAAGAGCGAATTTTGGACATGCAAAGACTTGAGTCATGGCAGCCTAACTGCACGAGCCTCTGCTGTCTACCTAACCACTTTGTCCCAACCTCACTACACCTTCACTTCCTCGACTCACGAGCTCTCAACATCCGCAAAGTACTGTTTTGCACGCCGCTCAAGCAATTGTCGCCCGTACGAAGCCTATGTTGGGAGTATCACCTTCTTCTGTGGCGTCAATTGCGCAGGCGCTGAATGCGGCCCAGGTGCCTTGCGTTCTCTGGGGTCATTGCCTCCTCAATATCCATGGAGTACCGTCAATAGTCAGCGTATGTATTCTCATGTCGCGAAGAATACGGGTCACCGCTAATATCTGCTCAAGTCGATCGATTTCGTCGTTCCAGACGACCGTCTCCAAGTCAGCATCGAAACACTCAGCAAAGTCCGGACCCTGCCTGCTTGTTTGCGAGGCGAGCTCTGCCCATCGGGCCCACAACCATATTCACCAGCACCGGCCTTTCACATTCACATGGACGGCTCGAAAGTCACGGTGGACTTGTACCTCCAATCCGAGACGCTGTGGTTCCTACCATCATTTGACGGAACTCTCTCATCGCCTAGGAAGGCCAAGGTGCCCTTCGATCTTGTCATAGCGTCCGACCAGACAATTCTTCCCCCGAGACGCCCAGGTCGTGGATCGGGAGTCTTCCCCTCTACCGAGTACCCTGTACTTGTGCCACGTGCTCATGTCCTTTTAGAAGCCTTTATGCGCCTCTACGTACGGGACGCTGAGACGCGTACTGGAAGCTTTGCTATGGCTATGATTACTTACATGGAGGAGTATGTCGACGAGGATGGACTGCTAGACGTAGACCGTCTCCCGGAGCCGCTTGGATCCTTTTACAAGGAGCTAGGGAAGGGGAAGAAGCCAGTTCGACAATGGACTGAGGAGTTGAAGGGTGCTCTGAGGAGAGAGGATGATCGCGGGGGATTCGAAAAGGATCAATAGAGATTAACAAGGTTCTAGCAATCGGTACCCAGGGATCGAGTATAGTTAGGTACTGAACTTGGGTCATCGAGATGAAGCTGAAGTTTTGAAACTACTTTTCCACATTCTGCATAGGGTTTATATCTCAAAAACCGCATTCTAATAATCGTATCCTTATATCTTGAAGTTACTACCTAGGCACGGCCTAATCGAGTTAGCGTCTCAAAGGGCTGGCGATGCGACGCGGAACGAGCTTCGGACCACCAATCCTCCTTCATCTTTTAGCAATATCGGTCCAATCCATGTCCGCACAGTCACAAGGTGCTACAAGCCCGGAATATGACCTCGCAGCCGCCCTCACGTCGCTTCCGTCATGTTCGCGGTGCCGGCGTCGCCGCATCAAGTGCGACAGGTACGTGGCTCGGTTTCTATTTATTTCGTGCAAAGGGCGTTGCTCCATATCTCACTCACTTCAACAAATGCTCTTACACGTGCCGGAGTCCCATCGAATTACGCGTCGAAGCCACTGGCATGCTTCTAACTCGCTGCACAGCCTCCTCCCAGCATGCGCCAATTGCGAGAAGTCCAGCGAGCCTTGCGAGTACCCGGATCATGTACTAGATCAGCCAATATCACGCGAGCACCTTGCGAGTCTCACAGCTCGATATGATGAATTGATGGCCATAAAGGCTGAATTGTCGGCCAACAGCTCTACAACGTTCGGAGATACTCCAGGTTCGACATCCTCAACTGCAAACGCCGAATTGCCATGGGTGACGGCCTCCGCAAGTGGTACGAACGATGAATCATATTGGGGTTCTTCGAGTGCCTATACGAAGCTGGGAGCACTTATACGAATTCAAAGTCGACTACCAGATCTACCACCAACGACATCAAACATTCTTCCTGGACTGCTCGAAGCTCTGCCGCGAGCGCAACCTGGATCCATCAACTTGCCCACACTGGACGTATGTAAGCGGCTTGTGGGCGTATATCACTCGTCGATAGAAACGTTCTATCCAGTCTTCGGTTGGACGTACTCTTCGCTCCCCGTGCCTGATGCCTTTCACAGCGAAGGTGGATCACACTTTTGCAGGCCGATGTTACTAACGCTACTAGCAATCGCTATGCAGTTGCTAGCAAGAGGCGATCAGCGGTATCTCGATTATGCACGACAGTATTTCAATGCCAGCCAGCAAGAAGGTGGACTCACTCTTGCGAAATTACCTAATCTGGAACGACTGCAGTGTATACTACTCATCTCCATATATCATATGCTTAGCCTTGAGCAGGCTAATATATGGCAGTATCTGGACCTAGCCAACCAGATATTGATCGAAAATGAGCCCGTCATACGGGAAGCCAAACAAGTCTACCTCTACTCAACGCTTGCTTCGCTCGACGTCGACATTGCGGCTGCTTATGGCAGGCCTGCAGTTCATCGCTCACCAAACGTTGCTCCCACGGAGGAAGATTATGAAGGCTCCAGCTCCGTCGCGTTTCACATCCATCAACTCATGGGCATCCAACAGCGAATACATTCTGAACTAATGACCGTCGAGCCAAAATCGAACCGTGGAGATCTCTGTGCAATCGGGTCAAGCTTTCGGCGGGAGCTCAGTGGGTGGATCATGGATTGGAACCTGGCCATTTCATCACCAATTCATGACGAGCACAAGGCCGAGTGGTTACGGCTAACGGGTGCAGTGCTGTACGATCAAAGTTTGTTACACGTGCTGGAAATACCAGAAATCGGTAGCAAAGATGTACGCGAACGACGAAATGTCGCTGCTCGATTTATCGAGAACTGTCATCAACTGTTCTTCTTCGACGCCGACCGAGGCAAAGAGGAACAGGGCCGACCTGACAGGGTGTGGATCTTTCCCTTCTTTTGGACACATGCCCATAGCATTTTCAATGCTGCGCTGGTACGTATGATCACAGCGTAGTTCTACATGCGCCTCTACTACGAGGCTACCGCTTCAGTACGCTAACAATGACTTGTTTAGGTCATTCTTCAATTTGGCCAAAATCCACAGCACGACGATGCTCCACTCAACCAAGCGATTACCCTTCTGCTAAAGCTCGACTCGTCCCAAAAGCTGTTCCACACTCTCTGGTCTCTCCGGCAGACAGACCCGACCTGAAAGTCTATAGTTTCGCCTTCGCTATCGGAACATGCTCATCGTAGTTCATCACCGAGCCACTTGGCCCGCCAACGAATAAGCCCACTGCGAGCTTCGCAACAGCCTCTCCACACCAGCTAGCCGGCTCAACAAACTCATCGCCAATCTCATTCCACAGCCGAAACCGCTCGATCTCATGGTCCGCCATTATGCCCTTGAACCTTCCTGCGATGACATCCTCCGGCATCTTTGTCCGTGTCAACTTTGGAAATACGCCTTGTACCGATAACGTTGGCTCTTCGTGTGCGAGGAGGTGGACGAAGCGCGTTAATGCTGCCTTTGATGTGCAGTAAGGCATCCAGCCCTGGTATGTTACAGTTGAATCGCAAGCGGAGGAGAGGATTATGGCTTTGCCGCAACCGGCGTTCGTGGGGTTCGCGAAGGCGGATTTACGGAGGTAGGGGAGACATAGTTGGCTCTATTGACCCTGTGTCAGCTGTGCGTCGAGGGAGGCGGGAGGGGAATGTATCGTACCATTGACATCGCGCCGAAGACATTGATATCGAAAGTTCTCTTCACAGCTTCGATATCGACCTTATCCGTCCTCTCAATGGGCGTTATGACACCCGCACAGTACACCAGCGTGTCAATACCACCAAGCTCACCAACGCATGTCTCCACAGCCTTCAATCGGTCTGCTTGGTTTGTCACGTCGCCTAGTACCGTGTGTACGCGCCCCGAGTGTTCCCTGGAAAGCGACGAGAGTTCGGGATCTGCGTGGAGGCCAAAGACCACCACTTTTATCGCTGCTGGCGAGGTCGCAAGGATCGCTTTCGTCGTTTCGAGGCCGATGCCTTGTCCGCCGCCTACGATGAGAATCGCCTGAGCCTCTGACATCGTGGCTCTCTAGTTGAACTACCGTCGGCGACTACTCGATAGCAGTTGAAGGACAATCGCGTCTTGGTGTTGGAGGAGGATTGGAGAATGCACATTGTGAGCTCCTCAAGCTGCACGAGTCATGTCTCCCGCCAATGGTCATCTTTACTGGACTTGCACGGCGAGGCTGCACGGCGCTATCAATTGGCTTCGATCAACTCCGCAAGTGTCAATGGTGCGCTGCAAATATGCTAGGGAGCCGATGCAGAGAGATAGAGCGCGCTCCTCCGTCGACGATCTCCGGCCTCGCATTCGACCCCGCTAGAGCTCGAGCTACCCCTCTACGGCGCGGTGTACATGCCAGATGTGCCGACTCTTCGAGATATCGATGGCGCTCTGCCCTTGACTTATATACATATTATTTACTACACATCACTTTCCAGTCCCACTAATCTTTCGACTCCGAAACTCCTCCGCCATCTGCGCGAACGTACACCACTCCACCCCCTCATGTCCATTCACCCAATCAATAAACCGCTCATGCATCATCAAGATATGCGGCCGCCCCGATACCTGCGGATGGATACTAATCGGAAAGATAAACGTATCGTACTCCCTGTAGCACCACTCAAACATATCCTTCCACGTCCTCTCCACAGTGTACGGATCGACATACCCGTGTGCATTCGGACGCGCTCCATCCCACTGAAACGGCGGCCAATCGTCCAGGGTCCAATTCGCCGGTATCTCGATGACATCACTCGTTTCTGCATGCTTCATGGGCACCATCCAGCTCTCCGCTTCCTGCTTATAATCCGTGGTAACCATTTCTTCCCTCCCCGTGCTGACGTAGTAGGGCTGGAAGTCGTCGTGCATGAACGAGTGATCGTATTTAATACCCATCTCGCTCAATAAACTTATCTGCTCAGGATGATTCTTCCACGACGGCGATGTGAAGCCTACGGGTGGTTTACCGCAGAACTCAGTCTGAATGGCAATTGTTTTGGTTAAGATGGCGGAGAGCTGGGCAGTTGTGAGATCAGAGCAGAATTCGTGGGTGTAGCCGTGGAGACCGATTTCATGTCCTGCATCTCTGATCTTTGCGCACTCGGAAGGGAAGCTTTCGAGCGTGTGGCCGGGTATGTACCAGGAGGCTTTTATGTTATTTTTCTTTTCGAAGAGGGATAGGAGGCGCTCGATGCCGCGGGTTGCGCCGAAGACACCTTGCAGATGTTAGTTGTTTGGTTTGAAGATGGGAGGTTGGACAAGAGAGTACCTCTTGAGACGTTCGTCAAATTCGGCTTTCCTCCGACTGTGGTATTGATGTGGTTTGCGACTGCATCGACATCAATGCCGTACCCGACGAGAACGCGTTTCTTGCCCATGTTTGTTGTTGTTGTGAATGAAAGTGTGAGGGCTGAACCGGGATGAATGCTGAGCTTGCTCCTAGGCGCATATGCAGGGACGGCAGCAAGCCGAGAACCGAAGAGCGGGCGGATTTGCTCGCAACGGAGAAGAGCGCGTGTTAGTTGGCCTATCGCGGCGGTCGCGCGGCGAGCCATGTCATGTCAACCTTATTCCCGGCGACGGTCGGAGAGCGAGCTGAAGCAGATGCTCTACATTGCCATTGCGTTGATGTCGTCGTAGCCACCCATCGTGTTCCAATCGATATCCATGAATGCTTGGTAATTTTCATCCAATGGGCCCCACCAATCTGTGTCATCGAAGTTTGGCAGATCAAATGTTATGGCTTCCATCATGGGAGTCTGTTCCTCGCTTGTCGCTCCTAATGTCTGGTATAGTCCGCTGCTAGATATCGAGGCTTGGAAGAGCGCCCGTCGCGCCTCGAATTGTTCTGATAGAATTATAGTGGCAGGCCACCTGCGTGCGAGATGGGTCTGTTCAGACTGTCAGCATGCATCATAGATGCTTTCTTGTTTACCTACGAAGCACTCGGAGTACTGATCCAACAAGCTGTTCACACGAGCCAGAGAAAGAGTCCTCACGAAGAATGACCCATGGTCCATGATGAACAGAGAGTTTGGGAAGCACTGTTGGCCAGAATGCCAGTCAAATTTGAGGAACCCTGATTTCATCAATCCGTAGTATCTACCAAGTTGTAAATCCGTCAGCAGATATAACTCTATAGAGCGCTCAGCAGCGCTTTGACATTTGAAAGAACAGTCAAATAGCGGGCCCATGAAGCACCGTCATGTCCTTCGAACAGTAGCAAGACTAGGTTTTATGTTAAAATTTTGTGTAACGTACCCATGTAAAGTCGTAGATGCAGCGTCGAAGCAGATCAACAATGATGCTTCCGAGGGCGTTGGATTGCGCGGACAAGGATTATGAAGGTAAAAGTGAATGGTCGACATGACAAAGTCGAACCAATCCGGACCGGTCTCGCTGAATTCCTCGACATCAACATTCTGCTTCCACAGGCGTAACCGACGATCCATGTCGCTCATCCAGTCTGCGCGTGCGTTATCATTGTTAGCAACGCTATCAGAAATGAGAGAAAGAAATGAAAGAGTCGCTCCTCTAGCAATCAGTCGACACGACGCCTAGTGTTTTAGAAGTTGACCGCAAAATTCTGCGGTCCGGATATTGATATTTTACTATTCCATCATCGTGTATGTGAAAGCGCAACGTACCTTGATATGACGGAAACGGTATATCGGCCGTGCCAAAGTTGATGCCGTAGACCTCTGACTGTAGCTGTCGCAGCCGAACGTGATTTAACCACTGCGTGCCACGCCTGCGAGCATACACATCTTCGCTGATTGATTGTGACTCCTGCAAGTCCCGAAGACATTCCTCTGGAAACTTAGCATCGATGTGCTCATCTGCAATTCCAAGGGGCCGCATTGTCGGGATACCAAAAGACCGATCCATTGCGTACAGTACCCAAAAGATGTTGGCCCGAAGCTTGACTGTCTCTGCATCCAATGTATGCCACTTCGGGATCGGGTGCCGGTGCAGTCCGAGACCAATGGCCATCCTCATCGCGATATCTTTAGCTCTCCATATATCGGCTGTCGCAGGTCGGAATGTTGCAAATTGACAAATGAGCATCGTTGCTTGTAAGGCTTCTAGAGTATTGGGTTTTAGCGTCTCGTAGTGTTGCATCGCTCCATAGAAGAGAGCGTCGCTGAAGGCCATAGGCTTTTCAAAGTCAACAGCTTTCGACGTCATGGTACTCACAGCCATCACCATAGAGATGATGTATTTACTGACTCTAGGAAGAGGATGTTGAGTTTGCATTGCTCCTGCGTAAACAGCGCGGAAATGGCTAGCAATTTGTTCGGCGTAGAAGAATGGGTATTGCGGTAAGATCTTGTCGACATAGACTTTGACAAGAACTTCAGCGACATGTCGAGGTATTGAGCTCAGATCTATCGAAGTGACAGTCGAAAGACCAGGCTGAGGCGCTTCATCTTGATGATTGGGTGTCAGGGCTGAGTGCGGCAGAGGCGATGGTGCAGTAAGAGCACCGACCACAGCTGTTGACAGAGTTTCATCTTGCATATGCTTCTCAGTCGCGACATTCGCAGCAAATGTGTGGACTTGTTGAGCGAACGTTTGTCGTGGTCCATTCGCTCTAGGGCCACCAGCCTGCGCGACTTCATGGTTCTTGTCCAATCCTAACTCAGATTCCAGAGAGACGATTTTCTGTTCCAGATATTGAGCAAGACTGGCAATCGTTAGCTGAGATTTCTAATTTAAAATCACCCTGTCCCTCTCTGATTCGTGAGGATTCGCATGGGACCTCGAGCGCTAGAGAACTGGACCATGGGTAAAAGGTTCGAGACCTGTTCCGAGTAGCTACAGTGCTGATAGTGTGTACGCATTGACCGAAAAGTTGAGTCATCTAATACTTCTCGGCCAAATCTGAGGCCTCAATTCAACTAACCTTCGTGGGACCGGTGTTGCGGTAGCCCGATCGAGACCAACACATTCAACACCAGCTTGAAGGCACCTCGTGCATGGGCTACGACTGTCGCACTGTACGTCCAATTAGAAGGTTGCAAAATTCGCACAGGCCCATCTGAATACTTTGCGTTTCTGCCGAAAGCATCTAGCACACGCGTATGTAGCTCGGTTCATCGAAATGGTACGCCCTGTTCCTCCAACAAAAGCAATACGGAGGCGAAAAGCAACGAAAACATGGGATGAGACTTGCCACATTAACGAAAGGGGTTGTTGTTTGGCGAAAAGTTCAGATGAATTGATGACGCAGCCGGGAGATGTCCGATCACCTGCACCGAGGCTGCTGATTAAGATACGCGCTAAATGACACTAGTCTTTTCAAAACCACAAGACGCGTTCGGGTCCCGTCTTTCATAACGATGCCTCTTTGCGTGCAGTTGTTTTCATCTCAATATACTCAGATTACTGTGCAATCCACTAAAAACGCTCTCGTTGGGCCCCTACGATATGACCAACGCGTAAAGAGACGTACCTCCCCTCATCCTCTCTAGACTTCCTTTGCACGTATCCGAGCGACGTCCTTCTTCAGACTATCTGCATCCCGCGGCACGAATCTAACGCCAAATGTCTTTGGACTATTCAGTACCAAGTCTGGGGTGCACCCAAATTCCTTGTAATCCCGTGGAGGCGGATTGCTTGGATCCTCTTCCAATTTGAACGCCAGGATGACCCGAAAAAGAAGACCGTACATGATACGATTTGCAATCTGCCAGGCTGGGCATATTCTTGAGCCAATGCCGTAACTCGAATGTTGAACGGTGCCTATGTTATCAAGATGTGGGTTATCGAGCCATCTCTCGGGATAAAATTGATGCGCATTGGGACCGAATATCTGCTCATCTGGTTCCCGTCAGCAGACTCGACTGACTGGCTGCGCCAAAGAGGTGACTTACCATGATTTCCGGCCTCGGAGTTCATGTACAAGGTTGTTCCCTTGGGAATCACGACACCCGACTTCAGATGCACGTCGCGATCAGTCGCATGTGGCAACGAGAAAGGCAGAACAACATAGTTGCGAAGGATCTCCTTGTACAAAGCAGTGATATAGGGAACCTTCTCCTCGTTGAACGCATGCTCGATGGCATCGCCGTCAGGATATGTTTCCTTTATCGCTGCGAAAGCTTTCTCCTGCATCTGCGGCCCTCGTCCTTGGATCAAGCCACCAAAACCTGCTGTCAGATGGCTGGGAATGCTTTCCGTACCACCTTGAAGCATTGATGTTGAACATTTGACGGCGTTCCACATGGACAACTTGCTATTAACATCGGTCAAAACCTGCGCAGCTACGCACTGGGGTTCTTCGCCACGCGCAACTCTAGCCTTGAGATCTTCTACGACGTCGCGAATCATCTCAGTCCGCCTTATTGAGGCTGCCTGGCCTGCCATGCCCATTGCTCGGAATCTTG
This sequence comes from Lophiotrema nucula, assembly GCA_010015825.1. Lineage (NCBI taxonomy): Eukaryota > Fungi > Ascomycota > Dothideomycetes > Pleosporales > Lophiotremataceae > Lophiotrema > Lophiotrema nucula. The sequence continues at coordinate 119,565 of ML977350.1, forward strand.
GGTGTAAACGGAGCAGAGGAACGAAGTCGGACCACGTGTTCGAAGCGCCTCGCACTTTGGTGATGAGGCATGCGTTGTCAATGTACTCCCGGAGCCATGGGTCGTTGGCATCGAATTCCTTGCCGAAGGTGATCGACCAGCCCAAAGCCATGGCTACGACCTGCATGTAAGGCAACGGATTGATGGCCGTTCCGCCATACCGGCCTTGCTCAGCAAGATTGGCAATCAGTCGATCACCTTCGCGCTCGAGGCAAGGATAGAAAGAGTCCCAGCTGCTGGTCTTCACTGAACGTAGGGCAGCTGTACGCTGCGCCTTGAAGTTCTCGTCCAGCGAATGGGATCCAAGGTCGTAGCCTGCTCATGGAGGGTAGGTATCAGCTGTAGGGACCCGCACACACAGTGTTTTGCAAGCACTTACCGACATATTTCTCGAAAACGAACTGACGGGGGCGTGCACTGGTGCATGCGGCGTTGGCCACAAAGATCTCCTTAATGCTATCAAAGGTGTTCGCGATGACCACTCGACGGTTCCCAAAGCGAACTTGTAGGAGGTCTGATCCCAGCTTTCTGGACCAGTCACTCCACACAGCTGCATCATTCCTGCCAGATGCACCTGCATGCAGATGCAGATGTCCGATAAATGGTAGAGCATTGGGCATCTCAGGTATACCCGGGATCTTGGGTATATCTGTTTCATACGCGTACTGTATCTCAGGTCAGCCACATCCTGTCTCCTGGTTGCTTACCCAAGACAATAATCGCTGACCTTAACGAGTAGAACGCCAAGCACGAAAATGACCAGGACGATCGCAACCCCGCCTGTATGTTCACGCATCGCTTTGAATACAAACAGCGGTGTCTCATCTAGCGTACTCATCGTGCTCTGGTTATCAGAGGGAGGTGTGATGGGAGACATGGTCTTCAGAGTGCCTTTATCAGGCGCCGCTGCGGCACCACGGCACGAGACCGCATGATGGAGACGCTTCGGCAAAGTGTTGCCGGCCATCTTTTGTTATCATCGTGGTCATCGGAAGAGAGCGCAGACGATCGTTGCGTTGTCTGGGATTGTAGGATGCGGAGTTGCTCGAGTTCGGCTTCATTGAACAAGTGGGATTGAACATTAGGGCGACTTGTGGGCCCACTTCTCCGGCGCTACGCTACCTATGCCGCGTTCGCCAAGCGCATTCGGATGCTGGGTCTTTAACTCACCAAGTCGTATCCTCTACAAGGAGGACGTTTCAAGGTTCAGATTTGGTAACTTTATGACCTGATAAGCAGCGCGTGACATGTGGTCAGTATCTCAGATATTCACATCATGTGCTGAACGCTGACTCTATATAAAGACCACTGCTAGCGACGTCACCAATGAACACTGAAGCTGATCAATCTGGATTTGAACATTTCCCAACCCAGACCCGTACACGCAGTCCTGCAATGAATATACATTTCCACGGGGAGCCCTAGCCGAAGAGGTTTGGCCGTCAAGCGTTCGCCGAACATGGATGCAGATGGCCGCGAGTCCCAGAGGATTATTCCACCGTCTTCCGTCTCAGTTGACAGTGCCCATCTCCAGCCTGTAAGAGGAACTCGAAATCGAGCACAGTACGAGACACTGAACTGTGTGTCCAGATACAGTAACACTGAAACCTACATTTGACCCAACCTGATACTCGGGAGCCGACGACTAGCCCTCATAGTTTAGCAAATATTCGCTGAGAGGTATATGCATTATATAATCGAACAGAAGTATTGAGAAGTCATAATACCGGACGCGATGATTTATTTCAATACTTAGCTATGTCTCAGTATCACATTACGCGCTGTAACCTCTGTACCGCGGGTGCAGGAACGCTCCGGGCAGTGGAGCATGGGGTGGCTTCCTAATGTGCCTAGATGATGAGCAAGTCCGCTGATACGGGGCAGGATGCGGAAGAGCGCGTTGATACGGAGTCATGCTGCCACTAGGCGAGCCTATCCCGGTTCACCAGAGAGCCACCATCACACGATTTCTCAGCTAAACACCACGACGCATTTGGAAGGATCCGAGATTTTGTTCCCATTGCACGATGATATCGTTTTCCGACATTCGCCAATTGAGATATGGGCCGCGATATGGGCTGGGGAAGCGAGGCGACGATCAATCACTTTGAAGAATGCCGAGCCATGCGAAGATAGGTCGTCTCCGATCCAATGGGAAGCATTATTTCCGGACATCTTTGGCTGGGATGCAATGCAAGGCAAACTTGAAGAAAATTGTCTGGATTCATGCTGGACAGATATAAAGGCCCTCAAAGTCCACCAGCGACGCTTTGAAATCGGTCTGCACCCCGATCCTCAAAAGTCAACGAATCATTACCTACAAGATGAGTCTTCTTACTCCACTGCGAACTGCTGTGTGGGGCAAGCCAGCAGCGACCAAGGAAGAACGACGCCTCATCGTCAAGATCGATACCTTCATCCTAACTTCTTGTTGTCTCCAGTATTGGGTCAATTAGTAAGTCCACTCCTGATCAATCTATTCTTGTCAATCAAGCTCACGCGTTTAGTCTTGATCGATCCAATCTCAACAATGCCTACGTCTCTGGTATGAAGGAAGATCTCAGCATGTCCGGCAACCAACTCAACCAGATCAACACCGTCTTCTGGTGCGCCTACTTCCTTGGCCAGATCCCCAACAACCTGGCAATGCAGTACCTCCGACCCAGGCTCTGGATGCCGTTTTGCATGATCTCATGGGGTCTACTCACGCTAGGCACTGGCTTTGTGCACAATTGGCGACACATCATGGTAATACGGTTCTTCCAAGCTCTGTTCGAGGGTAGCACCTTTGTTGGCACACACTACTTGCTGGGAAGCTGGTACAAAGATGAAGAGCTGGGCAAGCGGACAGGCATATTCACTAGCAGTGGGTTGGCTGGAACTCTGTTCTCCGGTGTGCTTCAAGGCGCTATCTATGACAGTCTTAGTAAGGATATTCAAACCTAGGCTAACCAGATTGCTTACCGGCTACAGATGGCAGGTCTGGTCTTCCAGGGTGGCGCTGGATGTTTGTGATCGACTTCCTCATCACCGTCCCCCTTGCTTTCTACACCTGGCTTGTCTTCCCAGACACGCCACGTAACACCCAAGCCTTCTACCTCACCGCAGCCGAACGCGAACTCGCCATCAATCGGCTCAACAAACCAGACCATGCCCACGGCGAAGTCTCCAAAGCAACCTTCAAGCGCATCTTCAGCACCTGGCATATCTACGGCTTCTGCTTCATCTGGACCATGGGATCGAATTGCGAGATGTTCAGCACGAACGCTATCATGAATCTCTACCTGAAGTCGCTTGGCACATTCAGTGTGACGAAGGTGAACTACCTGCCCGCTGCTGTAAGTGGTGTCGGCATTGTGGCTACCCTCGTGCTCGGCTGGTACTCGGATATAACACGCAAAAGCTGGCACGTCGGCATTCTCACATCCTGCACCGCCGTCATCGCCGGGTCGATCATGCTCAATCCGCCCTCCTTTGGCGGTAAGATGTTCGCTCTGTACTTGAATGGATGTCAGTGGGCGAATCAGACTGTCATGTTCGCTTGGGCAAATCGATTGATCAAGGACGACGACGTGAAGCGCTCGTTTATCTTGGCTTCGATGAACACTGCTGCCGTTATCTTCTATAGCTTCTGGGCTATATGCTTCTACGCCGCTGATCAGGGGCCAATGTGGCGTGAGGGAAGCATTGCGATGATTGTATCGGGCTGTTGTATGGGCATTGGTGTCATGGTAGTCCGGTATCTGCAGAACAGAGATGCGCAACTAGAGCTCTCCGGAACTATCGAAGGTGTCAGTGAGAGAAGTAGCGAAGATCATGCCGATACAGAGAAAGGCGAGAAGCCTGGTGCTGGGGTTGCGGTTTCAGTGTCATAGATATGGCATTCATGGCCCAAAACATATTAATTTGTGTTCCAATTGGAGTGCCATTAAACTTAGCATCTAATACAGTGGACTCCAAGTTGAAACCAACAGAGACCTCAAAACCTTGAGAGTTTGGGACAGCGCGTTCGTAGAGAGTACGGTCTTGACACTCCTGAGCTCGGACTTGTACTCTGAACGCTCAGGCCACCCTCGCTGAACGCACTTTTTGCGACTCCAGGTCAACAGAGCGGCTATGGAATAGAAAGGATGGCCTAGAGTTGAGACCTAGACAACCTTCTCGGGAAGGTTGGACTTTTGAACGCTCGGGCCACATTGAAGAGTCTGAGCTTCCCGATGTCAAGGCCGTTTCAGCACCCTCTTCGCGACTTTGAGTCAACAGTACGACGACGAGTATTAAATGGGAATAGAGATCAAGTGTTGAGATGGAATAATTGAGGATGCATGGCTGCGTTGTGGCACAGCACAGGCCAAGCCACTTAGGTAAACCGGCTAGATGGATGACTGTCGAAATCCTTCAACCACCTACACGACAGCTACAACAACGAACCCAACAGCCTAACCTCCAAAGGCAACTCATACCACGCAACAATGACGATATCCTAATAACGCGATGCTACGCTCCTGGCTGCAGCAGCGCGGAGGACCTAGATACTCGCCGCTACCTGCCGGTGGACCAAAGACCCTGAAACACATCCTCGGCCCTTTAACGACGAACATCCTAGCAGCACTGCTCCTCACATTGAGCTTGACATTCGCGTTTCTATCCGGTCAACGGTATCCCAGCGCTCCTACATCAGTGCCGAATCGTACGTCCCTCCGAGTGCTTTCACACCCACGATGTGTCATGTAACATGAACTTACCCAGCAACTCATCTTAACTTACCCGCCACCATAGTACCGCGCAAACCCCACACATTCATCTACGACGACACATTCGCCGCAAAACCAAATCTTACTACAGATAAAGCATGGCTGGACCTCTTCCCCATGCAAGGCGGTTTTTTTCAGCATCCGCAGATAGCGAGGGAGAGGAGTACGTTTGCGGTCTGGCATCAGCTGCATTGTCTTGTAAGTCGCCCCTCGCAATGTCCCGCGATCCTGGTGTTTATTGATGGGTTTTGTTCTGTAGGATGGATTGCGGCACGCGTACTGGAGACTCCTCGACAATGCTAAAGAGGGGGAGAAAGTAGGTGAGCACGGGGATGCGCATGGTCATGGAGGGTTGGGATTGCCACACCACGCATCCCCAGGCCACGTCATGCACTGCATTGACCTCCTCCGTAATGCATTGATGTGCCAACCCGACTTGACGCTCGAAGTCGTGAACGCGAGTCTGGACGGCGTTACAGGGTTCGGGACGCAGCATATGTGCGTAAATTGGAAAGAGCTTGTTGACTGGACGAGCGAGTGGGAGACATACGGACAATAGCCACCAGCGACAACTAGTGTGCCCAAGAAAATCTAGTATGTTCTATTATGTTCCACGCGTAAACACCTAGCCAGGTTATGTACTTTCTCAATCACTCAACCTGCCCCACCCGCCCCTCGACTGCCAAAGCACCACCTCATCGTCACTACTATCGTCCTTTCTGATTGCTTCTTCACTCCTAACGCTCTCTCCTCCTTCCGTGACATCATCTAGACTCTTGCTCTGCGCGACATGTCGCTCGTGTACAATCGGCGCTAGCCCTTTCCCAAGCTCCATCGCATCGCTATCGTAATCTGGATTCGGATCGCTCCTCACGAAAATTTCTTCTGTTTTCTTGATCTGGTTCCCCGTGGGCGCGAAGCTGATCGTTCTACTATCCCTATGCGCGTGTTTCTTACCACCTGAGAAAGCTTTCGTGGAGAGCTCGATGAGCGAGTTTCTGCGCAAGTGACCCGTGCCGGTATGGTTCCCTGTTGACGATTTGTTGGATGAGGACACGAATTCCTGGACGAGCGAGATGTTGCCGGTGCGTTTTGATGTTGAGACTGCGATGCGTTTGATGAGGTTCGCCATTGTCATTTCGATGTTGAGTTTGACTAGGTAGGCGAGGGGGTGGAATTGGATATAACTATCAACCAGTTAGATGGGTTGGAAAGGGGGCGGAGTGTATGACGTACACGAAAGAGTTGGGTATGGACATGGCTGCAATGATCATGACGTCCATGAGCAGAGATAGTATGATAATTCGCTGGTTGAATCTGAGGAGCTTGTTGTACTTTTGCAGACCATTGTTGATGAGATTCGCTTTCACGGTCTTGAGAAAGTACCAGTTGAGGGCTGCGTCGATGAAGAGGTAGACGACTTTCTCGATTCGATCCCATATCTCGTTGATGAAGACATAGCTGCATTGATGTCAGTAGACCGTATCTTTATACCAGAGATGCCTTCGCTGTCAACTGCAAGGTAGGTCAAGTACTCACCGCTTGCTAACCTGTAGTCGCGCGGGAATCCAAATGTTGAACACGCTGATATTGATTGCCGTAACGATCGCGGCTGTTCCTATCATGATCCATTTCGAACGGCGACGATCCGGAACAATGACTCTGATGCGGTTGATGATGATCTGTAGTAGGAGCTGGACTTGTATGCACCACCAGAATACTGAAGAGGTGTCAGACGTGGAAACTCGTACTTGTGGACAGAGGTGCCGCTATTTGAACATACGAATGGTAAAATAAAATGCGAAACCTGGCAAATGTAAGCAGCGGTCTGGCCAAGAGTGAAACGATACGTACTGGGTCTAATCAGCTTGAGCAAGTGCATGAAGCATTCCAACCCCATAATAAATGAAGCCACAAGCTCCAGCCAGATAAGCCATACGTAGACACTCCTCAACGGTGATCGCGAGGATTTGGATTGTTTGAAGGCCAAGTAGATCGCGATGAAAACATTGATGAGCGTCAGCCCCCAAACGGTGGATGCTATAATGATGTCGATAAGAGTGATCGGTTGGAATTTGTACGACGGCGAGACGAATGGGCCCCATGGAAGAAAATTCGGATCTGGATTGAACTCATTGACCATAACTACGGGAAGGAAAGTGCCTCCCAAACCGCTATGGTGATGAGGAATTTCAAGTAGGAAGTATTGAACGTAGCTAGAGGTTCTAGAGGGAACAAAAGGAAGGAAAGATAACGTCGACACATGGAAAGCTTTAGTTGTTAAGCATGTCGGGTTGAAATCGAATGTACAAGGAAAGGGCAGGTCCCGAGCGTTCGCACAGACGGAGGGTCAAAGTTTGTTCGGGACAACAAGCATGGCCACCCTCGATCTGCAGCTGCCCAGATATCATGGCGATTCAGCGCGCAGCTTCGACAGGCCTCTCAGTCAATCCGCAAGTCCGATCGTATCATGGCTGAAATGAAGAGAGGCGGTTCTCAAGATTTTACGATCGTGGCGTTCCCCATGTTGGGCGTCACTCTCCCGATGCATCATTGGGACCTAGCGCAACTGATGCTCCAAGCGTTTTGATAGCATCCTTTCGAATCCACATGCAGACGGAAAGTAGCGAGCGCAAGTGCGGCGAGCCTGCAAATGTCGTATGACGATACCAGGGAGCCGAATCCACTAGCAAGGGCATCGAACGCTGCAGGATGGTCGAAACGAATCTGGGGTAACATGTATGTCAAATAATCGAATGCATCTCGTGCCATTGCTGTTTTTCGGATTTTTAGGGGGTACAAAGCCCATCTCAATCACGAGATGGAAACGCACCAGAATGCTAAATTGTCTTCGTAGTATGATCGTTTTGCTTGCCGCCCAATTGACACGAGCTGGCGCGATGTCTAGTATGTCTCCTCCCAATGGAGAATTGTCGGCTATCAATAGCTTCCGCAAGACTGTGTCTCCTAGTCCCCTTTTCTGATTCATGGACTGCATCTGTGTGGCGTTCAAAAGCTTAGCTAGAGCCGCTGTCCCGGTGCCCAACGGATTGAAGGACCGAATCTTGATGGGTTTCGAACCAGTAGTATCTTCGCAATTTCCCAAGAGCAACATCCAGCCTGATAATGTCGACAAAGCCCATCCAACAGTCGCCAGCCGTTGTGCCGAGAATGAGAATCGTCCGTGGATGACAGGTGCATCTTGTCCTGCCGTTTGGTGTTGCTCAATCTGTAACGATGGCTCGACCTATGCTCAGGGTCCAGGGACGTCGAGCGAGGCAAACTATAGTCGAATTCTTATATATGGTCTCCACGGGGAGGTAGGTATTGCGAAAGTAATTTTCCGATATGAGCCAATAGCTGTCATAAAGCGTGGATTAGAGCCCGTGGCCACGCTTGCTGGGCCCATTTCAGGGCAAGACGATCAACGCGGATCCGGAGAACCCAGGCTCGGGAAGAACAGCCGGCCCAGGGAGAAGACAGACAGTGTCGTGCAGTAGCTTGGGGGGAAGAGCATCCGTGTGCCGCGATAACGCGTCTTCGGCTTGACACAGGGCTGTCCGAACGCGGCCCGAATGGTCTAGACGGAATGACTGGGTAGCCCCTGGAGAAAGTGGCTCGACTGAATAACGGCGTGAAACAAGTGCGGCTCCGACGATTTACACGGCAAGACGCACATCGACAAGCAAGTGACGAAAAGTGGCCTTGTCTTTGGGATGGAAAACAAGATGCAATGGAAGATGGAAGCTGCAGTCCTGCACAGATCGTCAGGCGCGAAGCGAGACGATCTGGGCCACTGAGTCGGTCAACAACACCAGGAATATTAGGGTTGGATGCCTTGGGCTCAGGTCGTCGGCGATCAAGCGGCAGCAACGAGATGGCGCCAAATACATGTGAAGTTTTTCACTTGAAGCAATGCGCGACTGCCTTGACAGCTTTGGCCTCCAGTGTGTGGTGGTACAAGGCCCCCCTTTCGACTATGCCGATATCGTAGCTGCGTGTCATTCAACAATGCAGGTTTTCAAGACAGGAGAGCCGTAGTCTAGATGACTTTTCTTTCTGGAAAGATCAGGATTCATACTTGCGGTTCTTGGGAAGAGAAAGAGCACCGCGCCGTAACCATCAAGTTATGTACGCATTCCCTTCTCGCATCCGGTCAAGTACAACATGGAGTAAAACAGAAGAGGCCAGCGCTGGATTTGATCAGACCGTCGACTGTGAGAGCGTCTGGACGACCTGTCTGCGGCTTGAGTAGAGTGGCGCCGTGAAGGCACAAGCACGTGTTCGGCAGGGATGACCGTTGAAGCTTCGTCATCGCCAAGGCGTGGCTGTACTCGACGCGCATGAACCTGCAGAGCTCCAGGCACTGCAACAACACCACCAAACAAACACGAACCGCGACCGCGATTCTGACTGCTTCCTCATATCCTAAACTTTTCACATACTCCAACCAGACAGGCTGCAAAATACAGCATGTCGGAGAAACCAGCGGCTGAGAAGGTACATGGCCAGCCCCGCATGCCCCTCGCTGTGCGCAGTGAAGCTAACATGCTCGCAGCCCAAAGCTGGCACAGGCTCAGGAGCCGAATCGCCAACCACAGCGCGCCCGCTGGAGTTCGACGACGACACCGAGACACCGGCTGCAGCTGGAGAGAGCGTCACATCGCCTCCACCCCCTTCGAAATCGCCCAAGCCAGGCGTTCGCTTCCAGGAAGATGCTACCGATATCCCACCGCCGAAGCCACCACGACCGATGAGCCCACAGCAGCAAGCAGAGAATACGCTGATTGAGGCTTTCCCGGGCATCGATGCGAAGGTCGTCAAGGCGGTGCTGGTCGCCAGCAACGGGAAGGTGGAGCCCGCGTTCAATGCTTTGTTGAGTGCGTTGTCACGGGACACGTTACCGTGGATAGGAGTACTGATGTATGGCAGGCATGTCGGACCCCAGCTTCAAAGCTGAGGAGGCGCCCCCTCCACAGCCACCGCGCCCTACACAGCAGCAGCCCCGGAGCCAGCTTGAGCAGGACGAGATATATGCCCGACAACTCGCGCAGCATTACGAGAACTCGTATGCGCAGGGCCGAGGAGACCCGTCGATTCCACAGCGGAGGCAGCAGACTGGCTTGAAACCTAACGAGCTCTACGACGACCGGGAACACAGCTTCTTCGATGGTAAATTACCCTGTTGCGCACTTTGCGGATCGCAGCTAACGCTGTATGACGGTAGACGATCTCCCAGTCATCAAGAAGAACATCGAGCAGGGCTTCCGTGACACGCAGAAGACGGTCAACAAGTGGATCAACGACTTCCGAAAGAAGATCGACGGCGAGGACGAGGACGAGCTCACGCAACCACAGGGCTCGCAGCAGCGACAGAACTTTGGCCCCTCGCAATCAGAGCAGCTCTACGGCATTCGAAAGTCCACCGAAGCGCGACGATCGGCAGATCACAACCGATACGACACAGATAACAGGGTGCTAGGAGATGACTTCGAGGCACTGGAGCTTAGGGACGAGGAGGCTCCACCGCAGCCACGGCGCCCACTTGCGAACCCCGACCTCTTCAAGCCGACGCCTGTCTCCCCACCAAGCAGCGGCCATATTGACGAAGTCGATGCGCTCTACCGAAACCCTTCGCCCGCCAACAACACCCCGAACAAGTCTGGTGGGAAGAAGTGGCAGCCGCTGACCTCGGTAGCACCGCACCCCGAGCCAGAGGACCACGATCCCTTCAGCTTGGGGGACAGTGATGAGGAGGAGGCCAAGACGAAGGATCTCAGGTCAGACGACACAGAGCGGTTGAAGAAGGCTGCTGAGGGCAAGGAAAGTCCAACGAGCGAGCTGAAGCCTGCAGAACGGAGTGGGAGTATTGGGCAGAAAGACGCTGCCGCTGAAGCTCTGTTGAAGGAGGCGAAATAGGGATTTGTCTCGGGTTGTGACATTGATGCCAAGCCTGTTATGCCTATCACATTGAAACTTCAAGAAGGCATTATCTTTGATCGAGATAGTTTCTTGGACTGTATGACACTCTAGAGTAGAGTGAATATCTGAACATTTTCACATATTACAATTTTCGTCCTTGTGCGCGTGTGTGAGGAACTAAAGGGCAATTGTGCTTGCTCATTGCGTATCTATCCAGGTAGAATCGCCGGTGGGTAGCGGAATGCAGAGTTCAAATACTAATACTTCAATATGAAGTTAAAGTTCTCGTGAACTCTCGGAGAGGGGAAGCAGGTGTTGGCACTACTTCAGCCTCACTCTGCTGCAAATGTGGGACTAGATGGTGCTGTTTGAAGCGCTCTCACAGAGGTGAGGCAAAGTACGGTATCAAGTTGAAAGGCTTTGTGGGTTAAAGAGGAAAAGCTGGGTGGAACGAGGAGGGCTGTAGACAGGTGTTCGTGGGAGGGTCTTTGAAAGGAGTAGTGGTATCTCATGTGCAGGAGGAGCCATAAGGCGTCCGCGGGTATTTGAAGAGAAGAGATCATGTGTGTTTATCTTTTTTGGCTATAGAAGGTTAATGTCCCATCCCAAAACTTATCTGGGAGATGAGACAGTCTCCGCTCGAGTAAAGGCACATGGTTGAGGGCTCTCCTTCGCCTGCCGTGAACAAGCATGCCAACTCGGTGAAGCTAGTGTAATCAAACTACAGATGAGAGCTGGGAGCTTTCAAACTTGACATAGGAGACTGAGGGGTATCCTGCAGGTTGGATCTTTAACCATGCACTGCCATCCACTCGTACATGTCGGCTTCGTTGTCGAAGTTCTCTCCGTAGTCGGAGGGAAGATCGTCGATGTCTTCGAGGTTTGCGGTACTGAAGTTCATCAGTTCCGTACTTGTACAAGCTGAGGTTGCGGGTGGGGAAAGTGGAGAGGGAAAATTCAGCAAGAGAAGAGAGAACTCACAGCATATCGCTCGCCCTCGACTCCCACGAGGCCTCTCTCTCGAAGAGATGCTCACGGACATGGGTGTCATAGCCTCCACCACATTCGATCTTGATGAAGACCTTGGCTCCTTTCGCCTTAGCCTCGATCTTTTTGACGATAGGACGCATAGCTCGGACGAACACCCAGACACTGTCCTGGAACCCACCGAAACATTGGGGATCGGCATCGGAATCCATCCGGACTTGGAGTTGGAAGTCCTCTGTGAACTTGGGGTCCTCCTTTAGCAGGGGAGCGAAGTACTTGCGCACGGTCTTGATGGCCTGGTCGTCTTTGCAGTCGCACTCAAGCTCGCCATTGACATAGACTTTGGACATGGTGATCTGTGCAGGGGTCGCGCCAACACCGAAGTCGTCGCTGAAGAAGTCCGGAATGTGCTGCATAGAGTCGAAGCCCACGGATGAGGAATAGCGGGCTCGATAGTACTGGATCACAGCAACGCTGGGATGAACAATGGTGGGGTCGACGAAGCGAGGTGACTTCGCCTCTTGATTCTCGCATGCGTTCAGGAGGCAAATGATCTCGGGGGTGAGCATCTCCTTGTACACCATGTCACGAAGCTCTGGAGGAAACTTCGCGTCAAGCTCCGTGGTGAGCTGCTGAAGCCTAGAGAATCATTAGGCCACATTCAATCGCTTGGATGGAGCACTTACTTGTCATCAGTGATCGTGAAGTCCATCTTGCTGTCCGCGTAGGTCGCTTGCTTCTGGCTGGAGTGGTTGTCGGCGTTGCTGTTGGAGGCAGATGCGAGGAAATCAAAAGCCGGAATTCTCGACGCCTTAAGTGGGAGAAAGTGACGAGCCACTGTAGCCGAGATTAAAGCGTTGCTGCGCTGTTTGCAGGCGTTGCTAGGGATTTAGCTTGACCGCCTTGTCTTGAGTGACGTATAGCGTACCTTCCTGTTGCGGATGCAATGGGGTGAAGGTGAAGATGGGCGAATTACTATTGGACGAGCGGAACATCTGCTTACAAGTATCACAGAGTGAGGTGAAGGTTAAGTTTCAATCGATCTTGTTGTAAGAAACCTCCTACGCCTGGATATTAGGGCTTCTATCACAAGCAGAGGCAATCTAAACGTGCCTCGCTCCTATGAACACAGCCCCCATTGATATTCTCGAATTTTGATGCCTCTGAAAGGCTCAATGTTCTGATTGCTCGTGCGGAAGCAGTCTCAATAGAGTGGCAGATTTGAAGTGAGCTCTATAACGAAGCCTGAAGCTGGAATGAGCTCATTTTGTTTTTCAAGAGAGTGGCTTAGGTATTCGGTATATCAGGAGAAGTGGATCCTGCCTCAAGCATCCAGATTGTCATTGCCTTAACATCAGTTCCCACGATACTACCATTTCCTCATCTCCGTTGCTGAACGAACAGGTTGTTCATAGCCGGACAAGGCCAAATAGAGCCGAACCTTCTACACATCCCAAGGGTCAGCGTACAAGACGCCCGCGAATTTCCGGAGCCTAGAGCGCCACTTTGCCTTGCTGAGGTGCAAGTGATCTCCAGCGTTTCTATCCCGCATGTCTGCAATACCTAGTTGCAAACTGACCGTGACGCCACGATCTCGAAGTCGCCGTGCGATGGGACGAAAAGCTGTGATGAGCGGATAGACAGCGTCTGCCGTGAGCGTGGGAGAGGGTCTCATACCCTTAAAGAACTTAAGCGTGGTCTCTAGTGGCTCCCATTCTACGTCGAATTGCAACGTAGCGCCGGGTGCCCAGTTGATGTTGTATAGCGGGCTGAAGTCTTCAGATAGCGTCGTGAGATCCATATCTTCTGGAACAACTTGGTCCATGCATCCCGAGACTTTGAGCGCACGTATGCTGAGTTGCGCTGCTGTCAGACCGAAACCCAGTGGGTCTGCAGACACGAAGTCAACGATATCGAAAGGACCTGCAATGCTCGTCTTGATAGTTGACCGGGAAATGGCTTGCGTGATAATTTCGGCTTTCATTGTAGCGTTAATGAGGTTTGGCCGCAGGAAAGGAACACGTAGCATCTCTGGACGCAATGGATTGATGTCGATTTGAAAGCAAGTAAGATACCGCTCAATGTGATATTTGATCTTCTTGATTGTGTCATCGTCGAGCAACTCGTCGTAGATTGCATTTCGAATTTCTGGGGGCAGGCGAGAGTGAAGCTCCGTCGTAAACCCCATGAGACTGTTCATCGCGTTAGACCAAGAATGCGCAGCTTGTAACTAGAACTTACTCCTTCTTCGTAACAGAGCTCGCCATTTTGACTTGGGTAGCTGAGCTGTCGAAAAGACGGTGTTGATGTGGGGTTGTTGAATCAGGGAAGGAAAGGCAGTGACCTAAGCGAGCTCCTTCCTACACTCACTCGCGACCTCACCCTCTCACCAAACTTCCACCTCATTCTTGGCGGTGAACCTCAACTTGCGCAAATATCTGCACTACCAGCAATTCAGCAGCAATTTCAGCTCTCAGCTACCCAAACTGGGGGCCGGCAGACAAAACTACGCAAACACGCAACTGGAAAATCAATTCCGCTACCTCAACCCAAAATAGTCACTCTATGCTACACATGCCAGCATACGCTAGAATCCGCATCACCTTTATCGCCATGGTATATATATGCTATCCATTGTGCGGTCAGAGAAGCGTCACCCTCTTCTACTATACGAACGTCAGACAGCTGATAGGTCGCTTGTTGCGCATCGTTATTAGTTGGGCATACGCCAACGAGTTCATCTCTTCCGGCACTCATCGAGGTTTCCTTTGAGGACCGAGCGACTTCATCCTTTTGCCTGCGAACAGAAAGGGTTGATATTTTAGTGACCAGGTATGATTTTGCGACGCGCTTGACGAGTGGTTTGAAGATAGGGAGGCTCGCGCAGACAATCTCCATGCCGGTGTGAACTGTCGTCCACACTTCTGTGTTGGAGTAAGATGGCACGCGGCTGCCCCGAGGGTAGCCAAGGATGACTCTAATCAAACCAGTGACTAGGGTACTAGAAGCATTATTAGTACAAGTACCATCTAGGAATTCTGTAAATAGTCTTACAAGCCACCCAAAAGGAATATACCCAATACCGTGAGCTTTCTCTTCAACGATAGACGCATTCTTATCACGACGCTGACAGGCATCGTCAGAATGAGAACATCCAGAAACACCTCACAAGCACCCGAAGCCATCCAGAAGTCATTGTAGTTGAAGCAATATCTTAAGTCTGCGAAACTGTTGATCCAGCTCCACTTGAGCGGGATGCAATTCGTTAAGGTGGCAACTGTACACCCTACCCACCACCCTATCACCAGTCCACTCGTAACGAAGAGCTGATATCGAAAAGATGTGCTGATGTTGAAGATCCGGTAATACATGAGCAGGATACCGAGCTTCGTTGCACCAGCGATAGTGAAATAGAAGACAGAGGTAGCGAAAGCAAGCTTTAGGTAAAAGACATCTCGGGACGTATAAACATAATCGGTATTGGTATTCTCGGAAACCCAAAGGCCATCTGGGTCTACGGCATTGCCTATTGGGAGCGATTCAGTAAATTACATGACGATTCAACATGTATAGCCATACCCCACAGTAGCATTGCAGCAGTGGCCAGAGTAGCTATAACAGCAGCCAGAATCAGCCAGTCATCGGACGCAAGGCCGGATTTAGTGAAGAGCCGAGTGTAGAATCTTAGGGCACAAGACACAACGGCAAGACCAATTACAAGACCACTGACCGCAAGAGTGGAGTCGCCGCTGTTGTGTGCCGGCGCTTGAATAGGAGCCATAACTTCACCAAGCTATGTAAGCGCAGTCTCGTTCGTAAGTTGAGGCATGAGGAATCTCGAAAGAATCTCGAAAGAAACAGCTTTCGTCAGTATTAAAGACATTTCTGATAGCCTCGTTCATGTGTATTCCAACTCCGTCAAGCAGTGCAAAGTGATCCTACGAACATGGACAGGTCCATGTTAATCTACAGATGCATAGAGGTAATACTAGTCGAGTAGCACTTCGGCCCCCAAACTGTTGGACTTTTCATCTGTACATGCATCCTTCATCGCTTCCGGCGCTTTTGACCACTTCCATATATGCTGAGGTGATACTGCATCGCGATAGTCCCCGAAGCTAGATTGGATGAGTGCGTGAAATGCTAAAAATGGGAGAAGGCAGACGTTGAAGAGATTGTGTACTTGGAGATACTACAGCAGTGCTTATCTGCACTGCGCCTCAATCCTCAATTTTGTTATCGGTACCAGGGTAGCGGGCTACCTGCGGGGCTGTGCTGGGCTGGGGAATATATCCGTCGTGCAACGATTCGCAACATGCATTAGAATTCTCAACTACCCCGCACCGCAAAAGAGCGTGAGCTGCCACGACTTCACTTGTATGATTCTCCTATGTGTTGAGCGATGGGATCTTTCCTTAGCAAAAACGAGTTCCCTGTTGCGGGGAGGGTATGGTCACCCTTTTTTCAAAGGATTTAGTCTTCATGTTGCTAATCGATCCCTCAGACAATTCTAATAACGGGCGGATCAAAAGGGCTCGGGTTAGAGGCCGCTTGTGAACTAGCCAGGAAAGGAAGCAATGTGACTATCGTCGCGCGTGGTAAAGATAGCTTGAAGGACGCTCTAGCACTCATTTGCGTACGTTACGCTGTCGCATGGCTCTCGAGAGCCCAACTAACCGATCGATATAGAAAAGCGCTCGCTCCCCGGATACACAGCACTTTCACTCCATACAGGCCGACGTATCAACTGCCCCGGAGTGCTCTCGCGTGCTTTCCGAGACCATTGAATGGAACAATGGCTCACCTCCCGACATCGTCTGGTGTTGCAGTGGAAGCGCTCACCCGACGCTATTCATTGATACACCGCTTGATCAATTCCAAACCATGATGGATAGTAACTACTTGTCGTGTGTGTACATGGCGCATGCGGTACTCAACGCTTGGCTGCGACCTTCTCCTAGCCTAGGGCAACATGGTTCGGACTCGCCCAAGACAGCAAATCCAACGCCGCCATTAGCCCGCCACATCATCTTCACCGGCTCATTTGTCTCCTTTTACAGCTTCACGGGCTTCACGCCATATAGCCCTTCCAAAGCGGCCATACGCTCTTTGTCAGACTCGCTATCGCAAGAAATGAACCTCTACGCTGCAGCGCATCCAACTTTGCCCCGTGTACGGGTACACACCGTCTTCCCAGCCACGATGCCAACCCAATCTCTCGAGGATGAAAATGTCGTGAAGACAGACTTGACGAAGTCTCTGGAGGAAGGAGATCAAATTTTGCAGCCGGATGAATGTGCAAGACGGGCAATCCGTGGGTTGGAAAATGGAGAAGAACTGATTCCTACAAGTACGATCATCAGACTTGTTATGACAAGCGTGTTGGGAGGGACCGTTAGAGGAGGGTTCTGGAAGGGATTGGCGAACACCTTGTTGGGTTGGGTGGTAATGATCGTTATGGTATTCATCCGATGGGAGATGGATACAAAGGTTCGAAAATGGGGTAAAAGGTATGGATCAAGTGGAATGCTGACGAAGCAATAAGACACTGGGCAGTCTGTACATCCATATCATGGGCTTGGTAGTCAGATTTAGATTCAGTATCGTCCAAGGTTGTGTCCGCAGATGAGGATTTTTTGTCCCCCTTCACATTCTTACTCTCAGCAAGTAGAAGCGTCTGGCCGACTTTGTACAGACGTCATGTATGCTAGATCTAGTAATTGGACAGTTCCTAGGACGGAACGGAGTCGGCATTTGTCTCCCTAATAGCTAACTTTCGTCGATCCTGTACTGCACCATCCAAGTCCAACTAGCAAAGCAGCATCGTTGAGAACATCCTCGAGCTTCTAGGCCGAGGCCATTGGACAACACACGGGTCAACCGCACCTTACTTTCAAGGCAGTAATATCAACTTAAGAGCACCTTTCCCGGCAAAGCAGCGGTCTAGCTGCTTGAGTTGGGGGATATGCTCTTTATCTATTCTTGAAATTAGTAGACACCCGTCCTTATCTTCTCATGCTGTTTGCGTACCGTGGCTAGGATGTTCCTCATTCTTGATCCTTTGCGTACTGCCTGCCTCACTCTTTTCCAGCATCCTAGTCATCAGCATCAGCATCTGCTGCTTCCCGTCGCAACATTGTTACTTCAATCCCAGCGTCGTTGATCTGACTTCCTACCCTTTGAAAACATTAGTCAAAAGCGTATTGAAACAAGTAGAAAACGTACATGAGGCGGTTGACCCTTCTCCTCCACCATTCCTTATCCTTGTCCATGTTGACCCTCGCCTGCATGTCCCATCCGTCGTATGACTCCACCTTGATCGTAACCTTCGCGCCCTTCTTTTCGGCAGCCCTGACGACAAGCTTGAGAGCGCTGAGGACAGCAAGTAGCTTCTTCGTGAGTCTTTCAACATGATCCGGCGTCCTCCAAAAGAAGAAGCCGATTCGAGAGGTAAGTGTAATGTTGAGTCGGAACGCCTTCCAATTTTGGTTTGCCTTCTCAAGCACCGGCTTGCAGTCGTTCGCAACAGTCCAGGAATCAATCCCATCAACGGCGCTTGCATCTAGGTCCGCCGAGATTGTGAAGGCGCTCAGTGGCACGTTGATTGGCTTGATCCCGAGCCCGAAAAAGTCTGTTTTGAGATAGTTTCCAATAGATTTGGGCTTGAAGACTTCCATGCTCTTGTAGGAAAGGTAGAACTGTTGAATGATCTCAACTGCGATTTCTCTAGGGACACGGCCCGGCTCAATGAAAGCAGGTCTCTGCACACGAGTGGATGAGAGGTTGTTGTAAGGGAACTTATTGAGACTGGGCTGGCTGCAGGCCGCCACCTGGTTCAATGTCGCATCGTCGAAGATATGAGTGTAGACGATGTTGCGAATCTCGCGAGGCAAGCGAGTGAGGATGTCGTCGGCGAACTCGAAGAGCTCTGACGGCGACGGCCTTTCCTCTCCCATTGCTTTGCTGTTGAAAGAGAGTGTGGAGAAACAGAGCCACGATAGGCAGCTGAAGCGGGGACCTCCGTCTAGGGTCGCGGCTGTGTTGTGGCGGGGTAATTCTCCCCACGTGCACTTCAACTTCAACACCCCACCCTCTTGCATGAGGTTGTACTTCAGAACTCAATGTGTGCGTTCTTGCTAGAGTAGAGCAATATTGGGTTGTTTCACCTGTCTGCAGCCCGAGTGCTCCACATAGATACAGCCCGGAGTAGGGGTATCGATACCATACTTTCGGATTTGTCTGGTAGAAGCGCTTCATATAGCTAAGTGTTGTCCAACCTTTGTAGTGATTAAAGATAGAAGTGCCCATGTTATCCGTACCCCATCTCTAGGAAGTCCCAAACCTGGATTTCCCCCATCCCATCGATAAGCAAAGACAGACCACACTATCATCCCACCTTAGTACGCCTATCTAGGAGCGGCTTCAGGGTTTCGGAATAACTGTTGATCCATCTTCTTCGAATGAGATACGGCGTCTGAAAGAGGTCAGAACGGAAGGATACCTATCAAGTTATGTAAAACTTACGCTACGTGTCTGACTCTCACTTTCCACCATTCTAGGTTCTGATCCCTATTCTTCACAAGCGACTTGTCGTACCCATATCGGGTTTCGAGCAGGATCTTGAGACTCCCTTTTTCCATTCTGCTGATCTCAATGAAACGTTTGAGCTGTTGCAAGACCTCGTGCAGCCGCGTTGCAAGAACATTCCTATCCGTTTCATCTAATAACAGGTAGGCTTTGGAGACCAAGACAACCGTGAGCTTGAAGTCCTCCCATTTGCGCACATTCTGAGCCAAGAGTGGCTCAAAATCTTTAGCGAGGGTAGCAATATTGATGAAGTCCCAATCATCCTGATCAAGGTAGCCTGTTACTCTGAGAGCAGAAAGTGGCGTCTCCGTGGCCTTCAGGCCCATACCAAAGAACTCTGTATTGAAGAAGGGGCCAATGTCTCGAGGGGATTGGACACCGAAGTATTTATAACCCTCGAAGAACCGAGCAACGACCTCGTTGGCGAACTGTGGATATACAAGGTGTGGGCGGATTATCACCGGGGTATCCTCCTTGTCCTGGATGGTGGAGCAGGTCGGGAAGTCCCTTAGGCTCTCTCTGCTGGATCGCTCGATCTTATACATGGTCTCAGTGTCCATAAGCTCATCGTAGATCTGATTGCGTAGTTCGAGAGGTAGCTTCGTGCAAATCTGGGAGGTGAAGGCGCTCAGCGTGACTACTCGGCATCGCTGTGGAGTGATCGAGCTCTCGGCGTCAAGCTTGGAGCGAACATATATGTTGACTTTAAAGTCCGCTAACTGCTTGGGGGGCTTGGGTGGTGTTGGTGGAGGCGGTGGATAGATGACGTCGTCCTCATCATCGTCGTTCTTGGTAAATCGTTTGCGCCTCATGGTCGACTGGAGCGGAAGCGCGTGTATGTCGTGAG
Source organism: Lophiotrema nucula (assembly GCA_010015825.1). Classification (NCBI taxonomy): domain Eukaryota; kingdom Fungi; phylum Ascomycota; class Dothideomycetes; order Pleosporales; family Lophiotremataceae; genus Lophiotrema; species Lophiotrema nucula. The sequence goes on from ML977350.1 coordinate 139,701, forward strand.
TGTAGGTATCTAGGCACCTACGTAGCTTTGAAGATGAGGAATGAGGCCTCGAGAACTAAGTTGGCAGATGGTAAAGGCTGTAAGTAAGTGGTCGGGACAGCTGCCTCTTTATCTAGGTTTGGTCTCGAAGCAACCAGGGCTCGCGCTCTGGCGAAGGTGAAGGTGGCAATCACTGTGGTTTCCGCACTGGAACCTCTTTCACTCCGTTTTCTTTGTCATGATGGGAGTAGTGAACGTGATCTTGAACTAAGAGACGAAGAGCCGTCCTTCCCGATCCTCATGCTTGTCCCCTGGCGCTTTCTATCTCAAGATCGGCGTCGTCGCTTCCCTCCAAATATTTGCTCTAAGCCGTCCTCAATCTATCTAATCAATCCATTATCAGTGTTCTATTGAAGAATTGCCATCGTCGCAACAGGCTGAGGGCATTGTGCCGATCTTCGCATGCACCCCGCCACCATTGTCGATTGCTGATACACAGCCACAGCCTCGCTATATAACCCACCACAAGAGGGCATCGAAAGCAAGTGCCATCTCACAACTCAAGCACCACCAGGTCAATGAACGAAACGCGTCAATGATATCAAGAAACGAATTGGTAGCTCTGAAATACCATCACCCGCGGCTGTCTGGGTCAAAATCAATCCGTATTCTGGAGCTGTACCCCGCAGAGCTAGGCAGCGGCGAGCCTCTTCGAGGTCGTCTTATCGATGTCTCATTGAATCAGCAACCAGAGTATGAGGCGCTCTCGTATGCTTGGGGCTCTACAGATCGAGTGGAAGAGCTGCATTGCGGTTCGAAGATCATTCGCATCACGCGAAACTGCTGGCAAGCCTTACGACGACTTCGACTTGAACGAAGAGTGCGATATCTCTGGATTGATTCCATCTGTATTGATCAGGACAACCATCAAGAGCGTAATCACCAGGTCGGATTGATGGGCGATGTGTATCGACAGGCTCGCTGCGTTCTTGTTTGGCTAGGCAAAGGCAATGAGGAAACCGATGCGGCTGTCAGATACCTGGAAGATGTGGCTACCAAGGCGCGGGCAAAGTCGCTACGCACTTTGACGCTGGATGTACCGCTCGATCGCAAGATCATCAAAGTCATGGGTTCGTTTGCTTCCTAATGCGCTGCCGGGGGTCTAACGCATCGACAGATCATGACAACGCAGTGCTTGAGCAGCTTACGTCTCTGTTCGAGCGAACCTGGTTCAAGCGAGTTTGGCCAGTCCAAGAGATTGCACTTTCGCGCCGATGTCGCCTCCTCAGTGGCGGCTCTTCGATTTCTCTAGCCGACTTCATGAGTGCTCTAGGATGCTTGCAAAATGTTACATTCACATTAAACTCTCTCGATCAAGTACACTTTCATAGAAAGATGTGGAAATTCGTCAACGGGCAAAAGCTTCCGAAGATCAGGACATGTTCCGACATTCTCCTCAGATCGCGCTTCCAAGAAGCAGCAGAACCCAGAGATAAGGTTTTCGCATTCCATGGCCTACTTTCTGAGCTGGGATTTCATCTTCCAAGCCCTGACTACTTAAAATCGGTCGCGCGTGTGTACACCGAAGCAGCCTCTTTTGCAATTAGTAACAGCCAAAGATTGAACATCCTTGCAGGTGTGACCGGAGAGTCGGGTCATAGTTGTCCTTCATGGGTTCCAGACTTCTCAGATAGCTCCCCAATCAGCGAAGTCACGAAATGGCATCGCCACAATGCCGCAGGCTCAAGTCTACCAGTGTACGAGCTTAGGGTCGCCGAGGGATTGCTCACGCTTCGTGGCGTAGTCATTGACACCATTCGAGAGACCTCACAAGTATTCCGGGGCGCACTTTATCGCCGCGACACCACAGCGGAAGCCAAGGCTCTACGATCGTGGCGGACGCAATTCAAGGAACGTTTGTCTTGGGAGGTTCTGGTCGATATCTTCCATGAGCTCTGCTTGCCTTGGTGGGGCCGCATGTCTCATCACATGGACTCCCCTTGTTCACGGGATTGGTGGAAAGCCCTTAAGTATTTTGACGAAGATGATGGCGGTACAGTAGATGAATGGCTTCTTCTCTGGGCCAAGATACACGAACGCGGCTACAAAGGCAGAGGATACAGCGCCACGATGTTTGGCGACACGGCTTGGAAGACTATTACTCATGGTCTAGGCATTGAAATGCCGAGAAATACTGGACCACTGAGAATGCATCGGCTGTTAAGGAAGCTGCTCGATCGAAAAGTCCTTTTCGGAACTGCAAATGTGCGTTTCGGCATTGCCTCCATGATGACTCGACCGGGAGACAGGATAGGACTCTTTGCTGGGTGTAACCTGCCCTTGATCATTCGTCCAGGGCGGTATCACTGGAAATTGGTGGCCCCAGCCTACGTTCACGGCCTCATGGATGGAAATCAGTGGCCGGACGATAGCAGACTGATGGATTTTACCTTTTCGTAAGAGGTTTTCTCATAAGACTTGTACAATAGTTGTGATATTCAGATCTCGGAATTGATAATGTGAGTATGAGAAGTTTGCAGCAAATTGCACATAATAATTAGTATAACTGTCTAGGAGCACTAAGTAACAAATTGTCTCAGCTGTCACTTAGCTACATAGACCACTCTTACGGTCGTGAACAGGAAAATAATAGCCATATATGTACCGCAACCCGGCCCGATAGCAGAGAATAGGTCAGCAGATATCTTGAAATCAATTGAACTTTACAGTTGAGCTGATAGAATTCCTCTTTAGGATAGCAGGTTGATAGTAGATAGGGATGCCCTAGATAAAATATGTTGAATAACTCGTAACTGTTACGGTTAAAGCGCGCCTCTTAATATTTTAAACCTAATGAGTAACGCAGTGACCTGACCTAGACTAAGCTTACTATAACGATACTATCCCTTATACTAGAATAAATGTAACCTTATATTAATTCTTGTTAGATGGACCTACCTGCATAATAGCTGTATACAGCTCCTTGTCCCTAGTCTTAATGACTTTAAACCTCTAGAAGATCCTGAAGATTTTGTATTAGTATTCTATATCTACTATTATATGAGTAGAGTAAATTTAAGGTCTGCCGCCGAATGGTACGAAGCCCTATATTAGTCTAGCGTGTTCCTATCTTTTAGGTTGAAATTTTTTATATCTAGACCTTAGATTTTAGGGTCTCGATATATAAGATAATAGTTATAATGCACGATATATCCCTTTGTACAGAATATGGGAGACTTGCTGTCTCTACCTTTATTAGTAGGGAGAGTAGTGTAATGGGCAAGGCCCTGAATACTCGGTTGAGGAACCTCGGAGTTTGAGGCTCCGGAACCATCCCAACTAGCTCTAGCTCAGAACCCCTTTTCTCAGGATTTAGCACCTGGGATCTGGAACTGAGCTCCTCATCGAATTCATCCGTATTCTATTTGGCATCTCAGGTTCCAAGAACTCAGCCGCTTACAAGTAGTGTCTGTAACATAAGCTTGTACTGTCTGTAGACTTATAGGTAGAGACAGTAATGTAAATAACTAGTTAGATCTTAAGATAGCGTAAGATATGAGGGAAGTACACGAACTCTTGTTAACTGTCTATCTTAGATAGGGCAAGGATTGTAATATTTCAAAAGTTAAAGTTTTGTTCCTAAAGTTAATAATTTCTTGCCTCAGCTTATCCCCTACTGCTGGATTCCTTGTAAGAGCGTATTGCTTATGAGAATAGATGTTATCTTATTTGATGGAATTTAAACACCAGTTAATACTGCGTGAAGCTTAAGCTTATCTGGAACTTGACGTGCTATTATCCAGAGAAAATCTTCTCGGGGCTTCCCATCTTTATATAAGGCAGGTATGTCTTTCTTCTCGAGTTGCAAACCTTGGTAAGCTTTGTCAATATATTTATTAAGAAATCCGTAGATCCGCTTGCAAGCTGTAAACCATGCCTTGTCACGATGTAGGAACAGGAATGAGCTTAGTTGCAGTCGAATGCGGAGGCCCTTTATCACTATGAGTAGATCTTCATGTAGCCATTGCTTCTCAGGATGATCGAGTGAGTTTATATTTGTCTAAATAAGAACTCGGTCGATGTGTCTAAGAACTATCATATAACTAGCATATTGACTGCGCAGGAAGTCTTGAAGGAAACTTGCCCATCTTTGAAAAAGCGGCTGCATGTCGACAGTTGACTCGTCTATTGGAATCTTACTGATCAAGCGATCTACGTGTTGTCCCAGCCTCTCAAGATTTGAGAAGGCTGCTCGCTCGAAGTAGGGCTTGACCAGATCCCGGGACTGTTGCCATTTGCACCATCTGAGGAGCTCACTCTCCTGCCTTGAAATGGCGTTATTGCTCCATTGGCTACACGAGTTGATTCCACGGCAAAGGCGTCCTTTTGAAAAGTCGACATAGCTTTCATGTTCTAGGGATCGGAGCTACATTTTATGCCATTACCCAGAAAGCTCGTGGTCCATACTTTCGAGTGTCCCTAAATGGAGTATGTCTCCCTCTGAAATTCTAGGAAGCGATTCTCCTTCAATGCTTTCATCATAGCGTGGACATAGTCCAATCCATGCACTCGATCCCAACCAGGCCATCTCATGAGCGGCGGACATCCAAACCGAACCCGAGTACGCTCATATTGAACGTATTTGAGATAGGCTCGACCTAACCAGTAGAGCAAGACTAGAACATAAGCGGAAGCAGAGATAGGAATCACAGTGTTTGTCAATGCAAGACTACGCAAATGGGGCGACCTTTAGTGAAACTCCCTGTTGGCAACTTTTCGGACGTCGTCAAAACCAACGTGGGGACCAGTCGGAGACACGATTCAACACCACACAAACACGAACTTGCGAAAACTGAGCGACACCTCAGCCATTCTCGGACTAGTGTGATTGTCCTGAAAGTGATCGAAGCTGGTAAGGTGGCCATGGGCAGACAATTCCGGTGCCAACCACCGTTCGAAGTTTGGTCGCGAGCCTACCTTTGTCTTTAGTTCTATCGGCCTACCTCCAAGTCACTCGTGTGGATCACGTAAGGGACCTGAGTAGATTTAAATGACAGAACATCGCGAAGGTTAGAAACGTCGTAAGAAAATCTGTCATTGCGCCAAAAATTACTCAGTAAAAGAAACGTTTGATGACACTCTGCCCAAGTCAATCTTTTTCAATGTCTTCCGACTACATCTCGCTAGGGGAAGACGGACTGTATGCGTCCTTGATCTCGCATCTGTTGGCGGGCGAGACACGTCCGGAGTTTCTCGTCTCACAACCTTCAGCCAACTCTCCGTCGGGAAGGTTCATCGAAGCCACTCGCTGGCTTAGGATGCACGAAGGCACAGTCCAAATCCTACATCGAGCTAATTCAACTACCCGTCGCTAAAGCCTTCTCGAAGATGCGCATTGTGTAGTCCCAGACTTTGTCTCGCCAGCCCTGCTCCCTATATGCATCCAATACCCCAGCCTTGGTGACGGATTCGCTCTTCTGGTCGATGCGCCATGCCACCCCCGGGCCATACTTGTCGCTAGTGAGAAGGAAAGCCTGTCTGGCTCCACAATCCGCTGCCGACATTCCAAAGAGCCATTGCATTGTGCTGATAAACCTCGCGACCAAAGGTAAGATGAGTCTGCCGATGAGTCCATAGGATTCAGGTGCGGAAAGCCGTGAGAAGTTGTCCGTTGCAACAAGACCTGGAAAGGCATGCATGAAGGTGATTTGCTTATCATTGCTAGCAAGGAGTTCCAAAGCTAGGGTCATCATGAGAGTGGTGTGGTTGATGGCGGGTCTTGGAGCATAGTGTCGGGCATCTTCGAGTCCGAGATCATCTTCTCTGATGGCCTTCTCCCTGCCGCCATTGAGCACGCTGAGAACTCGCGGTCGGGGAGACTGACGAAGCAGTGGCAACAGATTGACGATAAGACGTATCCTAGAGAAGTAGGAAAGTGCAAAGCACGTATCGAGTCCCTCCTTTGTATCTGTGTGGAGCGTTAGCGTATTCGAGGTGAGGGCGAATGAGACGTACACTTAGGAACGGTAAGAGGAATGCAGCCTTGGCTCATGAACAGGTAGTCAACCTTCTTCTCTGCGGCTACAATACGCTGACACGCTGAGTCGATACCGGACAAGAGCGATACATCTGTTTCGATGAACACCACCCTGAGGTTTGGGTTTAGGCCTTCGAGCTTTGCAAGTTGGCCGGCAAAACGCGTTGCTGACCGACCGAGGACGTAGAATGTGGATCCGTCCAGCATGGCCGCCAGCTGCATCAGTGTGCCTTGGCCCAGGTTGCTCGTGGCGCCAGCTAAGACAACGACGAGGCCTCGCGTATTGCTCACATCTTGTTTGGCAAAAGCTGCGTTGCTTTGCTTGATGGCTGAGAATCTGACCATGGTAGAGACGTAGATGCTAGTAGGAGGATGGAATGCAGGAGTTGTAGTGTGTCTGCCCAGGTGTATTCTAAGTCTGGGCTAGGCGGCATTCGGACTTTAGCGCTCGCTATCTCCAGGTTTCCTGGTTACCTAATGCGGCGAGAACATTCTGCGAGGCCTATGAAATATACTGTGTTACTGTGTCACGGCACGGACATCTCGCGTCCTTGCTTAAGTCCGAACGCCCAGGAACACTCGTGGATGGTTGGGGGTGATTGAAGCCGTGCCGCATCAGTGCATTTGCGCATAGAACACGCTAGCTCGCTGAGGTGAATGGCGCCATGAGCATGCTGCTTCCCGAACTGTAGGCTGCGCGATACCGTTTCAATTTGATCATGCATCTACCACCTGTCAGCTCGTATGGACCCCGAGCGGATTCACCAAATGCGACATACGCGCTTCATGCTCATTCCACCCTTCTACATCTTCTTAGACTAGCAGCAGACGGGACAATCGAGCATCGCCATTGGACCAGGATGTCGCGCTATGAGGCTACTTAGGTAGAAGCTCGTTATCTATACCAAGTTGTTTAACTCTATGGACGTTAGATTAAGACTCACAGGACCTGAAGTCATGCCAAGATCTGCACTTTATGTTCCATACAGGAAGCGAGACATGTACAAGTGCAGACTGTAGCTACGTGAAACGCGATGAAGTGCGTTCACTTCAATGCTACGACTAGTAGCTCAACTACCTACCTACCTACCCAGGCATCCACAAGCAAACTCAGCTACACCCAAAGACCAAGCCGTAACCTCAAAACACTCCCACGATAGGGGTACAAAGACTATAGGATTACGCTATAGAAGCGCTTCATCGACTAAATACTACTTAAATAGGACCTCGTTAGAACGACTATAGCACTTCGAGACTCGTGATACGCTATCTGTACCCCTATTCCGGGACTCAGAACACAGCAACCTTACGAAGGCGTAGCAGTAGTAAGAACCTCGCTCAACGTCGGGATCGAAGGGCTGAAGAAGTACTCCCCACCCTTCGACTCCACCCATCTCCTGTCAAATTTCAAACGCTTGGTAACATCGTCGTCGTCGTAGCCACTCATATCCCGAACATCTTTGGGATCGGCTAGATCCTCTTGGCCGATGAGTGGATCCAAGCCCGGTACAATGGTCGTGCCGATAGGGAAACCGGAGTTATTGGCCCACGCTGCAAAAGCATGTTATTAGCTAGGAAGATTCATGGAGCAGGTAGCGCTTACCCTTCTGGAGGAAGCTGAAGCCATTGGCGAGATTGCTCTGGTAGCTGACGAAGTACAGACCACGCTCATGTTGGGTGGAGTTGGTCACTTTCTCTTGGCTAGTGACCTCAGGACCGAACGGGATGCCGCGACGGAGGATGAGGTGTGGGTTCAGGCCAGTCTCTTGGTCGACATCCTTTCGTGGGTTCATTTTGCGGATGTGAGCGGCGAATGGGCAGGCTTCTTGTGAGTTCTTGTTGAACCTGAACTTGTTGTTGCGGAGCTCGTCAGTCGCAAGCTTCAGGTCATCTGCGAGGGGCGTAGCGCGAATGGGTGCGCCTGTTCCTGTTAGCTGAGGACCGTTGACCGGGTTTCATGAGAGCGAAACATACCACTCTTCCACCGACCAACAAAGCGAGCGCCAAGGATGTCGGTTGCGCTAGGTGCATCTGGGAAGTCGTCGAAGACGTTCGGCGTGCTCTGATTAACAACATCCGTCTTCGCATTGTTGACAAGGAATCTGGGTCACGGTCAGAAGAGGTTGAAGGGTCAGAAGCCTATAAGAGTCCACCTACTTGTCGAACTCTGGGACGAGTTGGGGCAGCTTTCGGAAGGCTAGGAAACTACCATCCAACGCCCATTTCGGTCGCACGACAGGAGTGCCAACTTTGAAGGCTACGTCATCACCCGGACGACCAAGCAAAGCAACTCTGCACTTTGTGAGCATCGAATAAACATTTAGATAACGAAGTCGTTTACCCTTGCTTGATTGTAGTCTGTCCTGGCAACGCCTTTGGAAGACTGGAGACGTCGACCCTTGGGTTTGAGATGCCATCCTTGTATCCAAAGCTACTTCTAGTCAGCATATACCTCACAGTTGATCGTTCAGGCAACTCACTGTTCATGACCCTTCTGATCACCAGGTCGGACGTCGCCAGCTAGCGTCGCAACGTCTGTGATGGACGAAACACCATCTTTTGAAAAGACTCTCTTCACCTCGTTGAGCTTCTGACTGACAGAGTCGAAGCTGTCACCAGTGATCAATATCACGCCATGGATGTCCTTCAGGAAAGCAGCGTCCCACGCGGGCGTGAACTTGTCCCCATCCGTTTTACCACGATCGTGTAAGTCTTTGGCATCTTTCTTCTGACCGCCTATGAACAGGTCGTCGTTGATCTCTTTTGCTTTGGCTTCGCCGATCTGGATGAAAGTAAGCCATACGTCTCGAACATATCAGGCACAGATGTCTCACCAGCTGCACAAGGCCAAGGTGCGAAAAAGATATATTGACTCCAACAATCGACAGCGCAGCTTTGGCAGTGTTTGCATCACCAGCTTCTACTTTCTCTCGTCGCTGGACTCTGAAGCGTTTGATCTCTTCTTTTTCACCCGTGGCTTTGTCGGCAGTGGTGATGTGGGGCACGAGGTTCTTCAATTGAGGTTTGAAAGCCTTTGCGTCTTTGATCTGGAAGAAGTGGAAGATCTCTGTCTTCTTCGAGAGTCCAACACTGATGGAACGTCAGTCTGAGTAGCGGCAGTAATGAAGGTAGAAGGTACGCACAGAACGTCTCCTTGGATGTCCTTCAGCTCGAGCGGTGGAAGTCCAGCCATGCTGCTCGTTCAACTTCTTGCTAGAGGTATGCTATGTATGGATAGTATAGAGATAGTCTCGAGATAGATTTAGCAGGAGGGCTGAGGGAGGGAGCTAAGATCACTCTGCAGGAACCCACCAACTTATACGTCTCTCCAGCTTCACAGCGTCCGCCCTATCGCACGCCATTAATTACCTATCATCGTATCCACACAGCAGCTACCCGATCACCGTACTACAACACCTCGCTAGGCAGCCACAAACCTCGGCGAAAACATACGCAGGACCTCGTAGGCAAACGGTCGCCCAGGAAGACAAGCCATGAAGATGACGTTGGATCACATCGTTCACTTCCTGTTGGTGGAAAGCAAGAGCCCTGAGTTGACGCAATCGGCACATGTTGAGGACCAGAGTCGTACAGGGCGTCTTGGGTTTGCCTTCTGGGCGCCTTTCCTACGGCTGAAGGACTCAACAACTGATCAGGCGGATGCTCCCGTCAGCTTGCAGCTCGCGCCATGCCGAATACTCCATCCAGACGAAGACTAATATGCGCATTTTGGCTGAGTCCTTCATCTTGGTATAAGACGGTTTGTGTTGGCCCCGAGTGCGTTATCTGCCAAATGTGGATGGGCGCAAGATGGCGGTCTTGGTTCCCTCCTATGGAGGAATGTCGAAACCTTACGGCTGGATGATCGAGCTTAGAGGTGAGCATCTATTCTAATCGATCTGTTCACGGCTTTTGGATGCCGTTGAACTGTGGTGTGGAGTAGGTAGCCAAACCGACACGAGCTGCAGCACTCGGGATGAGCGTAAGCCGGCCCAAACTGCAACGGGATTTAGCGCGAACCGCACCCCAGATTCTCGCCGCGTCAGACCACCACCGCATCCAGGCAAGAATCGACGAGCCTACGCTCAGAATGATGGACTTTGGATCGATCCCAATTCTAGCAAACTGAATTGGGCGACAGCGCGTCCTTGAAAGCAATACCGACACAAAGCGCTACCGAGACTGACTTCGTATCGAAGAAAGCAAAGGTGTGTCAACAACGGGATTCTGAAGTCAGGCAGCAGCCATAGGGCTGATCACCAACGCACTTTGGAAGCGCTAATGCGCAACACAACCGGAAGAAATGTCAGACTCAAGCTTTCAGCAAGCTGAGGGGCACATGCAGCCACTATAGCACAAGACGGAAAGAGAAGCGGTAAGCACCATGCGACCCAACGAAAAATTAACTATTAAGAATTATGTACAGACAATACTAATTAAGGAGTGTGTATTATAGATTAAGGAGCGTAGTATGGCCCATGCAGGTCTTTTTCTCTGGTATAAAGCTTCCGATGACGATGCAAAGAGTAGGTATGAGACATCGAAAGACGGAAGCGGCCGAAGCTAACATCAAATTGGGGGTGAGAGCAGCTAAAGCAGCTGAGGACGCCAAAACCTAGGCGCTGCGATGCGATGCGATGCAATGTAGATAAAAAAAAATGCGGAAGCTAGAGAGACAAGACCAGGGAATTGCCCACTCTCAGAAGATCGTAACATCGTAACGTCGTCAGATAGGTATTAAAGATTAGAGATTAAGGAGAGAGTAGTATGATCTTGGCGATACTAGGTGTACCGGCTTGATCCATAGCAAAGAGATACCAATAGCCTGGCAGGGCGACTCCTGGATCACCAGGGATAGTAATAGTGTAAGAGGTGCCTACACTTAAAGCTGTGAGCGGAATGCGGCGCTGATCGGTGTTGACGGTGTGTGTAGCTGTGCCGAAGCGCACGAGCGCGAACTTGTGGAGTAGACCGTTGGTGGTGACGGTGATTGTGCTGCCAATCGTGGCTGTCGACACGACGCTGTTGATCACGGGACGTGTGCGGCGCGAGCCATCTAGGTTTAGGAGATAAGGTGGTACGAAGATCTCGCCGTCCCAATGATTTGTGGCGCAGTTGCCACACAGACCACCACCGCCGGTGAAGACAGTACCGTCTTGCAGAAGTAGGGCAACCGAGTGATAGGTACGGGGGATCGCATGGGGGTTGAGCTGAGTCCAGGTATTGGTTGTCGGGTCGTAGAGTTCAGGCGTATAGATGGCAGTCGTGTCTGTGAAAGGCTCCACATGGGACTGGCCTCCAGTCACGAAGACGGTTCCATCAGGAAGAGCAACACCGTTCGCGAAGCCACGAGCATAGGCCATTGAAGGCGCCTTGACGACGGCAGGAAAGTCAAGTGTCTGACCAATAGTGATGAGGTAGGCATTTGAACGAGCGTCAACCGTCTGGTAGCTGGAAGCACCACCCGCGGACAGAATTTTGCCTGCGGTGGCATCGTACATAACAGCATTACCGCACATAGCGTCACCATCGTCGGCACGGTTGCCAGCACCAGTCGTCATGCCCACGCCGTCTGTCTCGTACCAGTTCATCGCCTTCGAAGGACCCGCTTGAAGCACAGTCTGGTTCTTCCACGCAAAGAACCATCCGTGGTTGTCTGCGCGATATATACCTCCCGCATCGGCTGTCAACATCGGAGAGACAAGAGCGTTCTGGATGAGGCTCCAAGCCTTGGTAGTAGGGTTGTAGATCTCGCCGTTCTTGTTGCCTTTGCCACCACTCCATGAGCCACCAATGTTGAAGACTTTACCGTCGGAAACAGTCGCAGTCGATTGGTATCCACGAGAGATCTTCATGTTGGGACCTGCGATCCAGGCATCTGCGACTGGATCGTAGATGCTAGTCTTAGCAGCATCGTCGCCGCCTGTGACCACGATCTTGCCATCGAACGTCATGGAGATACCAGGGCAGAACATATCATGGGCTGTGTTGGTGACATTGCGTGGTGTAACCACGCCAGTAGTGGGGTCGTAGATGGCTGTCTGAGTATACCCATTCGTTCCACCATAGTAGTCCAAGAGGTAAGCGGACCAGAGCAGCACTTTCCCGTTCGGAAGAACAGCTGCTGCAGCAGGGACGATTGGGAAGTCGACAGTATTCTGCCAAAAACCTTTGCTTGGCGGAGGCGCGGTAAAAGATGCTGAATTGAGACTGACCAGGTTGATCTCTGAAGCACTGGACCATTGGCCGCGATTGCCGGCCTCGGAGAGTGCGTTGAGACGAAAGTAGCGAGCAGTTACAGTAGCAGTTGTAAACTGGGCGGTCTTCTCATTACCATCATCAGCCCAAGTACCAGAGGATACCTGAGTCCAGGTAGTGCTGTCATTGCTAGCTTGGACGGTGTACTTTCCGATCCTTCCATTGGCCGAGTCGGTACGGGGCAAGTAGCTTAGTGCAGAGACGGTTTGAAGTGAGCTCTGATCAATTTGGAACCAATGCGGGAGTGGAGCAATTGTGCCGCTATACTTGGTGTGCCAGATTGTTGCAGTACTTCCATCGATGGCGTTCGCAGGTCCGTTCTGCGCCTTGGTCGTCTCCGCAGTGTCCGCACTCACAGTCCATGCCGAACGCGAAGTATACTGAACGTCCGCGTAGACATTGATCTCGGCAGCAGACGTCCATTGATTCGCAGACGATTGAGCCTCCGTCAAAGCCGTGATTCGTACATAACGTGCCTGCCTAGCAACAAATGTCGTCTTCTTCGTGGTCTTGTCATTCACATAGCGGCCGTTCGCCACAAAGAGTCCCCAATTCGTTCCATCCGCGCTCAGCTCGATAGTATGTTGTCCGATATTGCCGTTCATTGAGTTGTCTTGGCGAGGTTGAATGCTCACACCGTTGACAACATAGGTGCTCTTCATATCGATTGTGATAACGTTCGGAAGAGGGTCGAGGGTGGGTTTGTAAGCCGAATGCCAGAACGAAGCTACATCGCTGTCGAAGGCCTTGGCCGCTTCCATGCCAGGTTGGTAGCTGTCGGAAGTAATAGTCCATCCGGCTCGATTAATGGCAATGCTTGCTGAAAAGACTGTATGAACAAAAGAGAAAAACAACAACGAGAAAAAATTGATAGCGGCCATTGTGAGTGAGGGGATAGTAGAGGGCTGTCTCCTCTAGCACGCTTATACCTCTCCATAGGAACGGCATGCCCAAGTATTTAACACGGGTATCCGCACGAGTCGCATGCTTACGGCTCACGTACCATGCGCCCTAATCCAGCGCTGGGGGCGTTGATGGCTTGCGCATTGACACATGACAGTTGAAGGAGACGGGCTTTTACTTTTTGACGCGGCGTGAGGAGCCTCGCCAATTGGCGCGAGAGAGTGGCCAGGGCGAACACGACCCGGTAGCCCGGATTGCCATTTGGCCTGCATCGACCAGTGCGAATCCAGGTACAGAATGTGGATGCAATGCACAAATCAATAAACGCTGTTGATCTTCTCTGGTCGCTGATTAGGCAGCATCTCGTGGCGCCGAACCTCCTAAGGCGGATGCGGGGCAGTGCATACTTGGGGCCATCTTGGTTCCTGTACATCAGCGGACCGAGACACCATCAAGACCGTGAGAGTTGCTGCAAGACCTTTAACCGCAAAGCGTGAACCATTTTTAGAAGTTTGCGAGCCCGAATCCTGGAGAGAGGATCTTGGGACGGCATGCCAACGCGTGGGGCGTGTGTTGTCGCGTTTGCCAAGAGGGTCTAAACAGAGGACTCCACAATGAGCAACAAATCCAAAGGGGAAGACAGGGGTGCGTCGCAAGCTGGAACAGTCGATGACTTCGAGCTGCCTATTCCCCATAGGAGCAACACTCAGATTTTGGTGCTGAGTTGTGCGGAAATTGCAGTGAGATTGTGGTGTCGCTCTATTCATAAACGCGAGCCGTTTTACTCGATGCGTAAGGTGGTCGGCCCCTTCCGAGGAGCGCGTCCGTATTTGTGAGTGGTTGGTCCGAGGATGTACACTCAAAAGGCCGTGGAAGAGCTTCCCCTTGGCCCCATAGCACCGCCTTCTACAAATGTGACTGCTGAGGCGAGCCCATGAAATGCATGTGCATTCAGCTCCTTCCTTCACCTTCCCAAAGCTGCTAGAAAGGCTGGGACCGGAAGAGACGGAAGCTATGAGCCGTATTCTATTAGATTTGCTGCCCCATCAATAAGGCTTAACAGCCTTCCTTCCCGTGAAGTTGAGACGACATGTCTTAGAGGGAAAGGTGAGTACCGTATTTGAAAGCTATCATCTGGCTAGAGATGCCCAGGCCTGTCAAGACGCAGATATTCTGGGAGACAGGTGACAAGTGCACGACGGTTCAAGAAAGGCGCATTTGAGTTCGCTTCGACTGAGCGAATCCGGTGAGCTTGTGGAGACGGCATCCTATAGCGGCTGCTCCGGTTCGACGCTGTTTCTAGTGGCTTGCTCTTGCTCGTGTACGGCACAATCGTAGCCGCTAGAACATCGTCTTGTCTCTGTAGATGTGTGTAGTACAAACAATACCCGAGGCAAGAACACGTTGATGTGCGAAGGACAGGGTAGACTGTCAGCAAGACTTCCGGTCTGCCAGAACTCTCGACTCCGACGACTCCGAGCAGAGACGAGACGGAAGGACGTTGAGCAATGGTGGTACTTTGTGCGACCGCAACCGCAACCGTGCGACACGTGCTTGAAAGTCTTCGCGTGCTCTCGTCCTGCTCACGCGAGGTTCCTCCTCAATGGCGGCTCTGGAACCCACTTCCACATTGTCGAATGAGCTGAGGACGCGAAACATCACACTATTGTCTGCGTCGAGAGACCTCTGTTTGGCAAGTCTGGTCGAAACGAGATGGTAAGGCCGCAAGTTGGTCACGATCGATGATCTTCGCCTGCCCTTGGCGCTAAGCAAGGGGCGACCCCTGTGGCTGCTCGTGAAGAGGCTAGCACGGCACAGCCTTATCTTCAGCTCCCGCGTTGAGCATGGAAAAGGAGTAAACACGCACGCGACAAGTGTTCCAGCCCCATGTCCATTTTTTGCAGAAAGGGTCGGTCCCTGCTTCGCTGACAGAAAACGGTCATCTTGGCAGCGACATGCTGTGATGGCGATCAACCATGTTTGAGCCGGAACCGTTGAAGACCCTGCGTGCCTGCTAAACACCCTAGGTGACGATCAGAGGTCCTCCCCGCGACGTTGTGTCAGCACGCCATCAACATCGTGATTGACGTGCCCAACTGTTACAACATCCACAGCCTGGATAAGATGTTGCAACCACAGAAGCCATCGCCCAGGCGATGCTGTATAGACCAAGTGTTTCAGTTTTCAGAAATCCGTTGTTATGGGTCCTCCACCGATCAAGTCCGTAGCAGTCATTGGAGCAGGCGCTTCCGGTATTGATACTATTTCTCCGTGAAGATTATAGAAACTCATGTAACCATAGGTGCTGCGACCGCTGCTGCTCTGGCATCAGAGAACTACTTCGATGTGATTCGCGTTTTCGAGCGTCGAGAAACACCTGGGGGCACATGGTAGGCATTATCCCGTGCTTCGAATCTTATTCTGCAGCTTTTCTGTCTAAAAACTCTCAGTTCAGTCCATTACTACAACGTTCTCACTTTACAATCTTCTTACGGTATTCTCTCGTGTCTTGCATTTGGGAATGCAGAACCTGTCTGTACTTCAACATCTGCTTCATTTATCACTTGACTAATCAATCTCTTATTCCATCTCTTCGTATACTTATCTCACAAACACCGCAGGATATACGACCCCTCACCCTCCACTCCGTCCACCCTCCATCCCGGCAAACTCCCACCAGCTGTCGACCCACCACTCCATATACCTAATGCTCTACCTCAAACAACCAGGCCAACATCACAATACCGTTATGACAGAACACCCATCTACTCCAATCTCACGTTCGTGCCTTCCCCTCCACCCCCAATCCCAAGAGCTAAAGAACAACAGCACCAACGTCCCCGAAATAGCAATGTCCTTCTCCGACACCCGCTTCGCCTACGGCCCCTTCGTCCCGCACTGGATCCCCAAACAGTATATCCAGAACTACTTCGCTCTCCACCACCTCGACAAATATCTCGTGCTGAACACTACCGTCGAAGACGTGTCCCTGCTCCCCTCAAATTCCAAATCCAAATCCGAGGACGCAGACACAGGAAGACAGAGGGAAAGATGGAAACTAACACTCCGCCGCCACTCCTTATCCCGCAACCTAGACATATGGTGGTCCGAAACCTTCGACGCCGTCGTAATCGCCAACGGACACTACTCCGTGCCATTCATCCCCTCTGTCCCAAATCTCGAAGACTATCTCAAAACCTTTCCTGGGAGAGTGCTGCATTCGAAATTCTACCGCTCGCCCTCCCTCTACAGAAACAAGCGCGTCGTGGTAATAGGTAATTCGGCTTCAGGCCACGACATCACGACCCAACTCCTCACTTCCGGTGTCGTAAAAGGACCGCTGTACCAATCGCGCCGCACGCCCTCGCGCTGGGACGGCTCCGCCCCGCCGGAAGGTCTGGTCTGGAAACCGATTATCTCTTCCTACGACGCTTCTACGGGCGCTATCACCTTCGCAGACGGCAGTGTGCTAGAAGACGTCGACGCAGTGATATACTGCACCGGCTACAAGCCCTCCTTCCCGTTCTGGAACGCCACCAAAAACGGCGGCGAGCTTTTCGACTACGAGAACAACAAATTGCGGGACACATATCTGCACACATTCCACTCCCGATTCCCCAGCACTTTAGCATTAGTAGGCGTCCCGCGGGTCCTGACGTTCCGCTCTTTCGAGTACCAAGCCATCGCTATCGCGCGGCTGTTCAGCGGCCGCGAAGCGCGCCCTTTACCGCATCTGCAGGCAATGAAGGAGTGGGAACGGGGCCGCGCGGAGCTGGTGAAAGGGGAGAAGAGGAAGTTCCACGACGTGCCGTGGGATAACGGGGAGACGATGGCGTGGTTTCGGGAACTGTATGAGGTGGCTGGGTTGCCGCGGTTGGAGGGTGAGGGGAGGGTGCCGCCGGTGTTGGATAGGAGGACGAGGTGGGCGATTGAGAATGTGCGGAAGTATCCGGAGCCGGGGAAGGATGGTGGGGAGGGAGAGGAGGATGGGTGGGTTGTTGTGCATGGGAGGGATAGTTTGCATTTTATTTAGATGGATGGATAGATAGATGATAGAGGGACGGTGACGAATAATGAATATGCATAGTATTGTCAGGAATGCCTAATATGATAACAGAGACGTAAATCAGTCAGCGTATATTCAAGCCGTGTTCTGGAGTCTTATCTGATTTAATATAGCATCCTGGAAGACTTCCAGGTCACACGAAGAACAAACTACATGTAGGAATTACGAAGTGGTATCGAACTCTGATTGTCGAGTTCAGAATCCCCCGGGACCAGTGTGCTGATATCATATTACTGTTCTTGAAGGGCTGGAGTTGTTCGAACGAGATCCCACCAAAGCAGCCTCTTATAGACGAAATGCTCCCACGGAGTGATCCAAATACAGTATTCATACTCTACTTCTGCAATTTGTCTAACATTCCTGGAACCTAATCCAAGCTCGAAGGCAGGGTACCATTCGATCATTTCTCTTTTCCTCTTCTTCATATGAACGCTAGTACTCGTTCCTTATGACTTCTGAGGCTGGGCTTAGTGTAGGTGGCCGGGCTCCTAGTAAAACGGATCTGGGTTACAAGTCGTAAAGTACGCTCGAGCCTTTCTCCTTTCCTCTTCTTCACAAGAATGCCCGTACTTCTTCCTCATGTCTTCTGAGGCTGGGCTTAGTAGTTTGGGAGGCCGTGGTCCGTGGTAGTCGAAGTCAGGATTGTATACCCTAGGGGCAGATACATTGACTCCGTCCGGCCCAGGCGTTCCGTATACATCGTACAGCCAGATCCAGACCTGGGAGGACTGCTTCCAGTATTCTTCCAAGTCTTCGTAGTGTGACTCTGGAGGGGGTGGGAGCTCGATGTAGTTCCGAGGATCTACATGTCGTACGGTAGGACGGACTCCAAGTGCATTTTTAGTGACGATGCAATGGCCCTCGCCCAGATTTCGGAGAACCCGTAGTGCTTCCTCCAATGACGGATGCCAATCAAGGTAGTCATCCATGCTTAAGACGAAACGACGTTTGTCGGGTTCAGACAGATGCGGAATCTGTAACTCGTGGTCGCCGTGGCGCATCCGCATGGGTAAATTGCAGAAGTTACAAAACCACTTTGTGGTGAACCTCTCTGATTCTGAAGTGTAAGCCTCGCATGTAGTACATTGATGGAATATTTCTGGTCCGCGTTTCGAGCCCCAGGGCGGTAGAGCCGTCAAACTGCCCGAAAATCCCACGTGCAACCAGCACTTTCGAGGTGCAAGCTCTTTCGTACAGGTCGAACACAAGACCACAGGCCCACAAACACAGAACTTATCTTGTTGCTGCGCCAGATCCCAGGACTCTGCCGCTGTAACGTTTAGGGGTTGCAGCGACCGTGTCTTCAAGCCTTCAGAAGTTGACACCCAGCACTGGTGGCATGCAGGTTGCGCCCGGCCATATCCCCGAATGTTCGGGCTTTCTGTGACTGCACGACTCCACCAGCAAGGAAAACACACACAGGTATGGCATCGCCGACAGGCTTGAGATTCGGAGAGATTCCCAAGAGCTCCCCTGATAGTCTGCATCCATTCCTGCGGTATGTCGTCGTCCAAGTCAGGCCGATCGACGTGTTCCGGGTCCCGGCAACCCTGGTCGGTTTTAGATAGAAGGTTCCTCCAGGTCTGTGTACCATGTCTTTGGCAGAAACTCTGTGGGTTTTTGGCGCATGAGCATCGCTGAAGCGCCTCAGCAGGGGTGGAGCGAGGCGTCTCCGAAGGCCGCGGTAAACCTCGAAGCTCAAGGCGGAAGGCTGTGTTGACCCTTGAGAGGCTTACGAGATCTTGCGCGTGTATTTGAGAGCAAATGCTCTCGAGGATCGGATATTGCTGGATAAGCGTCGTAAGGTTCACCATGCTGAAAGACTGTTGTTGAACAGGTGTGAAGTTATGTAGAGAGAAGGGAAGAACTTATAAATAGTAGTCTGTGTAAAGATTTAGAAGTGATTTAGCAATACGTAACTTTATCTGGAAGAGCTCGCTTAGCATTGTGAAGTACTAATACAATGTGTTACGGTTTGACATATCTCAGAGTCGAAGTTAGAGGCAAGTAGAACCGGGTATTCTCTTTTAAAAAGTTGCGAGAACAGTCGCTGTCGAGTTGAACCACAGTTGAGATGGAAGCGCGTTGTTGCTATTACGCTCGAGAACTTTAGACGAGGAACTCTTCGCGAGTTCTAACACACACAAGTAGAACCGGGACCTGTCGACCACATCCTCTGGAGGCAGTTGCTGGGTAAGATAGACAAAGGTTCTTAAGCAGCCTGGCTCATCCTCTTGGAGGGTGAATAGAATATCTGAGCTCCAGTCCAGATGCAAGCGGGTAGAGCAGAACGACTGACGAGAGCTGGTTCAGAAGCAGTGGTGTATCCCGATCGCTGAAGATTGCGGGGTGAGCGCCGCGGTGACTGGAGGGCGCACGAGCCAGCAAACATCACAGCTCCAATTCTTCGTGCTCCCACATCGTACAGCCATTACACCTCCACCAGACCTTCGCCCGACACACCCTACCTCTCATCGCACGGTTCTAATAGCTCTACCCCTAGTAACCATTCGAAGCTGCGATTTCAATCGTCTACACCCGCGCGACCTGCCCAGCGCTCCACCCGCTAGTGGCAGGCTGCCACAACTCCTCCGCCATGGCGCTCAACGCATACTTAAACAGTAAGCCTCCCGTCTCTCCTCCTACCGCTGTTTTCACAATTTACCACTCCCATTTAGCTCCCCTCTCCTCTACCCCTCAGCGGCGCCCCGCACGATGTACATCCCTCTCCCCACCGTTCCACCAACCCCAACCCACACCTCACTAACACCCCCTAGAAAAAGTCACCGTCCTCACCCTCGACGGCCGCACCATGGTCGGCATCCTGATCTCTTGCGACGGCAGCATGAACCTCGTCCTCCAAGACGCCGTCGAGCGCATCATCCGGCCGCGCGAAGACGAGGAGCCGAGTCAGGAAGTACCGCTGGGGCTGTATATTATACGAGGAGACTCGGTTGCGGTGTGTGGCAGGTTGGACGAGGAGCTGGATAATACGATTGATTGGAGTCAGGTCAAGGGCGAGGCGCTGGGGAGCACGAAACACGTCTGAGGGGTCGCACAAATGGAAAACACTGGGGCCGGTGGAGGGACGATTCCGATCGCGACAGCTTGGGCACGTCCGAGGTGGCGCGACGCGCATAGGCAGAATTTTCATGCGCAGAAAGACTATGGAAGAGACACACGGCCACAGAGGCTCGCAAGGGAGGTTGGCCGCCGGTCCGCACGAGCAGCGCAGCGAAAGCGCGGCGAGAAGAAAGCTTCGATGCCCCATTCACCGACGCTGGTCACATCTGCTGCGATAAGTATGTCAACTCGAGACCAATCATTGAACTACTTAGCTAATGCAAAACATTGAACTACGTTACAAGCAGACCACTGAGGCTCAATGAGAGCGCCGAACGGTGTACAGGGCCTTGCCAGATGCGCTAGAACACGGCCCATTGGCCTCAAAAGTTCATATTGGACACTCATATGCAAATGCGATCCTTCTTGAAACCATCACTGTCTATTGGCGGTAACCACATGCAAATGCAATCATTTTTGACGCCATCAACCTCTCCTTTCGCATTGCCGTTTGCAAACAAAGCCTCTTAACACCAATCTTCCCCTTCCCACCAGAACTTCCAACGTCTCACTGTATGCTCCTCCCAACCCCCTCCCCAATCCCCACAATACTCTTATGATCACTCGGATTCGCCGCCGCCTCATACAGCACGCTCACCGGCTCCTTATTCAGTTTCATAAAATCGCCCTTGAACGCCAGATAGCTGATGCGCGTCACATCCTCCTCCCCCGCCGACCAATTGTCCTCGAAAAACAGCGCCAAACTCCTCGTGGTGTTGAAGTACGCGCGCTTTACGGGGACTTCTTGGATTTCGGAAGTTTGGGATAAGGAGAGGGTTTGTGTAGGGTCCTTTTCGGCCGCCGTGTCGAAGTCCATGGTCTCGCCGGGGTTGAGGAAGATTTTTAGGGTCTTGGGTGCGGATTCCGTCGGCGATGTTCGGACCAGAATACTATGCAAGCGTACTTGGCCTGTAAATCTACACATGCAGGATAATCAGCTTCCCACCTTTCTACCATACTATACTCATATCCCGACATGAGGATGCTGGATGCTGACGTAGACGTAGACTTACGGTACGACCATCAATATCTGCTCATCCGCTGAACTCTTCAACTCCGGTTCTATCTCCATCCGCTGCGCCCACGTCTTCTGGCATATCTGCCTGCCAGAGTTGGAGTCTTCTTCGTTCAGCGTGTGGAGTTTGGAGAAGTCGATTTGCTCGTAGAGCAGGTTTTGCAGCGCGGGCGTGATGTCGTCGCTGTGGTCGTGGATGTGGTTGTGCGCTTCGGCGTGCTCGTCATCGTGGCCGTGGTGGTGGTCGTGGTGGTGGGACATCGTTGTTCGTTTTGGCGGGGTAGCTTGGGGGTGGTGGGGTAGCTCTGTGGGAGGTTGTGCGATTGCGAGCCGATCGCTGGAGGTGGTTCTCTAGTGGGATTGAAGGAGTGTAGATTGAGGGAGAGTGTGAGGGAAAGGAGTGACGATGGCAAGTGTGCCTATTTGTGGTGAAAGGAAAGTGAGGTGCTGTGACGCGCACGCGAGACAAAAGTTGCCTAAGCGGGCGAGCTGCGCATCATGGATCGCCTGTATCGTGCGCACGTGGGCCTTGCAGCTTGAACCAGAGATGGAGATACCAATTGTATGCCGAATATCATGATATCTACGTCAGAACTGGTTATACAACATGCCGCCCATGTAAAGCAAATGGTTCCTAAACGCCGCGCTCTAATGCGTCTATCAAATCCTAAGAATATCGTCTATGCCAGCATAGGTTCCGACTGCTGCTCGCGTGCCCTCTCTTCTGCTCTTCTCCGTGCCCTTTCTTTCGCAAACTGTGCTTTCTCTTCTTCTGTGTACTGCGGCTGTTCGGTCGGTGCCGTAGGGAGCTTGCCGACGCCTGAAACTTCGGCTTCGAGGGCTGCGAGCTCGTCTTCGACTTCGTCCTCGTCCTGGTTGGACATCTTGTTCGCCAGCAGATCGCTGATTTCCTGTGCACACCATGTATCAGTATACAGCACAGCTCCAACAGTAAGAAAATGCGCGCGCACCTCCTGATAAGCTCTCGCCTCCTCGCTCTCCCCTAATAATTTCTCGACATTCTCAATCCCCCCCATCTCCCTGTGAATCTCCCTCAGCACCTGCGTCCCCTGCTGCAGCCCAAACACGACATCCTTCTGCACGAGCGCAAACTCGACGTCGCTCGTCAGGATCTCCAACTGCGCGAGCTGCGCGTCCGTCTTCGCCAGCAGCGACTCCTGGTACTTCTTCCTCCGTAGGGCGAGTTTCGCTTTCCTCTCGTCGCCGCGGCGCAGGCACTCTTTCGCGATCTCGGTCTCGCGGGAGGTGATGACGGTGATGCGTTTTTGGTATTGGTGCAGCTTGTCGCGCTGGTTCTTCATGTCCAGGATGGCTCTGTGTCGCGCTTGGGGTTAGCTATCCACATCTCGCTTGTGACTGACGAAGGGTAGGAAGGGTGGGTGTGACTCAACTTGTCCTGAGCAGAGATCTTGTTTGAGCTACCGGAGTTGCCCATCTTCGTTGTGTGTGTAGTGCCATGGGAGCGCAAAGGTGCATGATGCGACTCGATGCGAATGCCTTGATTCCGCGTTGCGCGCCATCGGCGGGCGGCACTAGCGTCGCGCGTTATCGATAAGAGAAAAAGTCCCTGCTGCTGTGAGCGCGTGTTGCGAGTGTTAACACACCAGTGAAGTGCGGCAGCACCCTTGTTACCATGGCGTCTAGAGGACGCTTACAACAGGGTCTCGATCGCGATGTGTACCAGGTCGTGGAAAAGCTGCTGAAGGATCGTCCGAACCAGCCACTGAAAACCGTCAAGTCATACACCGTCTACGACTGGATTCAAAGCAGCAATTCGAGCCTCAAAAGACGCCCAAAGAAGCAGCTCAACGACAGCATCGAGCGTGTCCTTGACGCTTTGAAAGAGGACCAGGAGGAGTCGGATGAGATGGCGTCAATCGAAGGCGACTTCACGAACGGCGACGAGAAGTCGGTCAGGCCGCCTGTTGATATCATGAACCAGCAGATTGTGAAGGCTTGGGCGACTTCTGGTGCTTCCACCCCAAAAGACGGCGTTGAAAGGAGCAAGAAGCGCGATGGCGTGAAGGTGAATGGCGAAAGGGAAAGCAAGAAAGTCAAGAGAAGTCAACCTGGAGCAAGCGAAATCAAGATATCTACGAGCCCTCCAACGAATGGGAGCTTGGATGACATAGGTGGGGTGGAAGACGTGAAGAGGCAGCTCAAGGAGCATCTCGTTATGCCGCTTCTCAAGCCTCAAGCATATCAGGCCAGAAAGCTTCCAATACCTCGTGGTATTCTCCTCCATGGGCCTCCAGGATGCGGCAAAACGGTGATTTGCAGGGCTTTTGCTACTGAACTCGGCGTTCCGTTCATAGAGATACTCGGCCCATCGGTCGTCTCGGGCATGTCAGGAGAGTCTGAGAAGCAGATACGGGAGCATTTCGAGAGGGCGAAGGAGGTCGCTCCGTGCCTGATATTCATCGATGAGATTGATGTCATTGCGCCGAAAAGGGACAATGCGCAGAGCCAGATGGAGAAACGAATAGTCGCGCAGCTCTTGATCTCAATGGACGGGTAGGTTGGAACTCTGAAGCACTCCATGTGACATGCTGGGGCACGTCTATCTCACGGTACACGTCTTTGCTAATGAATCCTTAGATTAGCTATGGAGGCCAACGACGGCAAGCCTGTCATCGTTCTGGCGGCATCTAATCGACCAGATAGCCTAGATCCTGCACTACGACGAGGTGGTCGCTTCGACACAGAGATCAACATGGGTGTTCCTAACGAACCTATGCGAGAGCTCATTCTCAAAGCACTCACGAGAGAGCCAACGCTTGCGCCTGACGTCGACTTCAAAAGCCTTGCTAAGCAGACAGCTGGATTCGTTGGGGCTGATCTCAAAGACCTCGTCAGCAAAGCAGGCACATGGTCAATGGACCAGTATCGCGAGGCACTAGAAAAGCAAGCAAAGGAAGACGAAAGCGAGATGGAAGTTGATGGCGAACATGCAAATAAGTCATCGGAAGACGTAGTCTCCATCAGACGTCTAATCAAGCGAATTCGAAATGAGGACGCGCCAGAGCCAGAAGGCTTCGATGATACGGCGATTACTATGGAAGCATTCGAAGCCGTGCTACCAACTATCACACCTTCCTCAAAACGTGAAGGCTTCGCTACAGTACCTGACACAACATGGCGAGATGTTGGTGCGCTGGAAGCTGTGCGGGAGGAGCTCCAGACAGCCATTGTGGAACCTATCAAGAATCCGCAACGATACAAAAGCGTCGGTATATCTGCGCCGACCGGTGTGCTACTCTGGGGACCTCCTGGCTGCGGAAAGACATTGCTGGCAAAAGCCTGTGCGGCAGAGTCGAAAGCGAACTTCATTAGCGTCAAAGGACCCGAGCTACTCAATAAGGTACGTTTTGGATCGTCCATTGGAGACTTGACACCAAGTAATGCCGTGGGAAAATAATTGACCATCTACCAGTATGTCGGTGAATCCGAACGCGCGGTCCGACAGGTCTTCATGCGCGCACGCTCCTCCGTACCTTGCGTCATCTTCTTCGACGAGCTCGATGCTTTGGTTCCGCGTCGAAGCTCAGAGCTGTCCGAAGCTTCTGCGCGCGTTGTAAACACCCTGCTTACTGAGCTCGATGGACTCAGCACTCGCGAAGGCATCTATCTAATCGCAGCGACAAATCGACCCGAGATGATCGATGAGGCGATGCTCCGTCCAGGACGTCTAGAAACGCTGTTGTATGTGGAGCTACCGAAACCCGACGAGCGCGTTAGTATCCTGCGAGCTTTGATACAGAAGACACCGATTAGCCCAGACCTCGCGGAGATCGCCAGGAGGGACGATGAAGAGGGGTGCCAGAATTTCAGCGGTGCCGATTTGGGTAGCCTGTTGAGGAAGGCTGGACAACACGCGCTCCGACGTGGCTCGGATGTAGTAGAGGAGGTCGATTTTGTGGTCGCTGCCAAACACATAAGACCGAGCGTAGGCGACGCCAGGAAGTATGAGCGGCTTAGGAAGAGCTTTGAGACGAAGCTCTGGGGCCAGAATGAATAGACCGAAGTCATCCGGGCTCCATAATCTTGTAGGGGAAGCAAGACATACGCAGACTTCCGGGACGTCCTATCTGTCGCCATCTCATGCCCCTCAGACTCCCCTGACTGCTCGATATCCATCAAACCAAGCCTACAGACACCAGCAAACCTCGCAGCACCCGCAATGCCTCTACGGCCTCAACGCGCAGATTCTCACATAATAACACAACAATGCCCCTGCTTCTCTTCTTTACTCCCTCCCCGATCACTATCTCCCGTGGACCCACGCCCTTCACTACTCCCCACACCCCCTGACCCACCCCCACTCCTACTCCCAGACCCAACACTCCCCATCGACCTCGACCCCTCGCTCGTCGTCCTCACCGGCGCCGGAGCACCATCCCGCTCATGCAGGCACTGAAAGCAATTATAGCTCTCCTGGCTATCTCTGAACCGTACCTCGTACTTCGGACACGCGCGCCCAGTTTCTGGGCTCTGTGAGCGGCGTGGGAGGCGCGTGCAGTAGTGCAAGGAAAGCGGGCGGGTGTGCGAGCAGCGCCGGAAACGGAGGAGGGTTTCTGTGCACATGGGTTGGTGGGAACGCGTGGAGCTTGAGTTGAGTTTGGGTGCGTGGAGGTGGATGTGGGCTTTGGTGATGCTGGTAAGGATGCGTGGTTGGTTGGGTGGATGGTTGTTGAGGTGGTTTGGATATGGTACGGTACGGTTCGGTACGGTACGGTACGGTTGCGTTGAGCTGTGGTAGGTGTGCGTAGAGAGGCTGGATATCACCGGTATTCCTTGTCGAGCTAAACCCTCGCTCTTGATACTGCCTGAAGCTGTGGTTCACGGCCTCACACAATGCTCACTTCCCACCTTGTGCGATATCGCGCCATCTCGAGAAACTCTCTCGTCCAGCAGTGCAAGCACAAGACAAAGATACCAGACGAGCAAGAAAGTGTTATTTGAAGCATGCGTAACTGATAACGTGAGATACCCGTTGATTAGATATGCGGAGGATGCACGACTTCCGAGCCGTTCCGAACACGCGTTCGCTCCAAGATGCGGTAAGTATCGCCGACATCTCCGCACGTATTGTACCCCGGATACTAGAAGCCGCATAAAGTTGCTGCTGGTTTGTTGAAGAACTTCGAAGCTAGGATGCCTAGAAAACCAGGCACACTAGACAGGTTTCCGCTCTAACCACGTGATGGTATAGTATCCCTGCGCCGATCCTTCACCGCTTATTGCACGCGTAAACAAGGACGTTGAATGACTCCAAATCACCAAAAAAACCAGTCAATATCGCCCTGATAATCATAGTTGAATATTACAACATCAACATCCGTATCGCTACAACAGTTGCCCTGCATTAGTATACTTGCACTCCTTCGGTACCCCAACACTAGCTAGCCTCCCGCACAACGCTGCGCGTCATCCTGCCCTGCATAAACAAGAACCTAGTTGAGCCACATCATGTGCTACGAGAACCACACCCAACACAACGGCTGCGGCCACATCGGCCCCTCGCACACAAACCCATGGACGCTGTGCATCACGGCGCAAGAAAAACTCGTGGCTCTACGTGGCCCGAACTCGCCTCCGCTTTCCTCACCAGCCACAAACATAAACACGGGGTTTTTCTCACCACCAAAACGGTCGTCGACTATTAAGAGAAGTTTCACATTGAACTCATTCCTATCGCGCCGTGCATCGTCCACATCCAAAACCTCGACGTCGCGGCGCGCGGTGTCAGGCCCCGCAGCGTCCCGAGCATCAACGTCGACGTCGAGTTATAGCTCTAGCATGAATGAGTGGGCGGTCACGGACCATGAGATGCGGGAAGTGCGGTGTGCAGCGTGGGAGTGTGAACGGAAAGAGATTGTCAGTTCGGAGATGGAAGTTTGCGAGACATGTAAGGCGGCGATTCGGCAGATGAAGCAGATGATTCAGACGTATGAGCGGACGGGCGTTGTGAAGGGGACCGGGGCGTATGAGCTGTTTTTGAAGGGGTTGGCGGAGTGGAGGTAGGGTTGAGAAGATGGTGGTAGGGGGGTGTGGTAGCGATGTAGACTATCCGTGTTTTATGATTGATGTGGTTCTCGTGGATATTTTTGGGTGCGCATGCACGGTTCTGACGGGCATGTGATCTTTTCAATTCGGCTGGAGTAGCTGTAGATGAGATCGCTGGCATCGAAAATTTAGATGACATGCTAGAGCGATGTGGTAGCGAAGCAAATCTGTACTCGAATGCGGGCTTAAATTTTGAAAATCGAATGAAAGTCCTTGAGTATTCTCAAACCCTTTTCTTTTCAAGACTTCCCGTTTCCAGCGAGAACTCGAGCGAGAATTAGCACTGCCCTAGAAGACCAGCCATAGAAGTTATGCCCGGGCCAATTCGAGTCATACCTACCTTGATCGGATACCCAAGTTCGCGGCCCAACGCCAAATTCGAACACTCAACAATCGCGATCCATCTCTCATGGCCAAAGAAACACTTTCTCACCAATCTC
Source organism: Lophiotrema nucula (assembly GCA_010015825.1). Classification (NCBI taxonomy): domain Eukaryota; kingdom Fungi; phylum Ascomycota; class Dothideomycetes; order Pleosporales; family Lophiotremataceae; genus Lophiotrema; species Lophiotrema nucula. The sequence continues at coordinate 167,609 of ML977350.1, forward strand.
CTCCGCATGTTCCGAGGTATTAGAGCCAAGCTCGACGGCATACCAGCGAATGCGCTGCGCATGACCCCGGCGCCTGTTGTCCATGAAGAAAACATCGAGAAGTACTTTTCCCTTGTCTGCGCAGCCCGAGACCTGTGTTGTCCAGATTGCGACGTAGGATGCTTCTACTTCTGCTTAACAAGAACTGAGCACGTCGAGCTCGAGGATATGTTCGAGAAGTGGAACACCAGTAGCAAGCTTGAGATCAGGATGTGAGAGCCAGTTAGGGCCCAGACATTTAATCCAAAATTGCCTGGGCTAGGAAGATGGTGGTGCTTGGAGAAAAAAGCGTTGAGCGAAGTGAAACGGGCCCAGAATCTGATGGCGACAAGCTTTACCATTCAGAGTGAGACTGCGGGGTCGACCTGAATCTGGAGTGCGGGGTGAGGTTGTACATTGGGGTGGTGGGTCGGAGACAGCGGTTTCCTAGGTCAGCTGGTCGGAATAGTGTTGCTCATCCACCTATCGGCGAGACAATGAATCCACGGTAACCTACATCCTCTGTGATTGAATTGCATACATCTTCGAAGCTCCCAACTGAACTTCTACGTCACTCTTGGCCCTATTCCTCCTTATCCTTTTTGTGTTTGCTGCCAGTGGCTCCTTTCACGATGCGCCTCTTCAAGCGTCGATCAACGACATCTTCATCGACAACCCGACCGTCCAATCTCGGACAAAAGGATGAACCCCCCACTTATGAAGAGCTTGTCTGTAGCCATCATGAGGGCTCTCGAGTCTCACTTCAGAGCGCCAACACTCAGCAACTATCCTTGACGGCCACTGGGACGTCTCGAACTCGTCGGCCTTCTGTCGTCGAACGGATGGGCATGGCTTATCGTTTAGACATCAGAAGACCACAAACATCACCTCTTGAAGAAACAGTCCATCCGCTGCCTAGATCGCCCTGGCATCGTCCGAGCAGTACAGATAGACCGGTCGCTGTCAATCGCCAGAGGGGTTCCTCAGCGCCAACACTCATAGAGGTAGCGGTACCTCGACCTCCCATCGCACGCCCTACGAGACAATCGAACGCCCTTACTCCGAGCCGATCTATCTCAATGGTGCCGAGTCAACGGACACCTGCTCCGGATCCCGCGTTGCTATCTCGATCTCGATCTGAATCTCTTCCAAGGACGCCTGTTCCTGCGGTAGCAAGAAAAGTGGACAAGCTGACGACTCCATGTTCATCTTGTGGGAAGGAACGATGGTGGTGCTCGAACGCCAACAACGTGTCCGGGACAGATTTCCAGCTAGCTCCTCGAATGGGGATCAGTATCGAGGCCAAGGACCAGGGGCGTTTGCGCGAGTACTGGAAAGACAGTCCCAAGCACTCGACTGAAATATCGAGGAGGAAATATATCACCCTATACCTAGTCCCGAGTACATCCGATCCCAGACGGCGAGTGGAGCTTCGCGTATGCATCGCAATGAACTCGGACGGAAGAGCGATTCCGAATGTACGATTGTGTGAAGCAAAGATAGCGGAGATCACGAGCAAGTTCGGCTACGAAGTAGCAGCTGCTCGAAACGGGCAACAGCCTACAGTGTTCATGGCTGATGAGACAGACGAGTTCGTACTCCAGGTGTCTTTACGTTGTATATGAAGTTGTGGTGGTCTTCTTCTTGATGGTCGTGAAGGCTTGGGACGACAACGAGAGAACGCAATAGTTAGACAGTAATATATGTAACCTGCTCTGGGACAGCTCTTTTGGCATCGCAAAGTCTACCGTTCTTGTAGATAGTAAGGTGGTCCGTTCAAGCAGGTGCTAGTTGCCTACGCCGAGGGGTGAGTGTGCTCGCGGTGACTATATTGCTCCAAACATCGCAAATAAAGCCATCCTGTCGAGTGCAAGAAAGGCAGATAAGTGAGTGGTGAGTAGGATAAGGGTTTGGCGGGAAACGTGGTGTGCAGGTGCGGGCGGATGATGACGTATGTAAGCGCCAAGCAAGCATTCGAAAACGGTTAATACGATGTGCATCCCGCAATCTTTCTGGCAGGTGCCTCCCGAAGTATACGTTGCGCTGTTTGAAAGCTCACATGGCACATGGTAGACGTCTTGGTATGAATCTTTCTGAGTGTCACTCACTTTTGAATCTGGGATTCGGTTGCCTTGACGTCAACTCGCTCGACTCACGAGAAGTCACGGTCAACCTAGGGATGTCTATCTACTTTTCGCGGCAGCAAAGATAACCTCAATATATCGCAATGTTGCGGTCGTCAATATTTACAATCGCACAAAGGAGGTCATCGCAAGTCCATCTTCCATCAAATAGGCCCGACGTAGCACTTCGATTCCAACCAGCTTGGGAGTATGAAATTGCAACACCATGTTGCTTACCAATCTAATCGATATCCCTTCTCTTCTACAGCATACCGTACAATTTTACGTCCCATCACTCTTAATATGGACCGAATCCTAGCAACTGGGTACATTTGACAGCCCCGTACATAATGCCTGGGGGAGTTGCGGGTCATCGTATTTGCGGTAAGGCGAACCGACTTACGCCGATTCGGGTGGTATGGGCGGGCTCTTTTATTCCCATGGAAAGCACTGCTTGGGTATTTGCTCGAAGGCGCAGCAACTGACAGCACTGCGTATTTCGTCATTCTGTACGATTTAAAGTCTGCTCGGATGACAATGTTCCAGTCACCTGAGCTGCCCCTTGCTAATTCTTGAAATATCTTGACTGTCACATTTGAGCCTGCACCGCAACAGCTGTAGAACCAAATCAAGTCCAAGAACTGTTTCTTTAAAGCCGATCGCCTCGCACATCTAGACATCTCGAAACTAGAAACTTTCGCTCCTATTATATTCGACAATGTGGGTTGCTGGGCGAGTAGTACTCAAAGCTTAGTCTCCGCCAATCGCTTTCGTTTCCATCAGTCCTCTAAACACGACTCTACTCACGACCAAACGGATTCCCCACGGCCGGCCAAAACGCCGGGCAGGGTACGTTCCTCGCGCGCCGATGCACAATCGCCACGAAAGTCGAGCACATCCTCGCGTACACTGGTCAACAACAAAAGGCCGCAACGTCGCAATGAGGCAAACTCGTCTGCCACTTCCTATCATGGGTCTAGAAGCTCATATGAACCATTTGGCCTTACGGGAGCCCTCGGTGGCAGCGAATTCGGTGCCAACATGACGGGCGGGATATTGCTCACTGGTGGCTCGGACGGTTGTCTCAGCGACAGCCACCATCAAGACAGCTCGGGACACACTCATACGCATTCGCATGATCAGGCTACGACACAGTGTGATGAGCCTTCATCCGCACATTCCCACGACCATTCTACCCAAGCTCATGGTCACTCGACTATGTACGACAACAACGTATCGCATTCAAACTTTCACGGTTATGGAGGTGGCCATGGTATTCACGATGCAGGACACTATAGTGGTCATGTGGGCGACTTGGCGGGCATCATGGAGGTGACTTTGGTGGAGGTGACTGTGGCGGAGGAGATTGTGGAGGTGGCTTTGGCGGAGACTAAGGCTGCCATTGAGGCGAACAGGTACATTGAAGACATTCCATCGCGGCTATCACATATGAAAAGTCGGAAAGCAAACTGTGGTGGTTTCAAGTGTCGTAAAATATTCTCAATCATAAATGACGAGTATCAATACGTAGGTTTTGCGTCAAACCATCCCAATTTACATCGTTTTCTGAAGAAAGAAAAAAAGCGGTATCGCTTGTTTTCTACTAGAGTTCCGAAATTGTGTGTCGCGTACAGAAGACGTTGAAAGAAGACAGCCGAAGTCGCTCCTTCCTATTAGCAGCAGGATGCGTCTGGCGTGCCCAAGCGTCCCCGACTCGCCGATGCAGTGGAGCGCTTGTTGCGCCTTACCCTCCACTTTACCTTAACCTTACTTTGAGCCACCCTCAGATCTTGACATTGATCACCACTTGCTGCAGATACCACCACCGTCCAAGCTCGTCAGGCAAAATCGAACAGTCCTAGCCACCCAGACGGCCCCATCAAAAAGCAACCATGTCATCAAGAGAAGAGTCCCAAAATTCCGAACGTCTCAAAGCTACAGAATTATTCCAAGATATTGAGCACACTTTCGCTACTACTAAGCTTGGAATCGACCGATGGTATCTCCTCACCATCGCAGCTCTCTGTGGAGGCACAGATCCAGAACTAGCAGACCAACTCTACCTCTACATCATCGACAAACCGGAGTTCCAGCAGTCAACTGAGCGACAGACTCTTGTACGGCGCCTTCGAGAAGCGCTAGTCAAGCTCATCTCAATTGTGGGCGTATGCAAGCCGATAGAATCGATCATCGCGATCATGAAAGTCGAAAAAGAGGAGGACCGCGATTACAGCTTCAGTCGCAAGGATTGGCAGTGCGACGAAGCGAATCATGAACGCGCCATGGGCTGGATGCAGAAGCTGTATGCGCAGAACCTTGGTCCAACGCTGGACCTGTTTAAGGCACATCAGGATTTTGCGTGGATCTCGACGGAGATTACGTATGGGCTATATCTGTCGGACAGACAGACACTTGATGATCTGGACACGGAGTTGATCGTGCTCGTGGGTATCATGATCCAGAACTTGAGACTCGAAACGCATTGGCACATTCGTGGCACGAGGAGGATTGGGGTGTCGAAGGAGGATGTTGAGGTCATCGTGTCTTGCGTGCACAAAATCGCAGGGTATATGGGAGTGAGGTTGAACAAGATTCCTACAGTGGAAGAAGTCGAAAAAGATGTCTAATCGCTAGTTGCTGTAGGTGAAGCATCTGGGGTAGACAACATCCACTTCCGGTCCTCAACCATGTACCTCGCTGCCCATCCTCGCTGGTTAGCAGAAGGCAAGTGCGTGTGCATGAATACGCCGCCCACGTGAACAGCACCGTCTTTGCTAATGCGTGTTCCCGTACGTTGCCCTCTTTGATGCCACCATTGAATACTCTCGTGTGGTTCATACTCTTCGGCATCCCCAGGCTGAAGAGGCACGGGGTCAACATAGATTGGGTCCCAACCCATAGCTCGCTCGATTCCAATCACAACTTTGACGGGCTCGTGATACCTGTTTCGGACGAGGAAGTATCGATCCAAGAACGTATCCTCTCGCGTTGACGACCATGCTGCCTGCGGCCCGAGCTCAAATGAACCACCTTGCTGAACTTGCTTCCAGACCCCCGAAAGCCTAAGCCCAAAGCCTGGTTGAGGTACCTCACCACTAATCCAGTTGATGCCGTACACGGAACTCCAAGTGACCGTGATTTGTCTCGTGATGGGCAGCGTTCGCCAAACAAGGTTCGATTCAGGTAACCGATTCGGCTTCTTAACGTTCTTTGCGACTTGGAGCCTTAAGTCGTCCTGGGCGAGGGCTGTAACTTCATCTGCTGTCTGATTGACGATGATCTTCCTGACGCCACCGCTCATCGTACGCGTGCATCGCCCTATGGACTCGGAATTTGTTGCACGAGCTTCTAGGTCACAGGCTGGGAACCTATAGAGGTACTATTTGGACGGGAAGCATGGAAGACGCCTTCGAGATGCTGTGGCACCTGTATTGGCAGATATCTATGGTGGTTTGGGTGCTCAATGACGCCATCCGATATCGGACCAGATAATCATTCGCGCTAGAGCCGTTAGCCTGACGCGTCGCGCTTTCACAAGCGTCCTCATTTGCCAAATCACTCCATCTCGAGTAACTCCTTACAATCTTCCTCTGCTTCTACTGTATTCTAAGACCCTCTTCACTCCAAGGCGGCTGAAAGCTAGGGGGGTTATGCGCGCTGGGATGTCTTCATCGCCAAGCATTGTGAACGTTAATGGTTCCCGACGTGGAACACGCGTGGCTCTTTCATTACGAGAAAGACTGGACTTGCACACCATTACGAAGACTCACGGTAACATGGCCAGCCACACGTGGACAATGTTCAAGTCGTATTGGTCGGGTGCGGGGTGATACTGGGGTAGACGAGCTGCTGCATTGCACAGCCTCGACGCCTCACGAGCAAGAAGACAGGGACTTGTTCTCGATGCAGGAACACAGCCTGGTGTTCAGCTGGAGACTCAAAACGACATTCTGACCAAAAGATGTTCGCAGCTATTTCGTGTTCGACTCCTGCATCGCTTGCCTTCCTGAACGCGCACAATGACGGACCTACACCGCAAGCCTCGCTCGACATTGTTGTGGCTACTTTGTTTCGTCACTTCCACACAAGCCGGCTACGTTCGCTTTCAATGCTACGACGATGTCAAAGCCAAGTTGGAAAATGGCACACTTGCTAATAACGACACATGCTTCTACAGTGACAAGCACGGGTTCACGTACTCGGAGCCGGACAATCCTGTTCTCACGGTACCGGGTTGCGAGGAATTATGCGGCACTGGTTTCTCCTGGTATGAAGATAGAGGACCCCGACTCAGCACCTGGTTGATCCCAGTGTTTCTGCTCCTTAGCAATTTGGAGGTATCTCCCTTGGACAAGCGAAGGTATCTGATGATACTTCATCTGCTGGGCGATCCTATCGACTCGCTCTGGTGTTTGCTGCTCAAGATGGAAGCTTGGGCTCGCTGCCGTACGATGGCCGACGCGAATACATCCGGAAAGGACAAACTTTCGAAATCACGACACCTCGCAACAGTTCTGGGTGGATTTGAGGAGCTGATTGGTTTTCACACGGACCCGTTGGAAGTGTATTCGGCCCTGATACCGGCGTCAAGAGACAGGAAGGACAAACGCGTTGATCGTCTTGTTCGTAAGGCAGCACAAAAGCTTGCTGACAGTAGGACGGATGAGCGCTTGCGGACGCTGCTTGCTACAGCTTTGTACTTCTGGCAGGTGGTCTCAGCGTTTGTCAACACAATCGGCGGTGGAAACACCTCGCCGCCAGGCGGTCGAATAGGTATCGCCATGTTCTTGTCGTGGCTGGTTCCTATCGTCCTGTTGAGTAACGCCATCGGAGGCTTTACATCGAATCGTATATGTTTCGACACTTTGGAAGGGCTTGTTCAAGGAGCTGGCCCTCATCAAGACTTGTGGCTGGCGCTGAAGAGTAAGGTCCGGACCTTGGAGAACTTTCAATCGCTTGACGAATACATGGACTCAATGTGCTGGTCCGGCGCAATCTATACGTATCGGCCAGAGAAAAAGCTGCCTTACTCAACGGGTCGCAAAGATTTGAATCCGCACACGCTTCTACTAGTTGCGCTTGCACCACTTGTTATCTCGGGTGTCTCAGCGTCAACTATCATCTGGTATACGCCGCCGAATGGACTCAACTGCAGAAACATCCTGATCATCTGTTTGTTCGCCTCGTGGTGTCTTAGCGCTGGTGTGACGGGGGTCATTGCCAGGCTTTCGTTCAAACCTGCTGTTCGCTGGAGGGCTATTCTCATGAAAGATGTCTTCATCACTGCTCCCACCGTTACGCTGATCTTCCTCGCTACATGCGGCCGATTCAATTCTTGTTGGTGCTGGAGCGCGGTATACTCTCTCGGCAAGGATGCTCGCGTACCTCTCAATACGACACCTGATTTCAACCACTACTTCAAGACCACATATCCAATGGTTGTCGGTATATGTTTGGGCCTGCAAGTTGCGTTTTTCGTGCTCATGATGTGGTTTGGTTGGGAAGGCTTGGATATCATGAGATGGAGCGAGAATGAGAAAAAGAAGGAGTGGATGCGCAGCCGGCGGGATGATCTCCATACAGATAGCCTGCCCTAGTGAATGACTGCAAACAGCGTACAAATTCTCCCCAATATGGGAAATTGGATTGCCAGCGGCAATCGTTCCCAAACGCGTCCGGTTTCGAGTGGAGTGCTTGATGGCTACGCCAACATGATGCTTAGACGCAAACAATACTATTTGCTATACTCTCGAATTGGATATAAAGTCATTTCGGTAGCCTTACTTCCCCATAGGATGGATTAACGTCGTTTCTATATCTCACGTATATCACAGCATGTCACTGGCCACGTTCGCTCGATATAATCTTCACACATGTTCAGTGGCAAATCATAGTGCCTACCTAATGACTTACCGCAGTCCCATGACCTCAGTACGCTGGGGTAGGGATTGTTCTGTACGCATAAGCCTCATATGCCTTTCCCTACGCCTATAAAAGCACCCATGAAAGCACCCAACAAATCCGAGCAACTACTCAAGCCCCAAGACTGTCATCGAGCACTGTGGCCGCGAGCCTCGCTGCTGCAATGGCGGTATATAAAGGTTTGAAGTCAGATACGGATGTCTTCACTTCATGGACGGTCTCAATGGCGCAAGCGCTTGGGCATGATTTGAACAGTGTACCACGACAGAAGGGCAGTGCGAGGACTGGAGCCAAAGGAGTCGCCGGCAGCTCGAAGCGTGCATCGAAAGTAAGCTCAAAAGACCTGAGGGCACATGCCGCTTATATCGCGAACAACAAGGCCAAGATTACCATGCCAATGGATATCTTTCGCGCTGTCAAACGCGCCATTGCTTCGCGGAAATATCAGACGAAGAAGTATGAGCTGGAAGAGGAGGCAGAGAGCGAGGATACAGTGGGCCACAAGAACTTCACAAAGGTCTTGGAAGAAGTCTGTGCGGTCCTCAGCACACGTGTCGACTTTAAGCTTGTGATTCGCAACAAGGATGCTACGGAGAAGAAGAAGACTCGGAAAATCGAAAATCTATACTCGGCCCTCGAGTTAGAGGAGACTGATCTGGACGATGCCATGCCAGATACCCCTCCCCAGTCTCAGTCGAGCGCTTCAGCTCCGAAGAAGCTCCCACCCCCGCGAGAGTTCGAATTAGCACTCGAGGCGAAAGAAGAAGTTTCCCTCCGAATCGAATGCTTGAAGGCAGACCGGACCGAGCTATTAAAGCATATCAGCCTCGTCGCATATAGAGCCTACGGTGGCGTTATTGATCTTGGGACCGCTGCAATGGTAATCGGTGCTGCTATCGCTCAGTTCAAGCACGAAGAAGAGGAAATCATCGCTCTGGCTGAATCTATCAATCTTCATCACTTGCTACAGCCAAAGGATGCGAAGCGAACAATATACGATCAGACCCATGACTCTCTCGAAGATATCTGGACTGTGGTCCGCAATACTCCTCTTTATATCATTCCATTGCAGCGTCTGCATCTACGCAAGGGCATCACGAGTGCGGGTTGGGAACAGAAGGAAGAATTCTTGGTGAAATATATACCGGACGCACATATTGATCATGTAAGTCACGTAGTTCCAAGTATTGATCTGGACACGATCACTAATCCCAGCAAAGGAATTGCGCACTCGCACATGGGAGAATGCTGCGGTTAACGCTCTCGGGCTATCGCAGCCGCTTGGTCCCGCAAGCCTGGATGAACTCACGAAAGAGATTTACCGTACCTTAACAGATCACTGGAGCCCCTTAACCATGTCTTTCGCTGCTGAAATCCTCTGGACCATGAACCGCCCTGAAATGCACAACCGCGTAGACAGCGACGGGTTGCTGTTGGAACAATTACGGGTTGTCACTGAACCACTAAAGTTGGCCGCTGATGCTGGCTTCAAGATGGATCGACAAGCGAAATCAGCTCTTGAGAAATTCCGAACAATTCAACACTGGATTGAGTCGTCGCCCGTTGCACGACAGAAGTATAACGTCTTACGTCGTCTGCCGGCCTCCGATCCGATGAGCGGCATCCAGCACGATATCCTACCTCAGTTGATGGTGACAGCGCAAGGCCGAGCAGAATTTCTGCAGCGGTATAACAGCGTGCCAGACCCCACGAGTGACCCTCAAGCCCAACAACAATACCTCAACGACTACTATGACGTGTCCAGGGAGGCTGACTTCTTGCGTCGGAAGAACCCAATGTACTGTGGCAAGCTACTCATGGATCTTTTACTCGCCTACGAAGAGGTTGGTCTGGCATCTGCTAATAGCGGTGCGGTTCTTCTGTCCATGGCCCACATCTACGTTGCGCTTCTCGATCAGAAGATACTCGTCAGGACCTGGCCTAGGTTGACGGACGTCATTAACACTCATATCGGGACGCTGTTTCTAGGCAAATTCCCGGACAATCCTCAGAAAGCATATAATCGACTTTTGCTCGCCTCTGGATTTTCCGCCACGCTTGTGACCGCTTTAAAAGATGAATGCGAAAAGAACCCGCGACTGGCGAGCAAACTGAAGCGGGCCAAGAACTCCGCTAGCAAAGACGAGACCAAGGACGCTTGGGCGATGACTTCACGACCAGTAGTGCAGATATTACGGGAACACTTCAGTGGCAAGGAGCCGGACTTGCTGCGCACAATGTACCGCATCGACAACGAGTTCATGAAGCAGTCGAAAGAGAAGTTACCTCGTTCGATCCTCGACGGGGAGGGAACGGTAGCCTTTCTGACGAAGCTTGAAGCAGAACTATCGGATATCGCAAACCTTTTGAACATCAACTACGTCTCATTGGCATGTGCCTGCACGGAGCTCTTCCAGCAGATGTACGAGAAGATCATTGCCTCGGACGCTAGTCATGGTTCAGCAGTTGCGAGCGAAGACTGGAAGGCTCCAAACCATCGAGGGTACGGTATCGCCCTACGGGTGCTCGGTGAGCTGGAAGAGGATTACTTGGCCAGCAGCAAGAGGAGGAAGGTTGACACTCCCACAACCGATATCGTGGCTTCAGTGCTGAGTGAGTATATTGCTAGGGAACATCCCGCTTCTCCAGAGCACAATTTCGACAAGGGAGGAGTGGATGCTTGATGTTGACCTATTGAGTGACCCGATTGGTAAAAGTCGCCGACTGCTGGTGACAATTAAGCGATATGGAGGAGTATACCTAATACATGAGCACAATTATCGGACTGTGATACTTTGCATTTTCTTATTGGCGCAATCCATGTTTCTGAGAAGAGAAGATAATCAAGTATATGCACAGTAGGCAAAAAGAACAATGAACATGTTCCCAAAACACGATTTCATTGTTATACTAGACATGTGATGCTTAATTTCCGTCAAGCAGAACCTTGGAAAGATTGTTCAGCTCAGATAACTTCAAACAAACTTTACTAAGAACAATTGGAAGGGTATCGTGCAAACTCGAACTTATATATCGAGAGTCGTCACTTGTCTCGGACATCTCCTCAAAAATCCTATATATTCAAGGTTACGTTCGAGATCTGACGAAAACCGATGCAGATGTTGTCGTTTCGTTCGTCACATCGATTTATACTCCGACAGGGATATAGCTTCGAAGATATACTACTATTCACACTACACTTAAAGCCCAGTAGTGATTCTTCCTAGCGTATCTTTGGCCCAGGAACCCTTGCAAATACTCTTAGCACTGCAGTATAAAATGACTCTCGCCATTCTCGCCCAAACATTTGAGTTCTACCTACAGCCGCAGACACACAACCTTTCGACAAGTGCGACCCCGGTTTATACTTAACATCATGGGAACCTACCAGATCTATAAGTACTATACGGATGTGTACTTGGCATGGCTCATCAAGACAGCTAACAAGCTGGGACTACCACCTCCAGTGAGCACTCGCTTGAAGGGCAGAGACCGGACTGCCGCCAATAAGTCTATCAAGGTCCCTACCAAAGAGATCATCCTTCGAGCCGAACACATCGCTAAACGCGCCGTCGATGTGATCATGCCGCAGAACGTCAAGTACTCTCTCGACCAGGCCATTGAGCTGCGCAAGGACTTCACTTCCAGTTACGAGAAGAAGCACTTTAAGAACTTGCAGGCCGACTCTAGTCACAAGCATTTTACCTCCGTTCTGAAAAACACTTTCACAACACTGATGCGATCGAATCGTGTCCGTGTAGAGGTGTTGGCGGGCAATCAAGGTCACCGAGTATCTAGTGACCAGAAGTCTGGTTTGCCTAATCTCTTCAAGTACCTGCATCTCGAGGACATGAAAGAAGATACTGGCTCCGCAGCTGCGTCACCTGCCCGAACCGATCCGACCCCAACCTCAACTGCTGAACGTCTTCCCTATGAAGCCGACGTCAACCCCCACGAGGAATTGAGCTTCAAATGGTATTGTTTGACTGGAGACATTTCTGACATCCGAAAATACTTTCAGCTCCACTTCCCTGATGTTGTGAACGGCGCTCTTGACCTGCGCGTGCTCACTGTTCTTGTAGAGATTGCCATGGATTCTGTTCGTTCGGAGCAGCGAGAGATAGCAGACCTCGCAAAGTCACTAGGAAACCCTTCTCTGCTCTGGGGAGGAGATCAGGACGAAGCTGTAAATACGACGTGGGAGTCGATGGTAGATATCGCCGGCGCATCAAAAGCAGCCAAGGGCTACCTCGTTGAAGTGCAACAACTCAAGTACCGGAAGAACCATTGGCCCCCTCAATGGCTCAACAAGGATAACCTCTTTGGACAACTCATGATGGATGGCAAAGCAGAACTCGTAAGTCAAGTTCTTGGATATATGCCCCCTTGACCTACCCCGGTACTTACGTATTTCTTAGGAGTTGCGGAATAAGACGTGGGAGGTCGGTAAACTCTCGGAACTAAAGCTCAAGAAGCCACTTCATGCCGCGACCCTCGATACAATGTCGAGAGTCCTCCAAGAAATGCTGGAGGCCGGAACAGCGAATCTGGCTGGCAGTCTGGCTGGAGATCTCCTTGTTACCTTCAACCAAGCCGCTGCAGCAAACGAGGGATTCCTCAAGAATCTGCGAAAGATGACTCAAAACCTGGACATGGCTCTTGCTAAAGCGCATGAAGCCAAGGTCGTAAGCCCTACCAGCATAAATGACCTGGTAGCCAAGTTCTTCACTATTCGCTCGTGGATTACCATCTGGCCGCTACCTAGGCAACGCTATACAATGCTTCGCTCCTTGCCAGCCAATCACCACTTGAGTGGGCTGCATCGCGAATACTTCGATCGCCTTGAAGAATCCGAAGAGGAAAAGCAGCGACTTACAAAGTATTTAACTCGATCTTACAAGGACCTTCCTGGAAACTCTAAGACCCGAAAGCAGTACCTGAACGAGAACATCAATCCGCCGAAGGATCCTGACTTCTTGCGCAAGAAGAACCCAATCTTGACGGGTAAGCTACAGCTAGCTGTGTGCTTGCATCAAGAGGAGATCGGGCTTGCTTTTGCCAATGCCAGCGGAGATTTGATGGCTATGGCGCACATCTACAACGCTCTGAAGAAAGTTGGTATACTTTCGGGGAGCTGGCCTCTGATGGACGAGTTGATAAAGCTCCATATTCGAGACATCTTTCGAGGCGAGCCACCATCTACCGCCCAGCCTATCTTCAACCAGTTCCAACTTGCGGCCGGGTTGTCGGCGCAGTCGCTAGCAGCAGGAAAGGATCCATCAAGGAGCCATGTCAAGGCTAAGGCGAGCCAGACCGGTCCACGCACCCTCCACTCGACTCCAATCACAGAAGAGCTCCGCAAATATATGAATGACCAACAGACTCTGCCCAGTACAATGCACGCAATCGATAGGCAGCTACAGCATGACGTCCGCCAACAGCGTCCTCAGTCTTACATCAACCAGGGTGTGGTTCCTCTCCTCACGATACTGCAACAGGAGCTGCCAAAGATCCTACCACGCCTGGATTTCGAATACATCCTAGTGACCTGCATCTGCAATGCAATCCTCAAGACGATGGGCGCTGAGGTTTTGAAGGTAACTGGTGGGCAGAAGATCGCCACCGCGCCTTGGTATATCAAGAATGCACTTGGCATGAGCATCGCTAAATTGGTCCTCGGCGACCTGTACAACGGTTCTACTGGTGCTGGCACAGCTGATGCTCCGACTGAAATTGTCAGCAGCGTTGCCGCTGTGCTCCAAACGTACATTAGGAGGGGCGCCACTGGCATACCGTAGCGAGGGATAGTGGAACAGGAACGAACTTTATTGGACGGAGAGACTGGGGGTGACGGGAACGATGGTGGTATAGTGCATGGCTCACTGCTTTTCATTACTATCTTTCCTATTACTGTGCCGCAATGGTATTGCATTGGCGTCTTATTGCGGTCCGTAAGGCTTGCGGCAAGACCCGGCCATCGTCATGTATGTATTCGGCGTATGATCTTCCATTCTCCGCTGTCATCACCTCTGAAGTCTGCAGGCTGTGCTCAACAGGCATCGATTTTGGACCCGGCTAGACTTGGCATCAAGAGGGCGCAGACAAATTGAGGCTGGCCGAGGCAGTAATCTTGGTGTGACAGATAGGTAATCGAAAATGGTTGCTGATGAGAAGTTCCCCAATCCCCACACTGGTGGCTGGCTGACTCATTTTGTGATGATGCGTACAGGTTTACCGTGTGCATGGAGTATGCTCTGGTCACAACTCAATTCAGTCAATTTTGACGATCGAGGTGGTCAGCAGAATCATCGCTTGCCACGCACTCGTTCGCCTTTCGCGAATCGTATCGAAGAACGAACACCTGGGATACGCTAACGCCGAATTTGGCCATACAAGACCGGCCCATAGCCTGGTTAGAGGATTTTTTGCTACCAAAAGCGTTCGAGTCGGGTGAACGCAACAGGGGTCCTGATCATGTAAGAAATTTGGCAGTCACATTCCATCCCCTTGCACGCGAGGGTGATAAATTCTATTCGTGAGCCCTTGGGGTCTAAAGAATCTAGAGTGCACCATTGGTGCGTCCTTCGCGATGCTGACCACCCTGAGCGTCATCATAGACGTGAGACGGCGGCATGGCGGGCGTAAAATACATCATAGCACTCCGGCTGGCTCTGATCTCACAGGCACAGCGGTGAGGCCACAATGATGAGATGGTGAGATAAAGGATTCAGGATGCCGCATGGTAATTTGGAAGTCAAGACGGTGCATGCGAAGCATCATTCACCAGTCACACTTCGTTCACCCTACTCATATTTCGTTTACCTTATTCAAACTTCACTCACCCTGTTCATAATTCTTTCACCTCGTGGGAGACACCTACAAATCTTCTCTACCCCAGTAGTGAGAGCGGACCTGTCAAGAAATTTTTAAAAGTGCGTCATATTTGTTAACCTGTAACGCTCATTAAGCGGGAGGAAGGGTTTGAGGAAGGTACGACTGTTGGAGTCGCCCCACTGGACCTGCCCTCTCGCGGAGACCTCGGGAATCCCCGTAAGGTACCCGTAGCAGACCTCCAACGAACCTTCCCTAGCCGAATATTGACAGCTGACATGTCCAAAAGCTTTTCAAAGTGCGTTATTCGTTCAGGTCCATATAAGATGACGTTTCGGAGGCGACACAAGAGACTACCAAGCGAGAAGAGCGGAGACGAGGAGGAGACAGAGATTGACGCGACGGCAACCAAGCCGGTCATGCAGGAGATGGAGACCCATCCGACAAAATCTGACGATACTGAGACGAGGACGAGAACGAAATACGATAAGAAGATAAGAGGCATGAGAAAGAAAGAGTACCCACAGCTTAAAGGTAAGTTGTTGATGTCAATCAAGAAGGCAACAAGACTTACAGGTCTAGGCGTAACATATCTTGACTATGCTGGCACAGCTCTGCCGTCAAAGACACTCACCGACGCGTTTGCAAAAGCGACGCAATCGCACCTGCTATCGAATCCACACTCAGCTGGATTGGACAAACCCAACATATCTCAATCGATCGTTGACCAGACGCGGGCGAAGGTACTTCATGTGTTCAATGCAGATCCGGGACACTTCGATGTCGTATTCGTAGCAAATGCAACGGCGGGCATAAAGCTCGTCGCAGAAGCCTTTTCTGGACACGAACAAGGCTTCGAATATTACTATCATCGCAACGCACATACCAGCCTAGTGGGCGTCCGAGAGCTCGCAATATCCAGCCAATGCTTTGACCTCGACGAAGAAGCTGAAGCCTGGCTGGAGCGCCAGGATGGACAGAGGGAAGGTGATGCCGACATGTTGAAGCTCTTTGCATACCCAGCTCAGTCGAACATGAATGGGCGTCGGCTGCCACTTACATGGTCGCGAATGCTTCGCTCGAATCCGCACCGTCAGCAGGCTTACTCGCTCCTTGATATCGCAGCCTTGGTATCCACCAGCGCTTTCAGCCTTGAGGACGAAGAGTCAGCCCCAGACTTTACAGTCTTCTCTTTCTACAAGATTTTCGGCTTCCCAGATCTCGGAGCATTAATCGTACGCAAGCCCGCAGGTAAGGTATTCGAAAAGAGGCCGTACTTCGGTGGAGGGACAACGGAGATGGTGACATGTCTCGAAACCCCATGGTTTGCGAGGAAAGAAAAGAGCCTGTCCTCCCGACTTGAAGACGGCAGTCTGCCCATTCGAAGCATCCTAGCACTCAACCTCGCGATTGATGCCCACGAGAAACTGTATGGTGGCATTCGACAGATTTCGTTACACACAAGCTGGCTGGCTGAAAATCTGTACAACAGACTGATGGGCTTGAAGCATTGGAACGGATTTCCGCTGAGCCTCATCTATAAAGACATCGCTTCAACGTATGGAAATTCCAAGACGCAAGGTGCGACTGTGGTCTTCAATCTTCGTAGAAGCGACGGCACATGGATCGGAAGCTCGAGTGTTGGGAAGTACGCAACCGAAAGAGGTTTATACATCCGCACGGGAAGTCTTTGCAACCCTGCAGGCATGGCGCGTGCCCTAGGACTGACAGACAACGACGTCCAACGAGCATTCATGTCGGGGTTTCGATGTGGTCAGGAGTACGATATTCGCAACGGCATCCCAATGGGCATGGTACGCGTGAGCCTAGGGGCTATGAGCACCCTTGGCGACATAGACGTCTTCATCAACTTCGTCCAGGAATGTTTCGTTGAACGGAGGCCGGATAGAACCCTTACGGCCGTAACACGCCAAGAACGATCAACGGGATCGCAAGCACTGCCTTCATCGGGTGCCGGGAGCCGCAATGGCTACGACGCTCAAGAATCCTGGACGACTATTGCTTCGACCGAAAAGATTGCGAATAGGCGTCTTCGAGACCAGGCCAGGGCGGTTGCAAGACGAGCGTTTTGCATGATGGCTTAAGGAACGTCCGCGGAGCCGTCCACAACATCATGCAAACTAGAATCCTCGCGGAAATCCTTCCAACAGAAGCTGAGTTGGCTTGTTCCTGTCTGGGGCCGTAACTGAAGAATACCGGAAATAGCAATAAGGTCGTGCCTACGGCGAAATTGTACAGAACCGTGTTGGTGTAGAGCTGTGGAGGGTCTGATAGAGTGAAAGGCATAGAGTGGTGAGCATTATAGGGACGCAGTAATACAAAGAGCGGCGGGAGAACCTAGACTTATACTACGGTGTAATAGATGAGGATATGTTATAGATTTGCGGACGTAGGCATCGTGTTATCGTGCTGGAGTCCTCCTAAAACACGCTAAGGTTGCACCGCTAAGCCATGAACAGCCTAGAATGTCCTATTATTAACACCGTCGGCTGAACAACATCCCGACTCGGGCCTTTTCGTGGTCCCTACTCTGCCCGCCTCATCTCCACCGTCTGGCAGCCCCATCGTGGATCTGCATCTTGCGTGCGCAATCCGCGTTTGATCCACACAGCGACACCTCAAAGTCAGGTCTGTAATAACCTGAACCTACTACAAAAGATGGCTGTGTTCGCCTCCAACGACGATATCATCAATCCACATCTACAGCAACCGCATCCACCGCACATCATTTAAGACAATCACATACCCAACAAACTTATTCTATCACAGAATATCAACACCGAATCTTCACACAATGTCTTCCGTGTCTTCCACGCCAATTCGCAAGATCCTCATCGCTACTTATGGAGATCCTAGCGTTGTCTCCATCGTCGACGACACCATCCCGAGCCCTCCGACAGATCACGCGCAGGTCAAGGTCATTTACTCCGGAATGTCTGGCGCAGACCAGCAGATGCGACAAGGCACATATCCCATGCAGAAGAAGGCGCCCCTGACACCAGGCTACTGCGTTGTCGGCCGCATTGTCAGCAACGGTCCCTCAGCGTCAAAATTCTATCCTGGCGATATGGTCGCGTGTCTCTCAGTCTACGACGGTCAATCGACTCTCGTAAACCTCCCCGAGAAATATCTTATTCGTGTACCAGACGGCGTGGATCTTCAACAAGCAGAGGCGCTAGTCCTAGACTGGAACACAGCTTATGGAATGGTGCATCGCCAGGCCAAAGTCACCAAGGGCCAGCGAGTCTTCATCCACGGTCTCAGCGGCGCTGTTGGCTTTGCCTTACTAAAGCTATGCCTGCTTCAGGGCGCAGAATGTTACGGCACGGCGTCCGAGTCCAACCATCCACGTCTACGGGAAGAAGGCGCTAAGCCCTTCGTCTACAGCAACAAAGACTGGATTATGGCCATGAACTCAATTGGCGGTGCGCACGCTGTCTTCGACCCCCTTGGCTACGAATCTTGGGACGAATCCTGGCAAATCATGGCCCCACGGTCTGAGGGCGGTGGTCATCTCGTCGGCTACGGAGGCAACCTTAACATGCTGAATGACGAGAAGCCGAGGAGCCAGATCCCTTCTGTCACCAAGCTTTTGGCGAGAAACCTGGTGCCCGGGTGCCCGAACAAGACCAGCTTTTACTACATCGGCAGGGACCAGAAGACGTTCGAGCCAGAGCTCAAGGAGTTGTTCAAGTTGCAATTGGAGGGCAAGATCGATGTGCCGATCAAGAAGGTCGTGACATTGGACGAGGTGCCTGAAACGCACAAGATTTGGACTAAGTTGGGTGGGATTGGAAGTGTAATTGTGAAGGTCAACGAAGAAGACAAGGCTTGATCGCTTGATCATCCTATTGCTAGATACCCATTCATTTGATCATAAACAAAACGCAGATTCTGTCACTCGTGATCCTGTCTTTGAGCATTGTGAAATGATGCAGACTGCTAGTTTCTCTTTGGCTCGCTGAGCTGAGGTACAGTTCATAACTTAAACTCTGGCGAACTATTTCAGTGATGTCCTCTGTCTTGATCCTGAGTGCCTGATATTCCACAGAGGTTCGAATGCCGATCCTGTCGACGCGGTCCAGCAGAGGGTTGAGCAGTTGGGCGAGTCGGTAGAGGTGAGGGATGCGTATGTTGATGTCGCCATTAAAATGGTTGTCGACGACTCGTAACCTGGGGTAAAATTACTTGTCCTTGGGAGTTTGGTCAAGGGAATGGAGGTATGCTGCCATGTTGTTGTTGATCTCTTCAGCCAGCTCCACCGTCGAATAGTTAACAAATACTATGAGGCCCTTGAGAGGGAAATCCCACGGGTGAAAGCTAATTCTGAACTCAATAAGGTAATAAGTACTAATAGCTCAAAAACGATTAAAAGCTCATCTGGAATTAAATAGGGCTTCGGTAGAATAGAGAGTTCGATAATTAGGTGTTGCAAGGAACAATGATAGGAGCGGAATGACCTATGGTGGATCGCGTAGACGATATCTAGTTAGGCGCTTATGGTAGATATAATAAGATAATTAAGTAGAAAGATACTTTTAGGATAGTGGCTTGCTATATAGCAGGAGATTGACTGAAAGAAGTCTGGGTAAATGGTGAAGCTATTAGCTTTCGAGTTATATGACGTGCCCTGGCGGAAGAAAGTGAGAAGTTCCTTCTTTACGGGACGACCATGAGTGTAAGTAACAAGAGTTTCGAGTACTAAAGCACTATATTTCTCGCATGACCTCATATTGTTGAAGTGCTTAGAACTTAAAGTGTACTTGAATGATAATCTAGTATGACGTCTCCAATCCATCTCTGGAACATCGATATAGGGATTTCTTTTCTTCAAATGTATATATATGCTATATCATGTTCACTTTTACAAGAGCCAAACTAAAAGACCTGGCGTTCTTGAAAGCTAGGGACAACAGAGACTGAAAGTCTTATCTCGTATAATTGTTGCTCAAAAGATGCGACAACAAAGGTGACCAAAGATGATCAATGGAAGTAGTTTGGCGTGAAGATGCTCCCAGAAAGCACTATTTGAAGATTACTACATATTGAGAGACTGAGGATGCCGAGGATCTCAGCTTGCCAATATAGAAGAGCTCATTCTTATGATAACCTCATTTCGCTCATGCTTTTGCTGAAATATTTCCCCAGAGACATGGAAGGCTATCTCTCGCATCTGTAAGACGCTCACCACCAGCTTTCAATTGCAATGCGGATATCTCTCAACAAGCACGCTAACACCGCGAAGCTGTCAGACGCCTACCCCGGTCGATTGCGGACACCCTAGGTACATGTATATCGGTTTCTTCACTATTATCTAAGCCGAAAGCCCACTTGAACATCCAGCTCGTAGTTCTCCAGATCAATCTTAGCCGTGTTGACAGTTATTATCGCAATGTTCTGCTGCATTTGTTGATATCGGACCTGAGGGCGTACGTTAGTAAGACGGATTCGAACTCCTGATAGTTGCTACTCACGGCAAATGGGGCCATGGCGAATCTCATGTCTGCTCCAAGAGGCCGCGTGAACAGTTCAGGGGTTGCCAATAGCTCGTCAATGAACATTACCCAGGTAGCGACACAATCACCAAAAACTCCCGAAACATCAATTGTGCCAACGGCTACTTGATCCGGGGTGTAGCGTGCGAGAATAGTGGCATCTTTAGCTTTGAGAGCATCAAGAAGCGGCTTTAGGGCAAGGCCTAGACGGTGAAGATCCACAATCTTCAAGCTTCCACCTTTACCTTCCTGGAGCCGCAATTCTAGCGTAAAACCCTTCTTCAGCTTCAACTTCGTCAATTGATGAAACATGGGAAGAAGGGTCTGCTGCTCCAAGTCATGCATAGCATGCTGGACGTCGATGTCCACCGTGAGCCCCCTCAAAGAGCAGTCTTTCGGCGCAAGTCCGACACGAAAGACGTCGTGTGTCAAGAAACTGTTCAGTTTCTCCGGTGCTTGAATCTGGAAGATCTCGTGGTTCTCGTAGTACCATTGGACCGCTTCCTTTGCGACTTCGCGACATGATAATGCGATGGACGCAGAGACCATTTCTAGGTACGGCGACTGAGGTAAGTTGAGCGAGAGATCTTCCGCCTCCCAAAGGTGAGAGTACACTTCATCGCGAAGCTCGCGGGGTAGCTTGCGGTACAGCTGCGCTGTGAGATTCACGTGGTACGACGACACAGCACTATGCAGAGGTCAGGAGCGGCAAATTATAAACATAGCAGTCGGCCATTGTACCTTGAGGACTGGGATTCCATCTGCGGCATTTTGGTATGGAGTTTCGCTCGTTAGACTTTGACGTGGGGCTAAGAATGGCGTGAAACAGGGAAAGCGAGCGAAAGGAAGGTGCAGATGGTTCCAGGTAACGATAAAAACTCATTACGTCATAATAGCTCTCAGCAAGTCAGTGACATATTTTGGAACCTGCACTTTATCTTCCCCGCTACGCTTGTGGAGGCGAGTGGGGTTGTGCCAATTAATTTGTGATTCTATGATGCTGTCTAACTGTCTAAGATACACAAACGACCGTCATTTGCGTTGATGTAGCTGCAAACATACTGACCATGCGTATCATAGATCAAACTCGATCTGATTGCCGACGTTGAAGTTACTCCTAAATCCTCATTGGCACTAGCTGTACGTCGTGCCCCCGCGCTTGTCGTGAAGGTGCAGTGCAACTCAGCCTTTCCCAGGTCTGTTGTTAAAGTTCTGTCTTGTGCGCTGTAGATTTCTGGAAAAAGGCAATCAGAATGGTGGCTTCTAGACTTAGCATTCGTCTCTTGCTAGAGACGTTTCAACTTGGAGTACGCGTTCTCTCCACGCGATCATCTCCTCTTCGAAAGTCTCAGTTGCAGCTTCGTGTTTCGCCATGTTGTATTTGAATCGGGCATAATTATATCGCTTTGAAACTGTTAGAGACGTCAAAAGAAGTGAGTCAAGTACTTACCATTGTTGCAGCGGCCACAACATCATGATTGTGTATGTCCGACCAAGCCTCCTTTGGCGCTCCCATCAGATCACGCACATCCTTCTTGAACCACCCATTACGGTACTCGATCGATAACTGAGCTCCTTTAGCTGCAAGCTCTTTCACAACCGGCGACATGCATCTCCCGATCTTACGCAGCCAGAAGATCGGAGCCAATCGGCCTGGATCCGCTTCAATGAGGATATGAATAGAGGTACCAGTTCTGAAGTCCGCGTTGAGTAGCACCTGAAAATCTCCGTGAAGCGCTTCAATGTCTTTGTATCTAGATATTGGGAGGGCCTTGATGTAGCGGATCGGGATGTGTACGATAACATTCCGGAGGCGACAATGCACCGGCGTGACTCCCACACCAAATGTATCGCGGTGAAAGAAGCGACTGATGTCCGAGGGTAATGTGATATGGAGGCTGACAGTATTCTCGTAATACCACTGGACGACCTCGCGAGCGTAGTGGAGATGGATAGCGTCGATGAATTGAGCATGTTTGGGTTCATCCGGAGATGAGCGAACACTCTGGATAGTTTCATCATCCCAAATATGCGAGCAGATGGTGTCGCGCAGCTCACGCGGTAGACCTTCGTAGAGGATTTTGGTTAGGTTACGTGTGACTTCACTGGGTCTTCTGCGCGCCCACATTAGTCTTCAGCGACAAGGACGGAGGAAGAGCGTCACATACGATACCAACGCCGCAGCAGGCCTGAGTGTTTCTGCCATAGCGTATGGAAGGTCTTGGAGCTAATGAGGTGTAATAGCGTTTGTGTGATTTTGCGCCTCCGAATAAACTGGTTCGCTCCTGCCTTGAAGGTGAGGCACGTTGACGCGCTATCACGTGCTCCCGCGCAAGATGCTCGGCTTCATCGCAAGTGAAGGAAAGAGTATATGGGCGGATCTCTAATCGCAATGATATATCG
Organism: Lophiotrema nucula; assembly: GCA_010015825.1. Classification (NCBI taxonomy): domain Eukaryota; kingdom Fungi; phylum Ascomycota; class Dothideomycetes; order Pleosporales; family Lophiotremataceae; genus Lophiotrema; species Lophiotrema nucula. Next base: position 190,422 of record ML977350.1, read on the forward strand.
CACGGAGAAAGTGCCGCGGAAATTCCAAGCATCTGATCCTGGTATTCTGCAGCAATTGGCGCGCGGTACATGTGAAGCAAACGTGAGTAGCAGTGAGTGAGCCAAGGTAATACCTTGCTGAAAGTAGCTCTCCAGCTCGTATCGGTCGAATCGCTGCACAATGAGCTCAACTACATCCTTACATCGTGGCCGTCTTTCTGTTCCATGCTGTATTGATAGCAGATAGAGCAGCTTTTCACATACCATTCCTCATAATTACTTCTAGTATCTCATTATATGTCTTCTAGTTACAGATTAGAGTCTGCATCCTGGACACTGGGGTCGGCTACAAACCCAGCGAGGCAGAATCCAGTTGCAAACTGTTTAACACTTTTAATCTTTTCAAAGGGGAAGATCCTCTGGTTTGCTTCCTATGAGGAAACATCGGAAAACTGTCTGGCTGCATGAGGACGTCGTGCTCCGATGGAGCCTCACGTATGAATGAGCGCAGAGGTCGTGCAAGTCTTTGTGGCACCGATGTATAGGAGGCCGACTGGGTGATGCTCATTGATCACGACTGTCAGCTCACCCAGCACCAACGACTCTCGATATTGAGGAAGAGAACCCCCGTTTGCTCGTCGCTACTCCCTCGAAGACCGTATCTTTATATCCAGAGCACTCTAACAACTCAAGAAAAAATACAATCTTTCTAGTGTTTACAGATTGAAGTGCTCCTGACGGTAAACTAATGTAATTCTCCGGGGTGCTCATACCTGTCCCTAGTCCCACGTTTTGTTTGAAATACCGCTGAGGTAGCCGGTTAATGAGTGACTTACTCCAAGCATATGCTCTTCATACACGGGTCAGCCTCCAAGAATGCGTCCACATGTATCCGACCGATTGATATCCTCTGCGCCACCTCATGCGCTTCATCCCATTCGATCATCATGACATTGAATAAGCAATACGGTACAGCCTTGTCGTACAGCCGTTCATCGAACATTCCTAGGGAGTGTAAGAAGCTCGTGTCTCCTGAATCTAGGCTTAACACCCGGTTCTTGCTGAGCTCTCTTTCTCCATCGGTCGAGAGCACCCATGGATCCTGGAGCTTCTCAAGCCCAATACGAGGGTCGCTACCGATACTCGCTCGCGAAAGAGCGATGAACTCGTAGAGAGCATTTTGGTCCCCGAAAGCCGATTCTTGCGAAATAGTGAACTGCTCAGGCGAAGGAATGAATACTGCGCCGACACAGAATCCCCGAGCGTCCAAGACATGCATGAGATGGATATCGTGATCCACGTTGTACTTCTCGGTTCTTGGAATAGGTCTAGCTGACAACCTGAACAGAGCGCTTAGCGTCCGAAACTGGAGCCGGTGCGGATGTGTTCGCAGATTTACGAACGCCCCAGTTCGTCGATAGGTTACAGGGTTCCATAGCCTCGAGTCGGGAGAGAAAGATCCTGTGTCCCTCCAACACCACAAATCATCTTCGCATCGTTGCCATTCGTATAGTTCATGTGCTTCTGGGCGGTTTTGAATTGTCTCGAATTCTCTTCTCTCACCACTGCTGTGAGCATCACGCCATCTCAAAGGACATCCCATTGTTGTCAGTGGTAATGTACGCTCAGTGGCCCACGGATAGCAAGCATGACCTTCCCAGCCGAGCCAGCTCCAACTGGGGAACAAAGGCAGACCGGTCCGGTTGTTGACTCTTCTCCTGGAGGCGCCAGACGGGTACCACAGTAGCGCCGAGTCGATCTCAGCGTCGGGAAGGCCGTAAACAAATTTTCCCTGGAACGAGCCCTCGATAACATCGAGGACCCCAAGCATGGCATTCTCTGCGTCTTGTTGATACTTCATCTTTCGTTGCGAATAGTCCGAGACCATGAAAGCGTACGTGTCGAAATTCGACTGCCTTTTGACTGTCGGAATGATGGAGCTGTGCTCGCCCTTGAAGAATAGCATCCCGCGGAACCGTTCTCCAACAGGCCAATAGCGATGGCGGCAGTATGTGTCTTCTCCACTCAGGGTGTGCACACACCAAAAGGTGCAGGCCTGGTCTGTAATCACTAGTTTTCGCTGAGAAAGGACGTTCTCTTGCATCGTCCTGCAAACAAAATGGTCAGTTCCTTAACTGCTCGGTACGTTGAAAGGAGCCCATACCATGCGCGAGACTCCCATACAGACGGCATGGTCTCATAGTCCGGCAGCATATTGCATACAACGCTCTTGCCCGCATGTCCCAGCATCTGCGAGACATCACGAGTACCGGGCTCAACGCCTGGTAGACCATATGCCGCATCTTCTCCACATTGGGCCATGATCGTCAATGTAGAATTTTGGTAGATGCTCCCCATCTGCTTGATTAGCCTCATCTGATCGTCAGGATCGTCTTGGATGATGCAAAGAGCATCTATCCAGAGGTAATCCAGTCCAATCTTGCGGGTCAAGGTTATCGCATCACGAATAGTCTTCGGAATCCGATCCCAGAACGCAGTCAGTCCTCTCTCTCTGCGCAGCAGAGACTCAGTTTCCCAGATCAGTCGGACCTGTTTAGCCTCGCCCCTACAAATTGTGGCTGTCAGTCAAGCTTCTACTATCACTGTTCTACCTCAACGTACCAAACGTAACTAAGCGTTACATATACTTCTCCATCTTCAAGATCTACGATACACATTCGGTGCACATCGATGACCCTGATCTGCACATTCAGATTCCCAGATGTCGGTGCGCCAACCGATCGTTCGTCGCACAGTTCAAGTTGCTCTTTGATCCACTCGATATCAATTTCATCCCTGGAAGTAATATGCCGTCCTGTATTTGGTGCCCGACAGCAAGTATGGACCTCTCGAAAGCCTAGAAGATAATCTGGTCGTATCAACGCTGTCGATTCCGGTGATGGTGGTGCCCCTCGGCATAGGTATACAGCAGGGACATTGTATGTTGATTTGAACTGGTTCGGGTACATGTAATACTCGGTATCTTGATTGGATGGAAATGTGAGGTATTTGCCAAAGAACTCGGCGGCGATATCGTTGATTGAAGCACCGTGTCCCAAACGCTTCGTCGTGACCTCAAAAGCAATCAGCCGCATGAAGAAGTGACAGAGGCCGCAAGCGCGGAATTTCGCGACGAATTCTACTAATGTCCCAAGGCGTATAAATTCCTCAGGCTTCGGACACGTGTCAGTCGCCTGCTGTGTGTAAAGATGCTTGATATTGATGTGGCGGCAGGTTGCGCAGAGGTTCCTTGGGTCTCCCTTAGGAAAAGTCTCGGGGTCCTGGATATACCAGGCTGGAGGAGCAGAGATTGACGCGCAATGATCGTTATGATTGATTTGCAAGAGCTCCTCGTCAATTGTGAAGAGACTCTCTCCAGGATCCGACTGATCGTCCCCATTATAATTATCGGCGACGACTAAGTCTTCATTGCTGTCCGAAGACGCTGTTGTAATGATACGAGTCGAGGCTGACATATGGACGCCTTTCGAAGGCGGTCGGAACAGTGTGTCTGAAGAAGAGCTGGTATGACTGGAAGCCGGCGATGGAGGGCCCATGTTCCTAACCGAGACAAGTGTTGCGATAGGAGTTTCCATAGACATCCGTCTCCATCGGTTCGAATCAGGAATGCTTACTGGAGGGATAGCGCTTTGATATTGGAACCCCGATTGAAAGGGCTCTCTTGGAGGAACATGTGGGTTAGTGTACTGATAGGCGTTTTGTCCTTGATATTGGGCCATGTTTGCATGAGTAGGAGGGCTTGAGGAAGGATATACCTGAGATTGTGTCGAAGCTTGGTGCCCTGGTGAAGGGTAATCGCGAGCACTGGTGGTGTCCGGAAGATACGACACTGAATGGAAAGCTGGGTTGGGTGGTCTATCTGGTAGCTGCAAATATCGCATGTTGCCTGGTGCTAGATTTTGCCGGCTGAGATATTGCTGAGAAGCCATTGGAGGTCTTGAGACTTGCGTGGCTGTATTGAACCTGCCATACGAACCCGTAACTTGCGGCCGATTCGAAGCATAAGTATCGTATAAGCCTTGATGGTGAGGCTGAGGAGTGAGCGGCCTTAAATCATTGCGCTGGACCGGTGAACTGAATATTGGTTGAGATCCATTCTGCTGCTGTAGAAAACCTGGCAGCGTCTGCAAAGTGACGATGCCCGTCGGATTAGGTGCGCTGTCTATCCTGCGAGGACTGACTATCGTAGCTGTGATGAGTCCTCAGTGGCTAACCTAATGAGAGCGATAGCTCGTTACCTTGAGAATGGACTGCCTGCTGAGACCCCTCAGCGCCCGAACCGCCAAAATGTCGGCGCCAAAACCCGGGACGCGGCCCACCCTTCTCTTTGGACTTCCTAAGAGGCATCGTTATAGGTATTTGCGGAGTCGGGGTACAGATATCTCCTCGGACTGGCCATGTAGGAGTACTACAAGTAGCGATGTAAGGTCCCACTTGAGTAAAGATTGGAAGCTGAAGTGCTCCTAAGTCGTTATATAGCCTGCTATCCGTACCTCCACTCTGAATTCATCCCCTTGATCAGCACAGCTTGGGATAGTCAAGAACAAGGAACCGTCTGGCCATCGAGAAAAGACTGGTGATGATCTCCAGATAAGCGAAACGAAGAAAGGACCAGGGTCTTATAAGCCCCGCTCGACATGCACCTGAGAATAAGTCTATCGTCTTGAGTTGCCTTCTTATGCAAGCCCAATCGAACGTTCCACTCATGTGAATGACTATACAAGCCTCATCGTGGCCAAGCAGCTCTGCCAAGCTCCCTTATCACTGCGGTTGGTCAGGAGTACGAGGCCAAGAGCTGAAACCACAAATCTAGACCGCCCACAGCGCTACTTCGCGCTTCTGCCTGTCCAGCCCGGAATGACCGAAAATCAAGATCGCAAGAAGTGTCTATCATTATGAGCAGGGACGGAATGCGAAGTTGTGCGTTCTGAGTAGCATCAGCTGAGCTACTCTTAGGAAGGGGCCGTGATGATGCCTGAAGCGGAGTAAAAGCAGGCAATATTGACGCTAGACATTATGAAAATCCGCAAGTAAATAACTCGTTTCAAGGGAACCACAATGAGGTGCCTACCGCAGGAGGCTTTTGAGAGTGCGACGATAGGTAATTAAAGCGGCAGAAAGCGATAAGTATATTACCTCGCTGTACAAGCCGACACCCACACTTCTCTATATAGATAACGGATTGCAAACGCGATCCAAAACTTGACATGTACCTCATATTCAGCTGAACTTAGCGTTGCGTATGTGGCTAATCACATGCAACTTTAGCACCTTTCTGAAGGTGAAAGTCGTTCAAATGCCCTGTGATAGATTTCGAACATCGACCGCATCTACCTGACGACATGATTAAGCGCTCTGAGGACCTGCAGCTTGTCATTGTCCTAGTTCAGACGGTGGGGTCTTGGAAACTGATCGAGGAGCTGAGTCAATCCCGACCGGCAGCTCCCGGGATCCGCATCAGAATAGTCGAACTTCTGTGGCAGGCAAAGAACGCTTTAGGAATAAGGTTCATATATAGTACCGCTTAAATGACTTTGAAATCGTAGGTCACGGAGTAAAGACAGACTACCTAAATGCAAGCGATCTACCAGCGGTGACCCACGGAAGTCGCTCGCTTGCGCTATAGGAACCACCCCACTTATCCCTTCGACACTTTGTGCATTCGATATTACATGCCACCTGGCAGCTCGGTGAGCCCTGCGAGAAGAACTATTAGCACTGTAATCTCAAAGTAAGGCGAGTCGCATCTCACATCCATCGATATTCTCATTGACAGTATTCTTGATGGCGCATTTGTTCGCTTCGGCAACCGATTGAGTCTTCAAGTTGTTGCTAACGAGACTAGTAGAGTCCATAGCCTTCTGAAGCGAATCGCCCTTCCATCCGAACATGTAATCACCGTGTGTACCGTATCCTTTGCTATCATCGAAACTCCAGACAAAAGGTTGTGAGCCGTCAGTGGGCCACATGGACTTGTCATTGAACATGGTGGTGTTCCACATAGTCTCAAAGGCGAGCTGTGGCATACGGACGGGATGCGAAGACGGGCAGGCGCCTGCGTTGACGAAGGCGCCCTTAACTGTGTCATACATATGGTCTTGATGGTTTGGACTATCGAGGTTTGTGCCGTCCCAGCAGCTTGGGAAGTGGTGGATGGCCATGATACCCGCTGGACATGCGCTCTTGGGGAACTCGTTTGTCTCGGCGCCGCGGGTGTTGATGTTCTGTAGACATGTGTAGCGAAGGCCTGGCATCTTACCTGCGGTGGTGGTTGGGCTGCCAACGGTCATGCGGAAGCCCTAGCCTGCTGTCAGGTATGTGTAGCTTGAAGCGGCTGGAGACTATACTCACGGGCTTGAAGGCAGTGATCTTCGTGTTGCCGTTCGAGTTGAAGTCTTGTTGGAGATAGTAGATAGTCATTCCACCGGTCAGCGACCCAAGAAGTGAGTTTGGGTACTGTGGCACGCGCTTGTACGAGCCATTGCGGTGCTTGAAGTACATGACAGCAGTCCAATAGTTTGCTTGGTGTCATAGTTAGAGCGAGGTCGAGACATTGAGAGCCTTGGCGCGATCATACAGAAGTCTTCAGAGAAGCTGCAAGTCGTGCACGTAGCCTTCGCTCCTACGTCACCGCTCATCGTTGCATTAAATGCATTTCCACCAACGATCTATGTTGTTGGCATGGTCAGCATACAACCGAACTACTTCATGCTCATGCTTCGTCGTACCTGATGGAGATGAGCTGATGGAACATGTCCTGGCTAGAGGGAGTCAGCACTCTTCCCATTCAACATCGATCAAGAGCAGCTTACCTCAACGACAGGATCCAAACGCTGCACAGAAAGCGTTGCGCAGCCAAATCGAATATAGGCCTGCGAAGGCGCGGCGAGCGCAAGCGCCAGAGAGAGCAACTTCATCTTGACCACGACTGGGTATTGTTTTGTTGATGATTGGAAAGGACAAAGGGAGACGTCTAAGAATCGATCGTGAGGTGCTTAAGAATCTACTGTGAGGTGCTGCTTAACTGATATAAATTTGCCAGCCATGACCACGATCAGATATTCTATATGCCGCGACTATCGCCAAGATGGTTGGTGTCGACCTCTAAATTCGATGCTTACTTGACCAATCGACGACACGAAATGTATAGTGGATCGCAATCAATGTCTCCAAGTTCCCCGCATCTCTGGGCATTGAAAGTTCCATCACAGCGAGCACTGTCTGTCATTCTGGGGGACTCGTTTAACTTGCGTAACACTGGCATATTTGCCGACAGACGCAAGATTGCCGAGGAGTGGCGACTGGATAGCACCGAGGAATATAGATTGCGATGCGACCAATCATAGGATTACTTGGCAGGGTTCCGCGTTAACGAAATCGATATTGTGTGTCGGTCTTGCAAAGCCGACGTTCATATCATTAGCGGTCCATCTTGCGCTCTGTTCATATATAGCACGTGCGATGACACCGAAAAGTCTGATCGGAATCCTTGGTACTTGCGACGCTGGAAAAACATGTCATACATCGCTCCGCTAACCAACCCAACATCATTCGAGTTAAAATAATCATACAATGTGTGCAGTTGTATCTCGATGAGAGTAGGAAATCGGAATGAGTGTCCTGTCTCAAGGACGCGCCATGCAACAAGAATCGTAGCCCAGTAATATCTCGCAACGCTCCGCCGTCGAACATGTCCCCTCTCTTATAGTTCTCAGCAGTCAAAATAATCAGCGCCAGTCCGTACTCACGGTACTACTCGCCTGACAAGATGGAACTGTCAAAGACCGATTCGGATCACTCTCCCACGTCACGGTCCCCGAGCTCGACACACGAATGAACTTGTACTGAACAGCTTGCCCAGACTTTAAGCTCACTGTGACGCTCCAGACTGGATTGCTGGACGTATATTGTGCAGCAGACAGTGTAACAGCCTTGCTAGTATCCCATGCGCCAAGCTCAGTTGAGCTGCCAGAAACCTTGATGGTCTCGCCGAAGGATGTAGTGACTTTCTCCGAGAAGGTGACCGATACAGCGGTTGGGCATGCAGATGTAGCAAGCGTAGTAGCAGTAGCTTTGGTTGCGGTAGCTACGGAGCTGGTAGCGGTGCCAGCAAGCAGGACGACAGGTTCACCGTTCGTGACGCTGACGCAGACGTTGCCGCTGCCATCTGACGTATAAGAGCCACTGCCGAATACATTTGTCCATGCTCCATTCGCTTTCTGGGCATTGAAGCAGTACTGTCCGCTAGTACCGGTACCAGTGTTGGTGGTAAGAACGACGAGGTTACCACCTACACGGCTCCATGCATAGGCATTGCTCGTGACATACAGGTGGACATGGTCATTGGCAGCGAGACCGCCAGCAGACTTTTTCGCGCCAGCCAATTTGGAGATGGCTAGGTAAAGATCTGACTGCGTGTTGAAGTTGCTACGCCAAAGGTCCTCTCGGTTGGCAGGATCGGTTCCACCCGAGTACCCTTGCTCGGTACCGTAGTATAGGATAGGAATACCCCTAGAAAGCATGACAAAAGCTAGAGCATTCTTGAGGAGTGAAACATCGTTCTTCTGGTTCAACCATCGCGCGTTGTCATGGTTGTCGAGGAACGTGCCAAGTGCTGTAGGGTCTGGGAAGGAGTTGCTGACTGTGTTGTGCATGTCGACAAGGCTCTGAGCTGACCCTTTCTGCTGATAGAAGTTGTTCATTGGGTAGTAGATAGGATAGTTGAGAAGACCTGGCATGAGTGAAGCGTAACCTGAGACATAAGATGGGTCTCCATCGAAGACCTCTCCGATGCAGTAAGATCCTGCTGCTGAAGCGAAGGGTGGCCAGAAATCTTTCTCGACATGCTTGACAGTGTCAATGCGGACACCATCGAACTGGTACTCTTGTACAAGCCACTTGATCCACGTCTGGTACAGACTACGAATCTCGGACTTCTCCGTATAGACGTCCGGTAGATCGGCGATGCGGCACTCTTGCACACTAGTTTGGTTGGAGTAGTCAATGTCGCAGTCAGAGTGGTAGGAGCTGTCTTGGTTGAGGGGTGCTGGAAGATCGCTTGCGATAGCAGCAAAGCCCATGTGGTTGGCTACAACATCGACCATCATGTATATGCCCTACTCGATGGTCAGTATTTGCTTCACAAAAAGACAATGGGGACATACCTTAGCGTGTGCCGAGCTAACCAAGCTCTTCAGATCATCTGCCGTTCCAAGGTTGGAGTTGATACTGTATAGATCTCGAGCCCAATAGCCATGATAACCGCCGTCACTGTCTACACTCAACCGTAAGCAGGGATCGAATTGTTGGTAAGACGACTCACTCGCAATCACAGGCGTGATCCAGATGGCGTCAAACCCCAAGCCTTTGATGTAGTCCAGCTTGGACTCAAGTCCCTGGAAAGTACCACCACAGTAGTTGCCGAGGTTGCTGCATGCGCTTCCTCCCGTGTCGCTACTGCTGCGCGCAACGCGGTCGGTTAATGCGAAATAGATACTTCTGGACTTCCAAGAGCTGGTGTCTGCTGCCGTAGCTGTAGACGCTAGGAAAAGAAGAGGAGCAAGTAAAGATTTGAAGAACTTCATGTTGCTGATACTGTTCTAAAGATATCAGATATAACCTGGAAACTCGTGGCCCTCAGCATCTCATGAGGGTTGTGTTCGCATTATGTAGAAGTTCATGACATGATCTCCTGATCATCTGCCACCTGGTAGCTCGGACACTGCGGACACGAGTATGGTAGTTCGTCCGTGGGCGTAGTCTATGATGGTGGAGGCTTGCCAAGCGAAGTAGAATTCAGGACACTGGATAGTCTAAAACGGGTAGGCGCGTCAGGCCGTTCATGCGTCGGTCCGAGTTGTAAACCAGTGCGGCTACGGGTCTTGCCTTTAATCTCTTAGAGGGACTTACCCCAAGTCTGTCCACGTGTCAAAACTTGGGGTAAGGCGGTTTCGAAGAAACATCTGAACGACGGTAGCTTCCTCATACAGCTAGTATAGCCGCTCCCCCACGACTCCACCTCCGATCACGCTTTCTTTAGGCTCTGTAGAACGCCTTTCATTGAAGGACTGTCGGTCCGAGATGTGATTTCCTCCGGATCTAGTGAGAGTGGTAAATCTCCCGCGTGCTTGTTTCGACGTCGAAAAGGGTTGTAAGGCCGTAAGCGAATGTAGATCCTGGCCGCGCCGCGTTTTCTGCCCCGGCTTTTGGGTTGCGGAGCCCCGCAAACTGCTGAAACGTGCCGGATCCTTAAATTAAATGCAACGCTAGTCGATGGATGACCGGGTAATCACCGCAACTCCAAATTCTCGAAGAAATGTGCTTCGCTTTAGGGATTGGCCGAGGACGTCTACGTCAAAAAATTCAGTCACCGGGTCCGCACGAAGCGCCGGCCGCGGTCGGTGAGATGAGCCATCGTATCGAGACTAGAAAATATAGACCTCTTCGCGTCGAAGTTGATATAAAACTCCTTGATGGCGTCCTGAATCTCCTTCGGTTGACACATTTACCTTCAGCCATTAACTGGCTCCTGTTTCCAGTTCAACTTCGTCTTTGAACACTCGGCCACTCATCCAAGTAATCCGCTGAAGCCATGCGTCAGGTCGCGCTCCATACGCTGGCCTTTGCAGCAGCTGTTCAAGCACATGGATATCTAGTATCACCTCTGAGCCGTACTGGTCTGAATGCACAGGTGCGTCCATAATGTCGTGACGCGCCAGAGTCATAGAGACTCAGACGGACGGATCTCATTAACATCGTTACAGAAAGGCAACGACTCTTGTCCCGAATGTACCATCCTCGAGCCAGTTACATCTTGGCCAGACCTCGACTCTGCCCAAGTCGGTCGCAGTGGCCCATGCGGTTACAATGCTCGAGTAAGCACCGATTACAACCAGCCTGGATCAGTATGGGGTAAAGATACCGTCGCAACATACACCGCCGGAGAGATCGTTACTGTCCAGTGGTGCCTCGATCACAATGGTGACCATGGTGGCATGTTCACCTACCGCATCTGCCAGGATCAGGCCCTTGTTGACAAGTTCCTCGACCCAGCATATCTGCCTACAGATGCTGAGAAGCAAGCTGCTGAGGACTGCTTCGAGGCCGGCACGCTACCATGCACCGATGTGAGTGGCCAGCAATGCGAGTATAGCCCGGACTGCACTGAAGGTACGTTTGTCGAGGACCACGTCCAAGTCTAAAAGCTCATGCTGAATGTATTCCAATGTGATAGGTCAGGCCTGCTGGCGTAACGATTGGTTCACCTGTAAAGGCTTCCAGGACACGAAATGCCAAGGTGTCGACAACGCAGCCTTGAACTCCTGCTATACCTCGATCGCTGGTGGGTATACGGTGACGAAAAAGATCAAGATTCCAAACTATTCGTCCGATCACACGCTGCTCCAATTCAAATGGAACTCTTTCCAGACGCCTCAGGTTTACTTGAGTTGCGCTGATATCGCTATATCGGGTTCTGGTACGAATCCTGTTTCGTCCGTCGTCTCTGCCTCAGCTTCCACGACATTGAAGACTGTGGCTTCAACATCCACGAGCGTCGCAGGTAGTTGCGCAACGCCACCTTCCAAAGTTTCGGTGACGTTCACTGAGAAAGTTACGACTCAGGTCGGACAGACCATCAAGATCGCAGGCTCCATTTCAGAGTTAGGCAACTGGGACACATCAGTTGCACCTGCTCTTGACGCTTCCAAGTACACAGCTGCAAATCCCGTATGGACGACTACCATCTCGCTGCCGGCTGGATCTAGCTTCGAGTACAAATTCATCAAAGTTGAAAGTGGTGGCCAGATCAGCTGGGAGTCGGGTGATAATCGTAAGTATACTGTTGGAACAGGGTGTGAAAGCGCGGCGTCGGTCGGTACGGAGTGGAAATAGGCGTATCCATAGCGCAGCAAGCGGTCTGAGGCATTGTGTCGTTGTTGTACTTGTGTCTATGTAGCTATACATTCTTTTACAGTGCAAAGAACTCAGCCAATTGAACGTGAAGATAATGAGAGCGCGCTGGCGTCATAGTGACTCTGAACGGCTGTTCATTCGTCGAGATGGCTTGGATGCACGTGTAAAAACGTGTCCCAATCGATATCGGATACGTTGGCAGGTGATGTCGGTCTGTTCGTGCTGTTGGGGCGAAGGGAGCAAAGCATCGTGGAAAAATCTCGTGGCAGGCAGGCAAGAAAGACGGTAACCAAATGGTCTGTGCTTATCGATAAGGATAAGGTGATTGCCTCATGTATGATGTAGCAGAGAAAAGCACACACATGGCCAATACACAGCATATCTCGATGCATAGGGTTATTTCCAATCTCAAATAATTACGGGTGGAGCTACGCCCGCAAAAGACTTCCTCATCAAAGAGTTAACAACATGGACCGCGCTGATCTCACCTCGAGTACGATGCGAAAGGTCTCAGCCTCATCACTTGGGTTGAAGCTTTTACGTCTCCTTTCTACGAAACACCCTATACTCTCTGATGAGGCTAGTCGATGAACACATCTTCGCTCTTACTATATCTCATTTCAAAACTCGCACAAGGCACGTCGCAAGGCTGAAGTTGGGGGGCGTTGCCAACGCTATCGTCCAATCGCGGAATCGGAGCGCTAACCTGAGCCACCTCGCTCACCGGAAATCTTGTTGATCTACCCAGACTTGCTAGTTCATCATCAGGACAACCGAGTGTCCACTTTGATCCACCTTTGAAACACGATATTGCCGCTGCACAAGAAAATGCCAATAACTTTCGGCTCAGTGGGCGACATCATCTCTGTCTGTCTGTTAGTAAAAGACCTTGTTGACGCACTCGATAAAACCCGAGGCTCCAAGGCTGAATACCAGTCGCTCACGCGAGAGCTTTGGATCCTCGATCGCGTACTACTAGAAGTTGATCTTCTTGCTAGGACTCATGGAGATGGAAGTATTCCCGAACTCAATGCTCTATGCGAAACTGCGAAGAAGGCCGTGGACCGCTGTCGCGATCTCGTCAGCGATTTTCAGAGGAAGCTGAGGAAATACCAGAGCTCTTTCGACATCGCGCCTGGACAATGTGCGAATGTATTCAAGAGCACAGCAATGAAAGTGCGATGGCGGGTCGGCGAAAAGGATGAAGTGGAACGATTCCGCGTAGCGATCGCCGGCACGAGCAATAGTCTACAGATGTTATTGGCATCCGCGAGCGTGTAAGTACTGTTGTCCTATTCTAGGTCGTTTATAGTAATAACATATCACCAGGAAGCTGATAGACATCAACGGTAAAAACTTGTCTGAGCGATTGTGCGAAGCCGAGAGCCGCAGCGAGGCGGGTCGCACTCATCAAGAGGCCATCATCCTCCAAGTCCAAAGTCAATTGGAAGAGACAAATAGACTTGTATCTCTGGGCAATACAGTTACTGAAAAGATTGCTGATGCCATCCGCCTCGATTGGCTTCGCCATCTAGGCGCCGAATTGAAAGGGTTCATGCGGCGCATCATGGCTATGAACCTCGCTACATATCATGCCGTGCTTAGTATACAGGCGGCTCTGCCTTCTCGAATGGAGCGCGGACTTATCGAGGAGCCTTTCATACTGGAAGACGCAATTGGACGGATAGCTCCGGTACACTTACAATTCGTCACGTCATGGGACGCATTCAACGCTGTGATGGAGATCCGCTTCAAGGACGTTCAAGGATACAAGAAAGTATAGCGAAAGTAGTATGGGCTATAGGAAAGAGCAACCAAAAGAGAGATTGAGCAGACTAGACCCTGGCAACTTGCTTTTCTCCCTGGGCAGATCGTCGAAATGAGCTTTTTGTTCAATAGCGAAGCGAGTGATGTTGAGGAAAAGCAAGAAGTCACTTGTCCTAACTGTCACTCCCGATCCACGCATCCGGTAGATTCTGAAACGCAATGCTCGAACTGCAGAATTTGGTTTCGGCGTATAACGGTCATCCAGGAAGGGGAACCGGAACCGCAACCAAAAATGCCAGCACCATGGAAGTTGAAGGCAGAGTTCGGGAAGTCTGGCTTCATGGGCACAGTGCACGGACCAACAAGACCTGGCGAGAAGAGGACTTCACCAGCAGATATTGATGAGGACCATGACTTTCGAAACTTTAAACGCATACGATTAATTGCTCGTCATCAGCGACATCGAAGGCATGTCTTTGGACAGAGCGCGCAGAAGCAAGACTGGATCACTTTCTCCGCTCTGCAATCTCAACAAAGTTTTGGGGCAGCAGGGTACACGACGATTCGCAACAGCGACGAAGCCATCAATGTAAAAGAGTCGAAAGATATCCGGGTAGATCCAGCCACAATCGTGAAGAAGGACCTAATAACTGCACGGATGTCAGGTTTACGTTCGTCGTTCATCACTTCGGTATCACCTAGAGCAGCGACAGTATTGAGACCTCCTGCAAGAGAAAACCCTAAGACTACCGGAGACCTTCGAGCAAAAGTCAGACCACAGCTTGAAGTTCGGCGGCTTAGCTATTATGGCTCATCGCCTCACGTGGCGTATGATAATCACCACCTTCAGACTGCCAATGACTGGTACCTATTCGATGGTGTGCTGAGCCCATCTTTATTCCTGAAACTTACATCGAGGCGCATCCAAAGCCAAAGCGGCAAAGACTGGCTCGATTTCCATTATTTGTTTGCTTGTGTTCAAACAGAGCTTGAGAACCAGAAATGGGACCAGTGGAAAGCGATGAGGCGCAGTCCTCTTTGGCCTCAATTCCCATACAGCATGACCTTGGTCTTGGTTTTGTTCGAGGACTGCACCGCGGAAGTACTGGATTGCAATAATATTGCAACCTTTGAGGCTCTGCATGGCACGCGTGTTCTTGTTGGCTCATCGGCAAATGTCTTCTATGGCTCGTCAATTGGCAGATGGCTGTTTGACTGGGCCTTCGAGTTCGAACGAAAGGAGAGGGCATCGGGTCGTGAAAGTCACTGGACACTTCGCTTTGCATACGTATTATGGGAGACGATCTTTCGATTGGAGCGATACAGCCATCACTGGAGATCTCATCAGCTAACGGCCGCGCCTTCATTCTTACACGAAAATGGAGGACACGATGGTATACACCCCGGCAGCGATTTCTCATCCACAGTAAGTACCTGGCATGAGGATATGTTCAACAAAGCGCACTTTTTTGTCAGTTACCGATGCTTCTTGATCTCATTCGAGAAAATCTTCATCTATGTCATCTTTCACTGCGGAGGCTGCTTGGATCTTGGATACTACATGTGGAGTAAGAACGCTGAGTTCTTTGACTTGTTGATGTCTGTGTGGCAAGACAAGCGCCTTCTACTCGACATCACCATGGAGGAACTCTGCTCCATTTCCCGTAGGTATGGGGACGCCGCCTTTGGAAGGCGGTGAAAGGATAGCTGAATACCTGAGCAATACCTTACAGAAATAATCTCGTTATGATCATCCTGTAGATATTACGTAGAGTGTAGGTGAACATAAGTTGCCCGTCAAATAGTAGTCCCGAACACATCAGTGAATCGTTCCCCTACAGCTGGAATTGTCACATTAATCTTACCAAGAATTTGGAATAAATACAGTACATTATATTTGCGTCGATACATCCTGCTGGTGACCATGGCAGGGTGTATAGCTTATAGCTTTGGTATGGCAAAATTCGCCTTTGATTGGACGGTGGCACCTCAAGGTATCACGAAAGGCAGTGATCGTAGAGTGGAGACTGCATTGTACATTTATCCGAGAAAAGAGATGTTCATGTCTCGCACTCAGTGTGCGTTAGAAATACCGCTCATATACGCAGAAGTGCCCCAGCACTTCACATTGACCCTGAGCAGATGACCGTTCAGAGCTTCAGCAGCGATAGCTTCAGGTAGCTTTCCGCAAGGTGCAGACCGGTCCATCGACCTTCATCTTGCGCTTAGTGCACACCGGGCCAACAGCACCCTTCATGACCTCCTCCAGTGTAGTATCGTCCTCGTCCCACCACTTCTCCAACTTCTTCAGGCCGCGGATAGCCATGCCAGCATCTCTATTCCGGTAGACGGAATCGATTTTCCGGACATCGGTCTTGTCGTTGACCAACCAGCGCTTCTCCTCCTCCATGAAGCAATCGTAGGCCATGTCGTCGCCGTACTTGCGCTTGACGTTCGCGACGACTTGGTTGTGAGCGGCTTTGGCGAGCTTGACATGCGATTGGCCAGCGTGGACAGCGGCAGCGTCTTTGGCTTGTGCATGAACGGTTTTGCCCTGGTAGTATAAGAGTGTTGTCGAGCCTAAGATAGCTTTGAGAACCTCGTTCAAGCCACAGTGGGTCAGCGCGGAGGAGCTGAGGTTGAGGAACGCCAGGCGCGGTGATGAGGCGATGAGTTTGTGGATTGTAGACGCACTGCGATCTGTGATCCAATTGTACCTCATACCGAGGTCCTCGGTCGCGTAACCTTGACCGATGTCGAGAGTCGTGAGGTTGGGATGCTCGTATAGAGCCTCGCACAAGGCAATCGCACCGTCGTCAGACATACCGGTAGATGCTAACGTGAGCCGCGAGAGGCTCTTGTTCTTCTTCAGTCCAGCAGCGAGCGCCTGCACACCAGCAGAACCCATAGGGTTCCCGGAGGCATACAGGGAGTCGAGGCCACAGTAAGGGGATGCAAGGTACTCTGAGATCGCTGTTGCACCCTTCACGCCAATGCCAATAGCATTGAGGTAGATGTGTTTCAGTGGAACGAGTTCCTCATGCTTAGCCAGGCGAGAGAAAAGTTCAGCTACACCCTCATCTCCTAGCTCAGTCTGGTCCAGGTCGAGCGTCCGGAGATTTGCCGCCTCGGTGATGAGCCGGAAGGCATCTTTTGCAGAAGCTGCAAGGAGAGGATTACGCTTCAGCCAGATGTTGGTGACTGAGGTAGATTTCACCCACTCATCAACGACGAGCTTGAAGCTGGGGGCGTCGATGCAATTACCGGCAAGGTACCAGGTATCCATACGATCGGGATACTCTTTCAGGAAGTCAGCGATGCACTGCGCTCCGTGTGGGCCAATGATGTTGTTGCCAAGTAGGAAGTGAGTGACAAAAGTATTTGTCTTCAAGCTCTCGATCAAATCGCCGATATTGGTGGGACCAAGCACCATCTTGCAAAGATCCATCCGCCTATCGGTATACAGGACACCTTTCTCGAACTCGAGAGTCTTGGTGGCGTAGTATGGCTCATCGCCCTCAACAGCCTCTGTGGCCCGTATAGTCGATGCAGTCTCGTGAGTGCCTCCGAGGCGAAGGTGCTCGAAGAACGGCGTCAGTGTCTCAGGCTCTGCGATTTGAACTGGCATTGGCAAGCTCGGGGCGCCTCCGAGAGATATAGGGTCAGTTGTAGGGTCCCAAGCACCCTGCTTGGTGATCCGCTTATCCCAGGTCCTCAGCTCGTTCCGCTGGGTCGCGACTTCGATGATGCGTTTCCGCTGTTGGATAACGCATTTTCGCAGTTTCACGACGTCCTTCTCATACTTTATGATCGCTCCGAGAGAATTGTCAGGCGAAGGATATAGTAGCTGCGCGACTTCCACTGCGAGGTCAGCGACAGCCGCATTCGCGGCGCGACGACGGGGCGCATCCATGATGGACTCGTCGACAGTAACAGACGTCGGAAACGCTTCGTCAGGTTTTATGTCGTATGGGGAGACAAGCTGAAGCTGTTTGCGTATGATGTCGGCCCATTGAGGTGCATTTTTCGAGGTAGCTTGGGACAGCTGGTGAACGATAAGGCTGGATGTAGTCTGGGTTCCCATGTCTGGGAGGACGGTTGCGGAAGCCATGATTGTTGGTTTGGATGGTGAGAATGTTAGGAATGGAAGATGTGGGCTGGCTTTATATTGCGCTGCGGCTCGCCCTATGACTCGAAAGGCTGACGATGACTGCAAACCGTGTAAGTGAATGCTGTTTCGAAGAGTTAAAACATGACGCCGGGTCGACTTGCTGCAACTTAACACTTTGCCACGCAGCTCATCGGAAGCGACAGTACAGCGCAGAAAAAGGGCGCAAGCGCAATGAAGGCGTAAAGCGCAGGAGGCGTGCATGCGGAGAAAATCTTACCGTGGGGAGTGTTACAGTCAACGGGCAAGCGCACGCGCCAACTACCCGTGGACGTCTCCTAGCCCCGCCCGTGACTCACCTAAACCTATCCCCTGGAGATGGTCAATGCAAAGTGCTGAGTTCCGTGCAGCTTTAACTGTGTCGACTACTGATGTCTGTCCCTTAGTTGGTTGCCTAGAAGGCGGGATTGAGGATGAGACGAAGTGGAGGCGGTGGCTGTGCGCTCTCGTTTGTGGCGCATACGCATCAAAGTTGCGGCACGGCGACAACGCCTGTGTTGAAGGATGCGGTCTATATTAGGAGTTGGTGATTTTCTTTCGCAAGAGAATAAGGCTGTCATTCAGCAAAATTGACCACGTTCAGCACCCTTGTCCATGCCTTAATCAATAACCAGTTTCTTAACTTGACTTGCCTTGTACAATGCATGCTACAACATTGTTTTCAAGTAAAAATGGCTTTCAAAGATGTTAAGCACACTCTCAACATTTCCATCAACCACATTTCTCAACGCCTTCATCAAATCCAGTTTGGCAAACAACAAGATCAGAATGTTGAAGTGGAGCTAAAGCTACCCATCAACTACAACAACAGAATCCTTTCTTAGCCAAGTAAGCTAGGCAAGTACTACTCATGCTCAACAGAATGATAACAAGTCCTTATTGATTTGAGTGATCCTTCTTAAAAAATTCCCGCATCCAAATGAGGAGGTACTCAGAGACAACAAGGATGTCGTTGAAGGTGCTTGTTCTTCCGCGATGTTAGGCGCAAATCTGGTATATCTGATCCTTATGATCTTTACCTTTTGACAAAGCCCCAAAGTAATACATCAATTTTCCGCCAAAGGCTCTACGTCGCCGTAAGCAAAAAGTGATGGCTTCTATGCCTTGCCTTACAAGCCAACTAACACATAAAGTACGCCAGTATATTTACGAGCTTCCTGTAAAGGCGCTTGTTGATCGTCGGAATGCTAGGCTGAATTCACGACCTGGTACCTAATGTATCCATATTCTCTGAGGATTGCTGACCTTGTATTGGTTCTTGTATTGTGGGGTCGATCCATCTCGCCGTCTGTTACGATTGGCGGTGATGGGGTTTGACAGCGTTTAAAGTCTCCACTATGATCACTACTACAACCACTATGACATACACTGATTCTACTTCGAACGACGTCTTCAATAGTTACGGGGGCTCTGTTAATGCTATCATCAAGTAGCTGGGCTAAACAACATCATCTTGACGTTATCGAACAACATCGAGCCCCTCTCACTATTCTACATTGTGCACTTATGTGCCGTGAAAGTCGGACCGACGCTTCCAGCTTCTTCATTCACTGCAGGCCCGGCGCCTGTAAAGCGAACTATAAAACTCGCATTTGCACCTCCTATCCTACCTCACAGTCGCACACACCGACGCTGTCCCAACGTCTTCCGGCATCGAAGACAGCTCAACTTATTCCAAAGTTGTCAAGTTGTTCTAGGAAGGTTTCCGACATTCACACAATGGATACCGCAGGCTTGGTGCCAACGATCGCTCTGGGTGCCTTTTACATCCTTGCCAATAGGGTAATGGTTGGAGAGGCTTCCGCTGATATGAGGAACACCATTACAGCTAGCCAAGCGGATAAAGCCACCAAGAGTGACCTCAACTCCGTTCAGACGACATTGGGTACCATTCAAGCGAACGTTTTGACCCGAGCCGATCTACTGCCTCTCCAGGCCTCCTTGAACACCTTCCAGGGAACGGCGCTGACGCAAGCGCATCTGACACCGGTTCAGAACTCGCTGAACACATTGCAAACAGATGCGACTACCCAGAATATGCAGTTGTCGACTCTCCAACAAGGACTGAGTACAGTCCAAGCCAATGGTGCGACGACTGTTCAGCTGAACAGTGTCCAGCAGACGTTGCAGCAGGGCATCAACACCTTGTTTGCAAACGCGGCAACTTACACCCAGGTTGCAGCGCTTCAGACTGGACTGAGCACTATTCAAGCAAATGCTGTCAGCCAGAACAACCTCGCGACGCTCCAGCAGGCGCTCCAGCAAGATATCCGGAATGTCCAGTCGAATGCTCTGACACGCAATGATCTAGTTCCGTTACAAACCACACTTGGCAGTGTGCAGACGGATACTACGAACCTGTGCAATGTGCTAGCTTCAGTTCAGCGAGATGTCCAAGGCCTTCAGCAGACAGCAAGCACAATCCAAGCCAATGCACTGACGCAAGCCGATATTACTGCACTACAAGCAACAATCAGCTCGATACAGTCGAATGCATTGACGCAGACCGACCTGAACACAGCAATAATTCAGCTGAATGTCCTTACGAAAGATGACATGCCCTTGCTTCAACAAGCGCTTACCGCGTTGATGCCGACAGACTACGTAAAGCAGGGCGACCTTGCTCCTATCACAGCCGCTCTTCAGCGTATCGAGGTCAACCAAGCGAAAGTACAGCCGTCTTCGTCAGACGTAGCCATCACAGAACTTAAGCAGGACATCAAACCTTTCCAAAATCTAGTCTTAGAGCTTGCGAAGCTGATCAAGGAAGGATCTTTATCAAACAAGAATGCCGAGATCGAGAAGCTACAGAAGGATGTCGAAGATCTGAAGCAGGCTCCAAAAGTGTCCCGGCAAGACGACATGGGCCAGATTCTGCAGCTAAAAATCACGATTGCTAGGCTCGAAGAGAAGAATGCAGGCAATGAGAAGGCTCTCGAGGAAGCAAAGGAGCGTGAAAAAAGCTTGAGGGATTACAACGGAAAGTTGCTATCCGATATCGCTGCCGCGAATGAGAAGCGCCACAACGTCGAGAAGGAGATTCTCAATTTCCAGCATCAAGCCGAGGCATCTCGACTTACGGACGCAAAAAGCGCATCGGACGCCGCTTATTCGAAGTTGGAGGAGGAAAATGCCCGCATTAAGGAACGAGTTGACCTCAATGAGACAGCTTCTCGATCGAAATTGGAGGAAGAAAACGCTCGCCTTAAAAAGCAAATCGATCACCATGAAACAGCTTCTCAACTCACAGATGCAAAGAATGCATCGGACGCCGTCGCCCGTTCGGAATTGGAGACAGAGATTTCAGGACTCAAAGAGCGACTTCATAGCCTCGAAACAGTTCCTGCAGATCCCCAGCCCCAGCCACTTGATGATAATGAGCGCAAGCTCATACGAGAGACTGAGGCAGAATTGGCGCATAAGCATGGCACGCTTGAAGTCCGAGTATCTCACATTGATTCTCGACTTGCGCATCTTGATGATCATGACCTGAAGGTTATGGAAGAGAAGCAAGTCGAATTCGCGGATGAGCTGAGCAATCTTAGGATTCGAGTTGACGAAATCGAAAAAGAAGTCCCTCGCACCGAGAGCAGTGAGCATGAGTTGAAGTCTATGGGAGAAAAGCAAGTCGGACTCGCGGAGGAGCTGAGCAATCTTGGGGTCCGAGTTGACAAAATCGAAAAAGAAGTCCCTCGCATCGACAGCAATGAGGACGGTGTGGCTAGGTTGACGTTGCGCGTCAATGATTGCGAGCAAGGTCAGAATGAAGCTGCACAAGGATTCAAGGAACTTCAGTGGAAACACAGAGCGTGGGACACGGACACGGTTCATTTGGCAAATTGCGTCACGGACCTGGCGAGCAAGATCGAGGATGGGATGACGAACGGAGAAATCGGCCGAGAACAAGAGGCTCAACCAGGATACATCTCTGCTAAGAGCACTCTCTATTCCTACAATCCAGCAGGAGAACCTATTACTGCAGATGAGGGTGCGTTTCCACACCCAGTGTCTAAGGACGAGATGAAGCTAACAAACAACCAAGGATCGGTAATGACGACAACGACGATGGACGCACACCGAGATGAAGAATACGGCAACGGAAACGAGGTGCAAGAATCACCAGGAGCGACCTATGCCATTGATCAGGCATCACCTTTCCCAGGGCAGCTCAAGCAAAATGCAGCACTCCACTTTGCAGAATGCACTGTAATACAGCTACCGCGTCTGGAATCCCCCTTCCCAGGGCCACCCGAGGAAGATGCCGCACTTCAGCTAGCAGATTGCGTTACAATACAGTCACCTCGTCAGGAATCCCCTTTCCCAGGGGAGCTCGAGCAAAATGCAGCACCCCACCATGCAGATCGCACTCTGACACAGCTGCCGCATCAGGAAGGATATCGGCACCAATGCCGTAACCATGATATCTGCGCTGGAACCATTTGGGAATCCGGACACAAGTTCAGGAAACATGTAGAAGTCTGCAACGAAGCTCGAAAGCAAGGTCCATCAACTTATGCCGAGCAAATCTGTCCTTACTGCCAGGAACTCAACACGACCGAAACGCCAAAGGAGAAGCAGTGGTTTTGGACAAAACATGTTCCATATTGCTACGTTGATAACTCTAACGCTCACGCACGAAATAAACCTACCGAACGGGGCCGTGGGTTCGGACGCCGAGGTGAGAAGATGGCTGCTCGAGACTCTAGTAGAGGACTAGGTGATAGATAGTCACACTGATTTGCTGAGCTGTGATGAGGTAAGATGCAAGATTTGTATGGCCCTTTGAACTATGATCTAACCCAAGATTTAGTGGACGAAGAACGACATTATGACACGCCTCGGGGCGGATGCCACCGTGCCCCTTTTCATTACCCCTTTCCCATTTCCCTAATACTACATAATCCGAACCGTTTCAGGCCTCGAGATTGCTCATAGCCGTAGGTACCTCTAGCTCTTAGTCGAGCTGGTTGGACGGACTATTGATGAACTCGAACTACGACCGGCTGTGAACGTCGTCACCAACAGTCCGTAGGTACTCTGAGCATTTGATCTAGCTCATTGGACGGCTGTTGTTGAGCGCGCAGGTTTCCCCAGTCTGAAGCCTTAGCTGATTTGATTTCTGATTATACATCCGAGAAGCAACATGCTTGATAAATTCTGGTCGATTTTATTTTGTGCGCGGTCCATATTCACGTCAATGCAACTCATATCATGATATTTGCGTCTCGTTATGCAAGTAGGGTAATTTGATCTAACATTACTTAATGGCGCAATTGAACTCTTCAGACTCTCACCGAGGGGAACATGCACCGCTCAGCATAGTGCAAGTGCCATGAGAGTATGCTCTCTTTGCAAAGGCAGTGCCTCCTTGATGCACAGGGTGACACTATCCCAGTCTCTGATGCCTTACTTAGCCCACTGCTGCTACAATCCCTAACATCCGTGCGCACGTAGTAACGCGACATAATGCCGGGACGCAAGAGAGAAGACTTACCAGTATTCAGTCTAGATTATCGTTGAAGAGCACTGGAACATGTATCGTCACCCTAGTGGAACCTTACTCGGAGTTCCAACCTGAAGTGAGGAGCTGTAGAAGTTGAGAGAGCTTCCAAGTATGCTCTTGAAAGGTATAGATTTTTCTAGATGTCTATAAAGCGTCTTTGCCAGAAGAATTCGATATCCGCTGTGGTCCTCGGTTGGCTCTCTAAAAAGTACGAGAATTTGCCGTGGAAAATCGGGATCTGTACAATACCTTTTCAACGCGCCTAGAAATCAGATAGCTATTATCCGATCTGGTTCAGAATACCACTCGTCTTTTAACGTTCTATCGAAACGCGGTGTCTGGATCTACAGTGGAAGGTGACATGGAAAACCTCTGAGAGCCCTATCAACTCCGGCGATTTCGAGCCTCTCCCGTTTCTATCTGAACACACTAGTGCCACCTCTGAGCGCACGTGCAAATCTTCGTAATGCGAAAGGTCCGGGCCTCCAAATCGCACGACGTCATGTCCAATATTCCCTGTTCGCCAAGGCAGTGAATCTTCGGGACAAACACGATCACGTTCAATAGCCGGATTCCACACGGAAATTTCCCACGGTCTCTCCACCACCTATATCTGAGCTTGGACACATTCCAACCATATCATTCATACACTCAGACACCTATACGACACATTCATTCGCTCCCAGCATTCTCATCTCTGTACCTACTGGCTAGCTGTCCAAGTCGCATCATTTGCGATAATGGATTCACGCGTCATGCTGGAGGGAACCATTCCAGAGCACCTTTTGGGTGCCCCACCAATACAAACTATCGCCTGTGGCGCCCTCTCCATCGGGGCAGGTGCCGTTGCCAGTTCCGTTGTCAGTCGCTTGCTTGGAAGATGCATGGATGACCGCGGCACCGCCCGAGCTCTGGAGAAGTGCATGGAGCCATACAGCGATGTGTTCCAGAACATGGACGGTTTAATCGATCTCTTGACCAAAGGACCCGTCAACGACCCCAAAATTCTAGACGCACAAAACCCGCATTCACTTTTCAACATGCTCGGCCGGATCCAGAACTCCCTTGACGAACCATCGCCCTTATCCCCCATCATCCGGACGATTCGCGATACCCTCCGCACTCATGTCAATGATACTGCGGACATGAAAAAGGAGTTGCTCGATGCAATTGCGAAAGTTGTGCCCGCAACGGAAAGTACCTATACATCTGACAACACTACCATGCAAAACAGCAAGGAACTCGAGCAGGGTGTCGGTAGTTTCACGAAGGACGCTGGGGTACAAACGAAGCTCGATCACGACTTCATAAACCTGGAGAGCGTGCTATGCGGCATTCAGCAGAAGCTCGGCCCCGACATGTTTGAATCTGGTGCGATGAAGCAGCGATTCACCATCTTCGCCAAGACTCTTGCCGAGAACCTTCACGAGGGCGCTTTCCCGGACAAAGAAGCTCATTTAGATCTCCCATCTACAATGAGTTCACTGAGTGAAGTCCTCGACGCTATGATATGTGCAGTCTTCAAAGCGACCCTTGGACTAAGCGCCAAGATGAAGAGCGTCTCAGACAGGATGGACGCTGAATTCGAGAACCTTGACGAGAAGTCCGATAAGATCGCAGGAATGCAGAAGACCATCGACTATCGCATCGGGGAAATGAAGAAAGAGCAGGGCTGCACTCACGCGACGGTCACAAAACACGTCTCTCAAGTCGATACAAGCTTGGGAAACGTCGATGCACGCATGTCAAAGATAGCCGAGACACTGAACATCCTGCTCGATCGTACTAGTCATCTCGCTCAGGGTAAGACCGCTTCGACCGCCGCCGATCCCGCCATATCCCTTGCTTCAGGCACGATGAAAGCAGGCCACGAGGATATCGAGGTGAACACAGTCTCCGCTCCGCAAGAAGTCCAAGAGTCAATGCTTGATGAACGGAGGAAAGCGTTGACAACCGAGCTGGATACTGGTTTTGAGCAGATTATGGAGACATCGAACACGAGAATGCAAGGAAAGGACACCGATTCAGCGAATGAGGCCGACGACGACGAGATCAATCTCGATGTACATCCGAATCCTGATCATGGAGCGCCTACCGCCCTCACACAGGAGATACAAGACATTAGATCAATGATTGAGACAGGTCAAGAAGAGCGCACCAAGCTGAAAGAGCAACTCGCGAGAACCATTGAGTTGCTTGAAGAGTCACAGAAGCCCACACAAGATGTGGCTACAGCTGAAGCCCAAGACAAGGCCAACACCGAGCTAATCAAGAAGAGCGCTGCAGCAGCGGTAGAATATTTCGCCAACAAGTTCAACATCGTCGGTCTCCTCGAGGATTCACGTGCAAGTTTCACTCTTCAGGCAGAGTTGAAAGCCAAGACGGAGGAGAACGAGCGACTCGAAGCCGAGCTTGCAAGCGTTCGTGGCGAGATCAGCGATTTGACAGCCACTCTAAAGGAAGAGGTTGCGACCTTGAAGGGCGTTCTATCTTCAGCTAAAGAAGAAGCCCACTCCGAAAATATGCGCGCAGAAGAGGTGGAGCGCAAACTCACCGTCACCAAAGAGGAGCTCCTCGAGATGTCTACTCAACATTCCATGATGCAGGATGAGTTTGATGAAGAAACTGACGCTCGAGACCGTGCCGTTGGATATCAGAAAGAAGCCGAACAGAAGCTAGAGGAGGCCGAGAAACAAATTCTAGAGCTATCTGCAAGCCTTTCGACGATGCAAGAGGATTTAAGGAAAGAGACCGACGGTCGAAACCGTGCCCTAGAACATCAGAACGACGCAGAGCAAATGCTGATGGAAGCTGAAGCGAAGATACAAAAGCTAGACACTGAACGTCAAGTAATGCAAGACCAATTCGACGAAGAAACTGACAGCCGAGATCGCGCCATCACTTATCAAAAGAAGGCAGAGCAGAAGCTGAAAGATGCCGAGAAGAAGCTCTTGAAGGTGTCTCAGGAGAGAGATGAAGCCTTGGCCAACCTAGCCCATATGCAAGATGAATTTGACGCGGAGACCGATGCACGAGATCGCGCCATGGGCTATCACGCGGAAGCGAAACGCAAGCTAGGGGAGACAAAGGCTGAACTCCAGCACCTTCAAGGCCAGTATGACCAGCTCAACAAGAAGTTACACGGCGAGAACGAACGCGGCTTCAAGCAGAAAACAGAGCATCAAGTCGACAGCACCGAGCAACGTCAAAACCCTGTCCATATCGATGACAACATGTCCCCAGGACGTGGTACCGATGTAAATACCACCAATTCGACCCCTTCGTCTGCCAGATTGGTCCCGAAACCACACCCTGTTAAGCTATCGGATCCGGAGCGGAAGGTTCCCGAAGAATGCTGGAATGATGGATGCAACGAGAAATTCGACAACATGGAGCAGTACCACTCGCACAAGAACACATGTAACATGGCGCATGGTCAACACTTCAGGTGCTACTTCTGCGGTCAGATATGGGATCAGGAGCAACGTCAGAAGCATGGAAACAACCAAAGACTATTCGCTCGTCATACAGCAACTTGTGCGAAGGATGCAGGGTTCGATCCAAAGAACTTGAGATACCGGCAGGTAGTCAAAGAGTGGGTAGCGCAGCGAGGAGGCATACCTGAGCCTGAGGTGTATCGGCCGATTGTTATTGAGGAGCTCACAGATGATGAAGAGGAGGAGGGTCTGACATTGGTTTCATGATGCACGCACAGATCCGAAGACCCTTGTTTACCGGTATTCGACCTGATTGGAGCGCGAAGATGCGCGCGCAATCATCATAGGTACATGTTGTAGTGTGGAGATCCACGCACAATGTGTCCGACTCCGAACGTGAAGATACACGACTGATCGGCGCTGCTGTAGACTTGGGATCTGAAGATGGCATCCGAAGATGGCATCCTATCCAACATGTGAAGATACACAATTGGGTAGCGTTGCCATGCATACGGTTCATCATGCTTCTCTTTTAGTTCTTACCATAACATAATGAATTCCTGAGGATGGTCACCATGGCTCACAGAACATTAAGCAGCTTAGTACATTGTGGAACTTCTCTCGCATGATTGTAGTGTTAAAATTGGAAACCGGGACGCATCTACCCACGACTTGGCCATGAACAATAGGCCAAACAGATCGTTGTAAAACAAGCCATCGAAGATACAAGGCTAGGTAGCCTTGAAAAGTATCTGGCTTTGCGAAATTTGCTTCTGTCATATAGAAACATGACAGTACACTGACTATAGTTGTGAATCACGACTTCTCTCGTTTGCTGCATTTCCTAACCCGCTTTCGCTCTGGGGTGTCCAGGATTATACTTCCGTTGGAGCTGTGGAATATATCAAACGTGCTTTTCATACGGCTTACTCTATACAGAACGACACAAGAAACGTTCTCCTTGGGCTCATTAGGCATTTGCGCGGGTGTATCAAAATTAAGCCTGGATTCTTTTAGACAAGCCAGGGCAGCTTCCGTGTTCGAAGATATCTAATGCGTCATAGCCTTCAAAAGCGGCCTATTTCGCGCAATCACGTGTTTAGGGTTCTCCCGCGCTGCATTTAAATTCTCGCGCCTCTATAGACAATCAAGTCCCCGCACCGATTACTACCCCCCATCACCCCACCTGCTTGAACCCCTTGTACACACCGCACTCGCTAGGCACTTCCAACTGTAGGACTGCTACCGATATCATGGCGACTAGCGAAGACGCGACCGTCGAGCAAGCTTTGGCTGTGCTACTATGCGGTGCACTCGGCAACTCCACCGTTTGCTTTGACATCAAGATTCAACTTGGAGCCCTCACCAGTGCTGTTACCGGCGACCGTCGTCTTAATGCGACTGAGACCGCGGATATTGAGAAGCTCCTAATGCGAATTCAGAAACGTATCGCGCGGGAGACAGTGGTCGAAGATCTTAAGGAATGCGCAGAAGCACTACTGCGAGCTTACCGTGATGGCAAAGGTGGAGAAGCCTTTGCTCAACTAGCACACCTTTCGACCAACCGTGTAGCACACATGCAACGACTGGAGACTATAGTGGGAACTAAGAATGAAGGCATTGGGCAGCTGCTTGTAAGCTTCTTCAGAGTACACGAAAATGCTACCAGCATTGAAGTACCATCAACGGCCAGCTTGACGGACATAAAGATATTGGAGAGCGAGCAGAAGAGGGAGTCTTTCAACACACAGGCACATCTTCGGGAAGAGATCGAGCAACTCAACAAGGACAATGCTTCTTTCGCAGACTTGGTCACCCACAAAGATGCCGAAATATCGACACTTCAGTGGGAGCGGGACCATTTCGAGCAGAAGGTCAAGGAATTAGAGGATGCTCTTTTGGCTAAAAGGAATAAGGAGGAGAACGACGCGAAGAAGGCCACAGATACTGCACAACTCCAGCTTGAGCGCCTCCAAGACAAATATGAGGGCCTGCAGAAGGATTTGTCGGCGCAGAAAGACGTCTCTTCACAGCTTGAGAGACTGCAGTCGGATCATGCCGACCTCCAGGCTCAGTACAAGGAACTCGTCGAGCGCGAACCCGCAGCAAGCCGAGACGTCGTCCCCGCCGGACGAGAAGCTGAGAAACGAGATCCCACGCAAGAGAGCAAGGATCCTCACGAGTGTGTCGAGCTTGTTGCTGCAAATCAAAAGATTCAGCAGTTGCAGACACAGACCGATGTGGGCACGGGAAGAATCGTGTCGTTGAATGAGGAAGCGAACGAAGCGGTTGCGGTCTTCAATTCTTTCTATTTCGAGGTAGAGACCCTCTTTACGAAAGTAGACGCCATCGCTAGAATTCTTGGAAAAGACCGATACATACCGAACGCGGAAAAGGCCATCAAACGTGCGGAACGCCAGGAAGGTATTTGGTTTATCACCCTGTAGGTTGAAAAGTGAAGAGTCTAACATGGGAAATAGATTTGAGAGCCTTGCAGAATGCGAGGATGGTTTCTCTCCGGGACCCGCTGCCTGCATTGATCCGCATTACCGAAGGCGACTGCCTTGTACTTGGAAATGAACCTATTAAGTGGCTTCATATTTTTGCACAGAAGGTAAACGAGCAGAGCATTCCTCAAATTGCCGAGATCGTGAAATCCATCCCGGTTCCTGAGCGTCCCGAAGATCCCGCCATCAAAGAGGAAGAGGAACGCAAAAAAGCCAAGATTGCCGCTTCTGCTTCCAGTTCAAGCCGTGGATATGGTTGGAATAATACCAATCAGTTTCCTCTTGGAAGACCTGACGCCGTGTGCTCTTGTAAATATGCGTTCTACAAGAAGGAGAATGATACGATTGAAACTCTGAAGGAGCACGTGCAAGAGAAGGGCAGGTGTGCAAAGAACATCAAGGATTACAAGATGATCACAGGGTGGAAGGCCTTTTATGATGAAACAGAGGTCGCAGAGATTACCGGTCGTGGGAAAGCTGTCAAGGGCAACAAGCCTGCAACTCCGTCACAGCTCTCGAACTCTGGTCTCAATTCGTTACAGTCTGTTACTCCTCAAGCAACCAAAGCGAACGTCGCTTCTTCTGTGATTGGAATTGCTGGAGCTAAGAATGAGTCTACGAAGCAGCAAGCCAGCTTCAACTCTACAGCTTCGAGTAATACCCCTGTCAGTGCCAACAAGATAGCCGACGAAGCTTCATCTACACCCACCGCTCCTTATACCAGCCTCCATGACCTTGCAAGTGCAGGACATAGAGTTCTCGATTATGGCACTGGCTCACAAAGAAAGTCGGAGGATAAGAGTGCAAACAAGGGAGGAGGTATGATGAGCAGCAAATATGCTAGGTGAAGAAGAGGTAAGGTCGTCGATGAGAGGTGAATCGATCCATAGATTGGGCTGCTATAATCGAGCAAGACAACAGCCTCTACACTTATTAACATGCTTGGAATCAGATGGGGCAAGATAACTTGAGCCTGTCACGGAACATCAGGTTTGCAGGAGTTTCAAAGCTGTGGACACGAAGAAGAAGGGATGTACATGTAGTCATTCTGGAAGAGGGGCAACGAAAAACTGAATCTTGGTTTCATGAGCTATAGGCCCTGATAGTGCATACTAAATCGCCTTGATACATCGCACTGCATCTAGTATATCGTAATGCTAACATTGGCCATGATGCCGGGAACCTGATCGACGACATGTCAGTACCAAAGTGGAGGTACAGGATTTGCCTGCATTAGTCTTGTAGGAGCGCTACAGGTGGCTAGAATAGGTCTCACCGTTGTGGTGAATTGGAATACAAGTGCTTCTAACAACTGTGATCCTCAAATCGGAGGTAAGATAGAGCGTGGAGCTTACCAACGAAAAGCCCCCCCCCCTCTATGTACTCATTTGCTGCCAACTATTGCTGTCGAGCGAAAATGCTACAATCATAGATACAAAGAGAGAGCCGTTGGTCCTGTAAGGGAATCATGCACGTGACAGCCCCAAAGCTTGACCCCTCACTTTGCATGGATTGCCCCAAATCTCAAGAAAGCGTTCACTGCAAGCTTGCGTACTAAGGTCCCTTTCCCAACCTTAGCCCCCCCCTTTCTATCGCACTGCACAACACCTTGAGTTCCATGTGAAAGTCCACAAAAGAAAGAACTGCGCAGGAACGATGCTAGACGAAAATGAGCATTCCAAACGAGCCGCAGAACAACTGCAGATAATGGGAGATGCGTTAGCCAGAGCGGAGGCAAGAGTCGCGAGACTGCAGTCGAAGCTTGAGCAGGCCGATCGCGAAAAAGCAGCGCCGAAGCATCAGTTGCGCGCTCGCAAACCTGCAGCTGCAGTCTCGACCGACGAAACCGAGGGTTTGCGCCTGAAGACAGAGGTAGCAAACCTCGCGGCGCACGTTGAGCATCTACAGAACGAGACCACTGAGTTGCGGAATGCGAAGAATATCTCGGAGTTGGATCAGCAACGTCTGCAGACCGACGCAAAAGACTTAGCATCACAGCTCGAGAAAGCGCTAGAGCAACGAGACAAGTTCAAAACCGACTGCAAGCGGCGAGATGAGGTCAACAGGACACTGATCGATCAAACACGGCGAGCAACAGAAAAAATGAAAGAGGCGTTGCAGGAGAAGCGCGAGACTGAATATGCTATAAAAGACCTTCGTGGACGGTTGCTTGGGTTAGAGCAAAGATTGGAGAGGGAAAAGCAGATGAACACGGACTTGCAACTGCTGAACAAGATTCATGGACCAGAAAGACAAGACGAAGACTATCGCTCTCAAGGTAAAGAGACGACAGTCGTAAGCGTTGTAGTAGAGAGCTCAAAGACAAAGACAGCATTAGCACGCAAGACCACAGCCCTGCAGACGACCTTGGGGAGTATCCAGAGCAACATGATTAGCCACCAGAATTCTAGGTTCCCACCATACTGTCGGAACGAGGGATGCAACGTGCAGTTCAACAGCGAAGAACACTTCAGAGCACACAAAGCCGGATGCAACAAGAACGTCGCCGTACACTGCTGGTTCTGCGGTCAGCTTTGGGATACCGAGGATCAAAAGAAGCACAAGCGCAGCATGCGCATGTTCGAGAAGCATAGGGCCTCATGTGCAAAGCATCACCGCAATGTCCCTGATAGGATCTACAAGAGCCAGGATAGGCTTCGTGAATGGCTTGCGAAGAACCCTACGCCGATCCCTGAGACATTGAAGCCCATCATCGTCGACGTCTCCTCGAAGCGCGCGCCCACAGCATCTAGTGGCGTAAATCCAAATCCAACAACGAAGGAGCTTGACCGCACGAGCCCACTGTGCCCTCCAGGTCAAGGCACGGGTTTTCATCACTATGGAGCTTTCCAGGCGTCATATCTGCAACACAACCCACCCCACGGTGCGAGAAATACTGCCCAACGCTTTGGGCCAACTGGCCCAGGTCGAGGTGGAAGCTTTGTGGGACAAGGTTTCATACCCAGCAACGACTTTGGTGCAGATTTTCCGAACACGTTTGCGGCCGGACCAAATCCCTACGCGAGCGGAGGCCTTGGAAGCAGGTACTATCCGCCACGGCCGCAATAAGCCTGAGCCTCAATATATCATCGTACGCATACCAGATCACCTAGGTAGTGCTAGAAGCCAAACGATTTTCAATTGACACGTGTCACTCATTCTTCGTTGATGGCGTCCCCTCTTCCAGCCGTACGTCAAGTTGGAGCATGGAAAGTTTGCATATTCACAGTAAGGCGTAGAGTATGATTTTTGCACCAAGATTACGTACAAGATTAGACGCTGTGGTTCATAGCTTCGGGTTTGACAAGCAGAAAGGAATTAGGTTCCAGGCAAGCGAAGATGATACTTGCAATGCTATGGAGCGAGTCCAAGACATAGACCACTCAGTGACGTCTCGAGCCCATTCACTTTCACTAACCATAGGAATTATTTGTCTGAATTAGTTCAGACGCAACTTCTACGTCACAAACCTGTTACAATTCTCCGCAGTGAATCACTCGTAGGAACAAGAACTCCAAACAAGTGACTGCATGTGCTCGGGCGCATACGGAAGATCAAATGTGGGTCGGTCCTAGAAATCGAACTCACTTTACGCTCCTAACTAGCCGAAAATCATAAATCCGCCTATTGTTGATCTCGAACCGACTCAGAAACCACAACAATGAATGTCGGACCCAGCGATTCGTCCCTCGTCGCTCTTCTTTTCTGCGCCCTAGGGGATCCCACCGTCCGGTATGACGTAGAATACCATCTAGGGATTCTGCAAGATGCGGTTCTCTCTGGACGAAGTCTCAGTGCCCAGGAGTCAGCCGACTTTGCAGAGTTGCTGTCGAACATGCCGCAGCGCATGCCTTCGAAGGAAGAGGCTGCGAACATCAAAGATGCGATGGACACTCTACTGCAAAGCAAGCCTGGGGGAACTCCTACACAGGCGCAAGAGCACATCGTAGCTTTGACTCAGAGTCTGCTCGAATATCTTCGCCCGATAATTCGCGTTCTTAAAGACGGTGACGGGCCAACGTCGCGATTGATGAAGAAATTCCTCACATCTACCCGAAGCTTGACTGGGGAAGGCCCTCTCGGTCGCGATCCTCCGATCTCCCACGCTTCTGAACACTTTCCTACTGGAAATCAGTATACTAGGAATGGAACTGTGGCTACTGGCATAAATCCCGGAGGCAGTATACTTGAGAACGCTTCTAAGGTGGGCGCTTCTCTAGCAAAATCATGCGAGCTTGCAGCCAACATCAGGGCTGAGGTGCGCCA
The DNA here is from genome assembly GCA_010015825.1 of Lophiotrema nucula. Classification (NCBI taxonomy): domain Eukaryota; kingdom Fungi; phylum Ascomycota; class Dothideomycetes; order Pleosporales; family Lophiotremataceae; genus Lophiotrema; species Lophiotrema nucula. The sequence continues at coordinate 223,983 of ML977350.1, forward strand.
AATGCAAGATAAGTGTTGGACACGGAAGCAAGAGAAGAGCCACGGAATCGAATCGATAACCAGGCAAGGCTTCGGAATTTACAACCACTCCAAGCAGGAGTTGGTCGAGGAGATCGTGCAGCTGCGTGCGGAGCTGGAAGAGACGAAGCAGGCCTTGAACGACACGTTGACCAAGGAACGAATCGCTCATCTAGGTGCAGATCATTCCATACATAGAGCTGCAGCCTTGAATCAGCAGCCGGCCGGCAAGACAAGTAATGTGTCGAACTTGGAAGCGGAGCTCAAAGCAGCAGAAGCCAGCGTGCAAGAAAAAGACAACAAACTCAATGCCACCTCGGAGCAGCTCAACAAGCTCCAGACTAAATTCAACAAATTGCAGGACAGTCTCAGTACATCCAACAATAATCTCAAGAAAGCGAGCGAGGAAGTCAAGAACCTTAGGGAAAATCGTGAACAAGACGCCAAAGAGATATTTCGACTCCGTGAAGAAGTACTGAAGAAAGTTGGACTTATCTTGTCTAGCGGTTTCCGTGAAGATGGTAGTCCTCTCGCTGGGATGAAATATCACGAGGAATTGCGTATGCAAGGCAACGATATGTCTGGCGCCACTGATTTCTTGACTGGAGTTCCATGGAGCCCTTCGACCTTTCCTCCTCCAACACCATTTAGGTCGACTTTCAACCCGGACACAGATTTTACTGGCGGACACAACCACCCAATTAACTCGAGTGGCGCCCGCAAAGCTTCTCAGCTTGGAGGTGGGGCATCTGCGATGGGCAGAGCCGACAATCTAGGGCGGAAAGCCGGCCTTCCAGCTTCACCTATCACATTAGTACCGACCCATAACGGCCCCGGGCGCCAGGCTAGAACCAAAATCTTGAAAAAGTAGTTGTATACATACATTGGGTGTTTCGACCACGAAGCTCTCTACCCAGCCAGGTATTCGAAAATGAGTCAGCAGAGCGTAAGGATAAGATAGACTGTCATGCAATGCAATAATTCAGAATGCGACCTATCGTTTGACGGTGTCGTGCGTATCATACGTCTCGAATAAAAAACAACCGCGCGTGTTCTACAATCACTGACTTAGAGATCCCCCACCGATTCGCGCAAGACGGGCGAGATTCTAGCCCCTAAAATTCGTTCTGGTAAGTAATGTTTGACGCATAGCCATTGCAGTCATGCAAACAGACCTGTCAGCGACACTGCGTCAGAAAACGCCTCCCACAACGCCATCAACCCATCGTGGACAGCTGCTCACCACTCATCCCAAACCATCGGTGAAGACGAAGCTGAACAAACGAACCAAAGACGCCACCCCGACAAACAAGCTTTCGGAGCATTCCTCCAACCAGCTAGCTTCTCCCAACGAATTCCTCCGACCCACTCATCCCCAGAATTCACGCTGTGGACCAAGGAGTCGGAAGATAAACGTTCAGCCAATCAGAGCGCGGTAAGCTGTTTACACCCCTTTCACGCATCGGCTAGCGTGACGCAGAATGTGCACGCACCCCACTGCGCGCCGGTCCGCCACAGCTGACGTCCAATCATCTTGAAAGGCAGACATGAATGGTCGCTGGTGGTCCAGCCTCTTCTTTTAGCCTTTTAGGTGTCTCACTTCTCTTTTTTCTGTCCGTGAAGTGGATTTTAACAGCTTGCTGCCGCTTCTGTCCACGATCAGCATCGACAATGCATCTCCTCTACCTCCTTCTCGAGCTCCTTCTCACGAGCGTGTTCATCGATGCCCTTCCTCTCGACTTGCATTCTAGCTCCGATGTCGTCAACCGCGCGCCGGCTTCACACAAACGTCTGCCCTTCTGCGGCCTTGTCTGGAGAGACCTCGCATTCGGCACGGCGTACCTGCTAGACACCGGCAGCTATGGTTGCGCTACCGCTGGGGTGTCAATAATCAAAGCTGGAACGTTCCAAGAGGAGTGTAACTGCGAATTCTTCAAGTAGGTGCTGCCGCAAGAATAGGATAGACTGAGCTAACGGGTAGTGTCAGCGAACATACATGCCGGTCACCGTTAGGCCCTCCTGGTGTCGATATTACTCCGAGGCGGGCAGGGTATCCATTTGGACTCGAGGTCTCACGGGACGATGTGAGATGGTATCGATGCTGGAGATGATCGATTGCGACGTGGGTGTGGGTTATCATGATAGGCTCAGATAGAGATGAAGAGCGATCAGCGACAGCTAGGCAGGATAGAACAGTTTTAAGTTGGGTTGGTGACAAGCTATGAGGGTCGCGATGAAGTTATGATATATAATGACATTACGACTGCGTCTTGTCGACTTTGCGCGTCTTTATTCGTGAAAGGACGTGCATCTACGAAGCAGCACGTCCTCTCATCTCATATGGGAGAGCTAAGAACACAAAACCAGCAACAACGGAAAGCGCAGCAGGAATCCAGACAGTCGTATCAGTCTCAATACTCACATACGCCGCGATGATCGGCGCCATCAAGCCACTCAGCCGGTTGAACAGCGCCACAAGACCATTCGCCGTGCCACGGATCGGCGCTGGGAACAGCTCAGGCGTATACGAATACAGTAACCCGTAGACCAAGTTCTGGAAGAATGCGATCGCACACGTAACACACGTAAAGCCCAAAACACTTGCACCCGTGTTCGCGCGAGTAAACAAGAAGAGAAATAGGCCAGTGCAGATGCATGCGATTGTGCCAGTGCCCTTACGACCGATATGTTTCATGTCTACCGTGAACCCGCCGATGATCGATGCTGGGATACCACAAATGGCTTGAATAGCGATACCCTTCACCGCAAACTCAGTCTTCACGGGAGCAGAGATGATGGTGATGGCTTGCATCCAGAACCAGAATATGTCAGAGGTGCTATCAAAGCTCACTTAGGGAGAGGACACACGTTGTCAACGAACCAGCCGAAGCCGGTCATGGCAAAGATCTTTCACTGGAAAGATCCCATACCCAAATCGATAAGGGCCTCGTTCATGATCGCAATCTTCTTCTCGTACACCTCGTCTGCACCCATAGGCAGAGCGCGAGCGTCGATACCATGGTAGTCGGGGTGCCCAGTATTTGCAGCCTTCTCGGACAGCTCATGACTATCCGGGCTACTAATAGATGGCTCTTGGATCTTGGACATATTGCTGAAAGACCTCCACCCAAGAAGGATCGAAGTCTCGTTCGTCGATGCAGATGCACGCAATATCAAACAAGGGCTGCGGGAGAGCTGATGGGTCTGTAACTCATCGAGAGATGTCCAGATATATCAGCATCTCAGATGGTATTGATAGTCGGAGACAGTATCTGAGCCCCAGACACGATAGCAATGATTATCGTGGTGAAGCTAATCTGCAACTGGAGCTGCAGCCAAGCTCCCCAGTCTTCAACGAAAGAGCGCTCAGCAATTTTTTCCCATATGCAGTATGGATGTTGATAGAGGATATCTGCATGTCGCTGGACGGAGAATGCCACTGCGGAGTTGTTCGGGCGCTTCAAATACCCCGTATTAGGTTTAGCGTCTGCTTGGAACACGATCGTCCACGCTATCTTCCTGGGCATCCTTGCCACGCGAGATCACTGGGCATTGCGCGCTTCGAATACTCCGGATAAGGAATAGTAGTTGGCGGACGCCTCCTTCACACTTGTATGAAAGGTGCGGAGAAAGTGGGGCATGTATACAGGAGTGGGGGATGAGCCACATAAGCGTCCTTCGATTGGTCACATGCCAGCTGTAGGTAGTTGACTCGCAGTGTCGGAGATATCTACTTAGTGACCAGCATGCTTGACCCACAATTGCCCGTCACAATGAACGTACGCAACCGGGATCATACCCACCCATTCGTCCTAGCAATGTGTTCAGCGGGGAGATGCGTCGCGCTTCGAATAACCCATCTCGGATTAGGCTACCGTCATCGTAACTTCGTTGACGCATAAATATGCTTGAGTCGTGCTTATCTCTATAGCAATCGGCATTGTACATTCTGCTGCATCTCTTTCGAACGTCGTTTCCATCTACTCCTGATAAGCTTTGCATCATGGCTCCCACGGCGGCTGTTGAGACCCCTTTGGCAGCGCCATCTCATGGCTTCACGTCTAGCCAACATTCGGCAAACCATGTGCCGGTCAACTTCGAGCCGACTAGGCACCTAGCCTTTACGCCGCCATCCTCTATCTTGAAGATGGAAGATCTGGGTCTAGAGCCTACTGCTTTGTCGGGTGTAGCCACTACCCAGCCATTTCCCTTCATGTCCCACGAAGCAGTTCTTCGGCATCGACGGGAACTCTTTAGCAAAGATGTACTCGACAACTGCTTCCATCACACTCGACCTGGCTCCGTGCAACTGCGCGGCATGGCTCCACGCTATGCGCCTTTCATTCATCAATTCTGGCACTCGCCTGAAGTGTTGAGGATCATCAGTGAAGTTGCTGGCGTCGAGCTAGTACCGGCGATGGACTACGAGATCAGTCACACAAACGTCCAGCTAGGTCCTGGTGGGCTTGACGAAGTAAACAGGACACCATTCGAGCCGCCCCTTGCCACCGATGATGCCGTTCGAAGGTTTGAGGAGGATGGAAAGAAGAAGCAAACGGTGACGGATCAAAGTAAGCCTATCATCGAGTGGCACAAGGACTCGCATCCATGGGTTTGCGTCGTGATGCTCTCAGACGCGCGACATATGTCCGGAGGAGAGACTGAGCTTCTGAAAGGTGATGGCTCCACTCTGAAGGTTAAAGCACCTCAGATGGTAAGTCTAATCTACCTCAAGGCCCTCGATTACGCTTAGCTAACAGTCCTAGGGGTCTGCTGTCTTGTTGCAGGGGAGATACATCACCCACACTGCCGCTCCAGTCACCAACATGCCAGAGCGTGTGACCATAGTGACTTCTTTCCGCCCGAAGAACCCTGCCCTTGTCGACGATACCACCAATGCGAATGTCAGGAACAAGTCGCATCTCACTGAGCTGTATTACCAGTGGACAACGTATCGTCTTGACGTTCTTGCAGAGCGCGCTCGCATAGCTGCTGCTGCCTTGCGAGACCGATATGACAAGAACGTCAAGGAGTCTGATAAGGAAGGCAAACAAGGATTGTGTCGCGTCGAGACTGTCGATGTCGTGGAGGTCGAAGGGTGGGCGGAAGAGCAGATCAAGTACATCCAGCAGACTCTGCACGAGATGAGGCCCCTCGATGCAAATGGTCGGTAGGTAGAATAGTGTATAGCTCTCACCCAAATAAGATGTAGTCCTTGTGCTCTTTCTGGATTCCTTGGTCACATGCCCCCCAATAGTTGTTTAGATGCTGTGCGACTCGCCCAAAGTGCCTCATCTGAAGACGCGCCTCTAGGCAGTGTAGCTTAGAAGTGACGCAGAGCCGTTCCATGGCATAGTCGCTTGTGAGCTCCCTTGCGACGATGCCGATAGGCCAAAGCAGGCAAGTGTCGAACCGTGACCCTTCAGGGAGTATTAAGAAAAGGTCAACCGCCCACTTGGCGAAATTCGCTGTACATATCCTGTCGTCTGGGTCTGTCAAGCCGAACGAGCTAGCTTGCAATCTACGGACACACTGTCGGCGATAAATGCATGCTGAGAGACGATAGAGCTCGATGATGGTATTCTCGTCGCTAGTTTGTTGGTCGAGAGTTGGTTCTGGTAAAGTATTGAGTGAAAGGCTAGGCATCCAGTCAAGTCTCCCATCCCAAGAGGCAACATCCCTATCCGTCACTCTCAGGTCGCCTGCACTCATGCGTGCAATGAGATGTGGGAAGTGAAAGCGGCCGGACACATTAGTTTCAGAAGTCACCCCATTCTGCTCAGTGCTTACATCCTCAAGGTAGAACTGGGAAAGAGTGGCCGTTTGTACCGACGTCGAGCGAACAAGATCGTTGTAATAGAAGAGATGCGAGAGAAATAGCACAGACTGCTCGGCAGTCTCCTGCACGTCTGCCATTGGGCAGTTGCAAATCAGTGATCGCGCAATGAATTCCAGGTGCGGCGTCCAATTCTGTGCACCTTCTCCGGCGAGTTTCTCGTAAAGCAACAGCAGGACGCAGCTGGCAAGAATCTCAACCCGAGTTTTTTCGTCATCAATATGACTCTTCGCAAGCTCCCTGCAGCCTCGTAGTGCTTGATGTCGAAGTCTTAACATTGCTGCTTCCATTGCAAAACAGTCGTTATTCCATGTTTGCACGGCACTCAAGGCGAGCAGGCAGTCCAGGACGACTCGACTCCGCATCGCCAAAGGTATCAGGACTCTCAAGAAAGGGTTTGCTGGCCCTGAATAGGTTGGGTAGGTTCTCGAGAAGCGCTGCACGTACCGATCAAGTAAAGACCAATCTGTGGTATTGAGCTTGAACGTCCAGTCAGAAATTGAAAGAGGCATGTGGGACCCTGCATGACCGGTCTCGGCATTGACTGATACCTGGTCGCTCCGGAGTATCATGGCATCTTCTCCAATTTCGCTGCCGGTAGTTTTACTTGTCTGTGGGCGTTCACTGTTGTCAACCGGTTGGTCCGAAGCTTTGGGCGGTCCTCTTCGCCTCATTCCATCTCTTCGGATGTCATCTTCCCAAACAAGCTCCGATGTGCGCTTGCATACGAGGTTCAATCGTATGCAAGTATTGCATGGGAATATGACGCTATCGCATCGCTTCTTGCTGTGCTTGTCAATGCCATGCCGGCACGCGCAAAATGCGTCTTGCTTGCGTACCGTTTGCGGCACGTCCAGCAGCCATCACGAGACCTTTTCCGTTGAGGTGAATTCATCAGATACGGAATGGGATAACGAGTATTTGCGACCTTTCAGTTGAGGCATGATTCCATACGTCGTAGTGGTGTTTATGGGTGGGGAGATTGAGCTTGCGAGGTCCGGATTATTTGTCCACATTCGTTTAGACTGTTTACAGCTTCAACTTCAACAGCCATTAGTCTCACATGGCCTCCAACGATGTACTATTCGAGACTACTCCATTCATCCCTGAGCTTGGATGCCCTTGTTAAGTTACACAATGAGTAGGGAGTGTTTTGAGCGAATATGAGTAGGATCCGCATGACTTTGTAGAGTTGCTGGGTAAATACAATGTGAAGCTAGCGGAAAGCTCCCACAAGTCGACATTTCCTCTGAAAAGTCATTGTACCTGCTGATATTGAGATGTTTACTTTGATTTACTACTGTGAATTCCAGTATGAAAGTATCCATTTTAGTACACCTACGTAGAAGCAAGGAGTACCTACACGGCAAGGAACGCAAGGCATGTAACATTTGTGATTGAGGAATCATCAAATACTCTAGGTTCAGAGTAGCGATACAACATTCAATGTAGAACGAACAGTTGCTAATGTGAGCATCGTGAAGCCTAAATGCCCGACCGAAGAGCAAGTTCACCTGAATGAATTCTTTGTCACGTGATGTTATAGTATTCCTTGGGAATAGATGTTGAGTTGCGTTTTATCAATTATCTTGGTGAACTACATAGGAAAGATCATCGAATCAAAGCATCGTTAGAACTTACTATTGAGGGCTGCTGTTCCAATCATTCCATAGCTACCTAATCATGGAAGGATAGTAGTTCCCAACCGTGAGTGCATTGCTGGGACTCCTTCATTACACGCTGGAGGAACTGCGAATTGCAGAAGTAGGAAGAACAGCCACTTAGTGAAGATAGGGAAGAGCGTTCTCCGTCATAGCGCGGGCGGGAGGGCGAGATAAACGCGTCTTGTCGCCAAGAGCCATGGCGCGTTCTGTGCCACCGAATACCTGAACACAACCTTCGTCACCTCCATCAATCGAGCAGGTGCGTTGCCTGTCGCATCATCGCACGCCTTTTTCATCATCTTTTTCCGGTCTAACACGAGGTTATGCCAGGCGATTGCCTTGATTAACCGGGTCCCCGGTTGTTTAGGCCATCTTGGCGGTCATGTCGTTTTCTTGTCGTTGTTTACCACCTGCTCAATGAGGCAGCTCGCAGGTTATGCCAATTTGTCTATCGCAACGGCTCTAGGACTCTAGTATACTTAAGGGCACAGAGGCTTCCATTGGGGTGCAAGAGCATTGTCTGCTCTCGTTCAACCGTTCGTTAACATCGGTGCCTCGAAGCGGGGAGTCTCGAACGTCATCGGCAGTCGACGCATATTGAGGCGAAGGAATTCATATTGTTGCGCGTCGGTCATTTGGACCCCTTAATCGCGAGACGCTCTTTAAGAGCCAGACTGGAGTCGGTTCCATCGGCCGACCTAACGCTTTTTTACAATGTTGTTCATCCCGCTTCTGGCAGCCATCTTGCCGGCGGTTCTTGCGATTGACCCGCCGCGATTCCCACACCAGCCTCTCGGAAATGGAACCAAACTCATAGACTACAACATCACGACTGATGCACCCGGCGCACTAGTTCCTTCGTCGAGAACCCTCAATTGGGTCAGCACTGGCGCAGATGGCGACTACATCTTCAATGGAGATGACGGATCCTTCATCTTTGAGAACATTGCGACGGGCAAGCAGACGACGTTCCTCTCAGCGGACAAGGTTCCCGCGGACTACTGGGACTACTTCATTTCACCAGACGCCAGCAAAGTGCTCTGGGCAGTCAATTACACGAAGCAGTATCGTCATTCATACTTCGCGGATTATCTAGTGCAAGACGTGGCTTCAGGCGAAGTAACGACATTGGACCCTTCATCCACAGGCAACATTCAATATGCAGAATGGAGTCCAGCGTCTTCGTCGCAGATCGCATTTGTGAAAGGCAACAACCTCTACCTGTGGAACGATGGCGAGATTTCGCAGATTACGACAAATGGTGGCCCCGACTGGTTTAATGCGGTGCCTGATTGGGTTTACGAGGAAGAAATTTTCGGCGATCGGTACGCACTCTGGTACTCGCCCGATGGGAAATACATCGCTTTCCTCAGCTTCAACGAAACCGGTGTTGAGACTTTCCGCGTGCCCTACTACATGGACGGCCAAAAGGTTGCGCCCTCATACCCTCGCGAATTGGAAGTTAGGTATCCCAAAGTCGGCACGAAAAACCCTACAGTGGGTTTCAATCTTTTAGACGTAGACGCTAAGAAAGCGACGAGCTTGTCAATCGACGCATGGCCTGCAGATGATCTTGTGCTCGGTGAAGTCGCTTGGGTGACTGGAGAGCACAGCAAGGTCATCTATCGCGCATTCAACCGCGTGCAAGATCAAGAAAAGTTAGTATCAGTAGACGTTTCGTCAGGTTCATCTTCTGTTGTGCGCGAGCGGGATGGTTCAGATGGTTGGCTGGATGACAATCTGGCGATTGTGTACCTCGGCTCTCTTGGCAACTCTTCGTACAATGGCAGCACAGAGTACTATCTTGATCTGTCTGACGAGAGTGGATGGAACCACATCTACCTATTCCCAGTCGATGGTGGCGAGAAAATAGCGCTAACGTCCGGAGAATGGGAAGTACGGGCTATTCTCAAGATTGACGCCAAACGTGGACTTGTCTATTACGCATCGACTGAGCATCACAGCACCGAGAGCCATGTCTATTCCGTATCCTATACGACTGGAAAGAAGACTGCTTTGGTGGACGATTCAGTTGCGGGATACTGGTCAGCGTCTTTCTCTTCCGGCGGTTCTTACTACGTGCTAGCTTACCAGGGCCCGGATGTCCCATACCAGGAGCTCTATTCTGTCAACTCAACAACACCTATCCGCACCATTACTGATAACAAGAGCTTGTGGGACACTTTACAGACCTACAAGCTTCCGAATATCACTTACCAGGAGTTGGACCACCCCTCAGGTGTCAAGCTGAATGTCATGCTTCGCTTGCCGCCGAATTTCGATTCGTCGCAGAAGTACCCTGCCTTGCTAATTCCGTACGGTGGTCCTGGTGCTCAAGAGGTTTCGAAGCGCTTCAACTCTCTCAATTGGAAAGCATACATTACTTCTGATCCTGAGCTGGAATACATCACCTATACAGTCGACAACCGTGGAACTGGCTTCAAGGGCCGTGCTTTCCGTGCCAGCGTAACCTCTAACCTCGGCGACCTGGAAGCGCAAGATCAAGTGTGGGCAGCCAAAGAACTTGCGAAAAACTCATGGGTCAACAGCGATCACATCGGTATTTGGGGCTGGTCGTATGGCGGTTATCTAACGTCTAAGGTTCTCGAAGTAGGCGATCCGATCATCTCTCTCGGTCTTATCACTGCTCCAGTGTCAGATTGGCGCTTCTACGACTCGGTCTACACGGAGCGATATATGAAAACGCCTGCCCTCAACCCAGCAGGCTACAACAAGTCGCGCGTGCATGATACGACTGGGTTCAAGAATGTTGCAGGAGGTTTCTTGGTGCAGCATGGTACTGGCGACGACAACGTGCATTTCCAGAATTCGGCTGCACTTGTGGATCTCCTTGTTGGTGATAGAGTACGTATATTTTCTTAATGCGGAATCTGGATTTGTGCTCCAGGAGCGCTCCAGCGTAGCATTTCCGCCCAGATGGAGCCCCATTTCGGGAGCTGAAGCGCTTCTCGAACCAAGGCGAAGCTAGCCATTGCGTCTTTTTAGGATAATGCTGATTTTCTACGCACAGGTCACGCCAGAGAAGATGCAAGTCCAGTGGTTCACGGACAGCGACCACAGTATCGTATACAACCAAGGAAGCAAGTTTCTGTATCGACAACTGAGCAAGAAGATCTTCGAAGAGAAGAACAGAAAAACAGATACAAAGGGTGGACACCAATGGAGTAAGCGGAAGGAGCACGCTGTGACATGGAAGGCATAGGCGCTGGGCTTGGGCGCTACCCCGCGTATTGGCCCACTTCGAGAACTCTAGAGCTCCTTCCATCGAGAAAGACATCATCATCTGACTTTTCAAGTGAACGAATTATCCCCGCCCTAGCACACGTCATTAGCGCTAACGAGGACCACGCTTGAAAAGTTCTGAAGGGTTTTGAATACTCCATATTTCTCTATCTCCGTCGTTCATATCGTAGGGCCCATATTCCCGGATCTCATGGTAGACCGCTCATCCTAAATGCCATAAAAGAGCCATTCCCAACGCTATCCTGTGAGCCATTAGAATGTTGTACGAAGTGACAACCTTGGTGGCAAGGACTTACAATCCGCACTATCCTATATCAGGATCACTTCTTCTTTCCCTTCTCCGGCGGAGCCCAAATACCCTTGCAATCCTGAGCAGCAAGCAATAGAGCTTCGACGAAGTTCTTCAAAGTCTGTGTCTCTGACTCTGATGCAATGAAATGGTCTATATTCGTGACAAATCGTTCGATGTGGGCGACCTCATTTGGGGTAAGAGCACGATCGGCGGCGATGGCTTCTAAGAGAGGCTTCAATTGGTCTTGTCAAGCATCAGAAGCCACGAAGGTATTGGCGAGGGCGCAAGCAAGAATAGCAGCAAGTGGCGTGGCAATCGCTACTCTACACACATCCGGTCGGACGCAGATGGATAATTGTACAAGTCATTTACTCTAGCCTACACGATGTTCCCATTCGCCTTCCAGACGGCTAACAGCGCTGGTCAAAGTTATATCCTCCCCTCTAAACTTTACCTGGGGGACAGACTGGAATGTTTTTCCGGATGAAGTATAGTGAATCAGCCGGTGTCCAGGAACACAATAGGTGTAAGGCTCCTCTTCCCGTGGCAAGGCCAGACAGGCATCACATAGTACACAGAAACAGGCGCCGCAGATTGCAGCATTCTGCCGATCCGTACAGTACGATCGACACTTGTGGCATAGCCATGCTGAGTAAGAATGAACGTACTGGAAAAAGAATAAAGCATCATCCTGTTGATCCAGCGCGAGGAGGACCTCGGTCAAAGCCTGCATGGCGGTTCGCTGATTGTTTCCATTATCTTGGCGGATCAATTGGAAGCACCTAGCGATGTAGGGGTCAAGTATGCCATAAGCTTTCTTCCAGTCACCTTTCTGTCGATGTAAGAGGGCCAAGTAGACTTGACTGTTCTCATCGAAAAGTATCTTTTCGGTAGGATCGTAAGGATGGAGACCACTTTGGACGAGTTTATGGATTCCTTGAATGGACAGCCGCATCTCATTTCCAGTAGCGTTGGGAGCTAGAGCCTTTCGAACGCGAATGCGGCAGAAATCTTTAGCGATGAAAGACTTAGAAAGCTCCAATTCCCTGACCCCAGAATGCTGGCCAAGTGTCACTATGTCTGCGATATCTTCAATGAACTTCTCCGCTTTGGACGGCTTGTTGGCATACTGTTTGTACAGAAAGATCAAACAAATCTTCAGGGCAATTTTCTTCAAGTTACTTTGAGCGGTCGAAAGCGTCGCAGTATACATCTCTTCGAGCCAAGCTAGCAACTCTGTGCCCTCTGCAGCGTTGGCCATGACGTGAAAAGTGCTATTTGGGCCTCCGACGGGCCAGGGATACGCTTGAATAAATTGGCTCAGTCGGTTGTCAGCGGTCCCATCCAGACTTCTCTGTTGCTGCAGAGATTGCATAAGCTCCGATATCTCTTCCACCCGCGGGCCATCGTCGCATCGATGTAGCAAGGCAATGAATCGTCGTAGTCCAACGTCGCTAATTGCCTGTGTTGTAAGAGCTTTCCGCCAACTGTGTAAGGCATCTGTAGATTTATTGAGTTGTTCTTGGCACAGTGCCAACATTTCTAGAGATCGACACTCCTTCGCATCGATTGAGTCAGCAGCTTGACCGTTCGCCTTCTGCAGATCGTACATAGGCAATGTTTCTAATTCCAGATCCATTGCCTCTTGATAGAGCATTCCTCTCTCATAGGCAACAGCCAATTCATGACGTGCCTCCGTGGAGGAATTGTTCAACTTGAGAGCGATTTGGAAGTGATCCATAGCTTCCGCGGTATGATTGGCATCTCTTAACAAACATCCCATTCTGCAATGCCATGCTGACGTCTTCAAAGGTTTAAACCATTGGGCAGCTTTTGAAACGACATCGAGGGAGAGCATACCTGGTGTAATACGTGTGAGATCGTCGCCGTTCGATATCCCCTGGATGTAGGCCACGGCCGCTAGAGAGTTCAAGGCATTCCAGTGACCGTCATTAAGACCCTCCTGTGCCAGAAACTTGGCAGCCGGATGGAAAACTTTCTTTTCGGTGCAGTAGCAAGCCCAACTTTTCGGTCCCCTGGGCAATTCGATATCTTGGGCCAGAGTGCGTACGCATTGCACTATTGCTCGAGCATTCGAGGGAGAAAAGAAGCTCGGGTAGACATGCTGACACCAAGAGCGTAAATTTGGATCATCGTTGAGAACTGATTGTAGCATAGTAATGATCGTGGACCGATCAGCTACATCTAGCTCAGGCGCCGACTGTGAGATACCCTTCAAGTGAGATAACCAGAATGTCGACGCATAGGGAAGCAGTATCGGGTCCTTGGTATCCAGCCTCTTTGAACCTTTCGCTATTATTACTTCCATACACGCTTTGATTGTCTGGTATTGGGACTCATTGCGGTCAATGATTGGCACGGAGAAATAGGGGATCTTTTCGGTTCGAGGATCGTGTTCATGAAGATACTCATGGATAGTAGCGTGAGCAAAGACAACTTTTGTTGTCTCAGGAACAGATTCTTCGGAGCGCGAAATGCGTTGACGAGCTTGCAGTATACCCGTAGAGAGTCCATCGTCTCTAATCAGCAAGATGAACGATCCAAACCTTTCGCGGAGTCTTTTTTCTAGACCAAACACTTTACCTTGATGAGGTAACGTGCGCGTCAAGATTTCCCCCATCTCAGAAAGTAGCAGGGGGCGTTCTGCGTACGATAGCCATCGAAGAATGATCTCCAACTCTTTCCACGCCTCCGACTTCAATCTGGAGTGAAACCCTGCAAACATTTGAGAGATCATATGATTGATGTCGGAGATAGATCTATCCAAGCATGCACATACATCGTTCTCGTTAGCAAGCTCTCCGATTGTAGTGAACATCAATGAAACCCAGAGAAACATTCCGTTCGCCTTTGACTTCATCTTGTTTCGGATATGATCATGCAAGTGACGCGGGATCGAAGTGGAGCTGAGAGATTGGATGCCACGATCAATAAAATCGTTCATTACTGGCTCGGTACTTTGCGGCTCGATATGAATTAAGGCCATTGTCGGTCGCGATATCGCTATTTCCAACAGGTCTCGGATCTCTGGTCGTCCAGCAATGAGAACCTTTATGTTGTTTTGCGACGTCCCTTTCATTCAAATCTCAATAAGCGGATTTCATCAAAGCCAATGATTGGTGCCTCTTATTTGGACATGTGGAGCAGTATGAAGACTTACATCGAGAGGAAAGGAGTGTTTTGAGGAACTCTGAACAGGCACTGCCCCCACTGTTCATGACTTCGTCGATGCCATCCAAGATCAAATACAGTGGTCGATCGGGCGAGCAGAAGAACCTCTTGAAAATGCCATGCCACATACTCGCCGCAGTGTCGAGGTTAGACGTAATCTGGCAGCAGTCAATGACATGCTGCTCGAATTCAATGTTGTTCTGCAGAATTTGCCCGGCAATGTCTCGCAAAGCTTGGCCAAAAACCGAGGGGTCATCACCACCTTCAGTCTTGCTAAAGAAGTAATAACCCAAGGACGCGTTAGCAAAGGGTTGTTTGCCCGACTTTAGAAGAGTGCTCAGGAGCAAGATGATCTGTCCGACAATGTAAGTTTTGCCGCTTCCAGGTGTGCCGCAAAGCCATAGAAAGCCCTCGTCATCCTGGAGCCAATTTTGGAACTCAGGCAAATGTTCTATCCAGTCACCAGTTCCGTCCACACACTGATATCGGATACTTTCCAGCTTGTTACGTGGTACGCCGGATGGTGAGAGGATTTGCATTGCCTCCCTCCTCAGTCTGTCTCTTGCCATATCGTTCTGCTTCTTAACCCCTCGGTTTGTCGAGATAATGAGTAACCTCTGCGCCTCTTCAACATCGCTCCCTAGTCTCTCTTTCAACTTGTCCATCTCTTTGTTGGGATCTCTCGAAACGCTAAACCTGAAAAACATACGTAGTTTTCGCTGTCCAAGCTGCTTCGTGAGAAATGCTATGAGTGCTAATATAGTGCTAATCATTTCAGCAACTACATTTTCAAGCTCAGAATCCATATCGTCGAACTCGTAATGTGTCAGGTGGCCAAGAGCTCTCTAATGTACAGTAAGAATAGCAATGTCTCAACTGCCAAGCGTGAATTGAACTCACATTCATGGATTTGAACACATCGCGAATTTTCTCATGATGCTCCGCAATATCGTGAAATCCCTCAAAAAGATGCGCGATGCTAGCATAAACGAGACCGGCGGGAAATATTCCGATAGAACGACCAACATTACCGAGCTTGGGAATGAAGAAAGTAAACTTCGTGATCTCTGTGAGCGTTTTCTGATACTTCGCCTTGGAGACATTGAAATCTTGGTTTTGTTCAGTTATGTGCTTCTGTATGTCGTCCCAGGTTTTGAATTTTTCCACTGTCTCTGGATCGAGAATGTACTTCGTCTCTTCCTCGTATTTCTGAACTCCATTCTCCAGAATTTTTCGCAACCGATTCGAGTTCTCGGTCATCTTTGATGCGTGCCAGGCTGTGTTGACGTCTCAGATGAGAGTGGGGTGGGAGGATCATTCCATACCTTTACCTACTTTATAGCCTGCAAGAGGTCTTTGACAACTACACATGTCCGATTGAACGGTGAGTTGTCCCCCCCAGATCGCTATGGTAAAGCTGCTTCAATCATGCGCAATCAACTTATCCAGAATTTCGTTGTGCCTGGCTGCTAACACCACGAACAACACTGGGTGATACCAGATGTATTGACGTGTTTCCAGCGGGATGACTGCAGGACAGATGATGTGTTCAAAAAATCTAGATTGCACGAGCCAAACTTGAACCTCGGATGATGAGGATGAACTGTGACGAGTGCGATGCGCATCGCTTACGTGGCCGACGCGCTCGATAGGCGACGATCGGCGCAAGCTCTACGATTGGTTGGCAGCCGACACCATCGATACAATCATTGCTGTTCATGTTTATACCAACTGTGGATCATGAAATTCTTTCGATATGAGAGATCTGAGACTCTACATTTGCTAGATACCTTGAGGCTATCCTAAGCGGTCTATACTCTTACCTAATTCCTTCCTCACTGTTTATGAGGCGGGATAATTGCGCCTAGGGCTACAACAACCCTAAGACCCAGGCGAATTCCGGACTCTCTCACAATCATAGCAGAAAGGACGAGATGATGTCGAAGTATCGTTCCCTCTCCTCCCAGTGGCCCATATGTGCTGACTTCTCCAGGGTGACCCATTTGACTTTTGGTATCTCGTCAAACCAGGGTTGCACGACAGGGTCCCTCATCTCGTCATACCTTCCGTTTAGCAACAGCGTCTGCACGTTGATCTTGTGGGCCTCAGAGTATCCCTCCCACTCTTTCAGTGATCCCGTGCATTCGAACTCGGATGCGCCTTGCCTGTTTGCACGCGTTAGATCAAGATTCGAAGCAAGGTATTCAGAAGCACCTACATCGTCAAATAGACTGTGGGATCTTCCTTGAGGTTCCCGAATCCCTCAAGTAGTGCCTCAGGCCAAGGGTCCATGCGGCAGATCCAGCGCTTGTAGAACTCCATGCACGCGTTTTCCCACTTCTCGCTCTCGTGGTCTCCCTCTCTCTCACACTCATCGAGAACGTCCCTGACGTCTTTGGGAAGCTGACTGAGTAGATAACTCGTAGCCTCCGAGAACAAAGGCATACTGGCTGGTGTACTCGCGAGGATCAGTTTCTTGAGCCCGGACGGTTGGCGAGCAGCATACACGGCTCCCATCATACCGCCCCAGCTTTGGCCGTAGAGGTAGAAACCAGATCGAATCCCGAGGTGATCGATCAAGTTTTCGAGTTCGTCGATGAATAGATCGACCGTCCAAAATTCCACGTCGTTCACTTTCTCCCGTAGGTGGGTAGACTTGCCGCAACCGAGTTGATCGTAGAAAATTACTGGAATGTTGTGGTTCTTGACCAAGTCTTCAAATGGCAGGAAGTAGTCATGGCCTGCGCCCGGACCT
The DNA here is from genome assembly GCA_010015825.1 of Lophiotrema nucula. NCBI lineage: Eukaryota > Fungi > Ascomycota > Dothideomycetes > Pleosporales > Lophiotremataceae > Lophiotrema > Lophiotrema nucula. The sequence goes on from ML977350.1 coordinate 241,004, forward strand.
CCATGGAGTGTGATAAGAGGAGTGGAAGAGTGAATGTCGCCGATTGTTTTGTACCACGTCTTGCACGGTTTGCCCGCGGCAGGAACGTCGAATTGGATCTCGCCTGTAGTAGTTGGTGGGCTTGCCATACTTATGACTAAGGTTTATTGGTGCAGATTGAAGGTTGGAGTGTGTATGGGCGTGGTTTGTGGTCGTGAGGTTGAAGCGCCCGTATTTATTGTTGATCGATCGTCACTTCCCCAAGGGTGGCACAGGCAACGCACGGACTTCACGTGCGCGCCGGAGCACGTGGCACCGCAGGTAACGTGCGGCTTAGATGTAGCTACCGTGATTTTCCCGTTATTATCTTTTGAAAGGTAAGAATTTATTTATATTCGGGGAATGACAGAGAGCCTTGAAGAAGGTGCTGTTTATATCGCGGGGCCTGTTGTAGGGATGGTGGTGGGATTACGAACCGGATGCTTGGGGCCCGATGTTACCTTGTATGCGATAGAGAGAGACGCCAAGATTGCGGATATTGTCAAGTACTCATGGGGTCAATCTGAGGTCCCCGGCGGGATGACGCTGTTAGAGAACAACCGGATAGGGTACCAGGATACCCAAGCTAACAAGATCGTGATGTATCCACTGTCGCGATGGGACCAAGGTGTCTCGTACAAGCATAGCGGACAAACGATCCTAGGAACACTGCTGCATGAACAAGTCCACGCTCTTTTCGGTCTTTATTGCTGCAATGGCTCTTGTACAGGATCAAAGCCACAAAAGCAGCTGTGTAAGTATCTATATTCTCGTATGGTATGGTTGTTCACAAACATCCGCTATAAAACGTTGACTGTTTTTGAGAAGTGCTATTTGGGTCACGGCCCAGCATTCGTCAGTTTGGCAAGGACGCTGGCAGCTATTCTGCCTAACATTGAACAGCTTGGTCTTCCAAAGAATTTTCCTATTGGACATGCAATTACGCTCACGGAGTGCCAATGCTCGGGAAAGTCTGAATGTATCTCTCATTGCTTTGAATGCGAAATGAGGATGTCCAGGACTATAAGGACTTGTTACGGCTGAGGGCCCAATTTGATGAAGAGGAGAATATGCACCGTATAGCCATCACTTGATTCCCGCGGCAGTAAGGCCAATGCAGCTACTCATTCGTAGGCGCAGCTTTCTAGCAGCTGGACATTACACACGATAGCGTTCCACTTCCGCTACACAGCATAAGCAGAGGGCTTGCCAATCAAGTGCTTGAATTTTGGTCTATCCATATCGTACCTCACCTGTCCCTTCCCTGAACCAGTTGTCGCTAGCGAGGCCCTCCTCCGCGGACGCATAGTTGATGATTGTGCTCTTCGTTGTTGTATAGGCATTATAAGCGTCTGAAATGAGTCAAATGTGGTTTTCGTTAGTGTAGAATACGATACTTACCAATGCCATTCTCGCTACCAACACCTGAGCTGTTGATTCCTCCCCACGGACTACTAGGATCATTGCGGTGATGCGTGTTGGCCCAACAGATGCCGGATTCAATACCCTCTGATACTCTAAAGGCTTGTGACAGGTCTTGCGTCCAGATAGCAGCACCTAGCCCGAATTCGCTGTCGTTCGCAAGCTCAAGTGCTTCTTCCTCGGTGTCAAATCCAACGACGACGATGACTGGACCAAATGCCTCCTCTTTCCATATCCTCGTATCAACTATCTTTCCAGACGGCCCATCAACCAGGACTGTGGGAGGAAAATAGTAGCCATGCGAGAAGTCCGTTCCATCTAATGTTGACTTGCTCATCAATCGCTTACCACCGGCGACTGCTCTGGCGCCAGCATCTAGCGCATCGTCGACTAGCATCCTGACATTCAGTAGCTGCTTAGCCGAGATAAGCGGCCCCATCATCGAATCCATGTTTTTTGGTGACCCCATTCTCCGTTCAATCGACTCAGATACCTTCTGTAACTTCTCGACAACTTGAGGCAGGATGCTGTTCTGCACAATGATTCGCGTAGCAGCAACGCATGTTTGTCCGGACGCGATGAAAGACCCAAACGCAATGCCGTTGACAGCCAAGTCGAGATGAGCTTGCTCAAAGACAATCAATGGGGCTTTTCCTCCCAGCTCGGCTGTAAAGTGCGCCAGGTTCTTACCAGCGATAGCACCAATGGCTCGTCCAGCAGGCGTGCCACCTGTAACATCCACCTTCTTGATCAATGAGTGCTCAACAAGAGTCTTTCCTGTCGTCGGCCCATCACCAGGGAGAACATTAAACACACCATTGGGCAAGCCAGCCTCTTGCATCAGCTTGCCAAGCTCAATTGATGTCAAAGGTGTGAGCTCCGATGGCTTCAGTACGATCGAATTTCCTGCTGCCAAGGCGGGAGCAATCTTCTTGACAGCAATGAGCATCGGGTGATTGAACGGCGTAATCTGTGCAACAACACCAAGCGGTTTGCGGTCGATCCAATTGTGCAGTTTGCCTACAGTAGGAAGGACCGAGCGCTCTTCCGTACGAATGAGCGAGGCATAGTACTTGAACCATTTCACCAGTGTTGGTACCTGCGCTTTCATCTCTCTGATCGCACGTCCAGTTTGACGGACCTCCAGATCGATGAGGCGAGGTAGATTGGCCGTCAAGAGTTCTGCGATATTATCGAGCACATCGGCGCGCACGTGACGCGGTGCTTTGGACCATGTCCCGGCTCTGAAGACGCGGTGCGCGAGCTGCACGACCTCATCGACGTCGTCCAAGGATGCTGCGTGGCAGTGAGCGAAGATTTCTCCCGTAGATGGATCCTCGATCGCCAGGCTGTATGCTTCAGTTCGTGGTAACAATGCTCGGTGAGATGCTGCTGACTGACTGCTCCGCACTTCCCGGCCTCTCGCTTCCATCCACCCACATTTGCCAGACTTCTTTTGCCATTGAATAGTGTCTGAAATTACACTTCACGTAGGTTGATGAGGTATTAGATAGATGGAGCGAGTTCTCAGTGGCGAAGAAGGCTGAGGTCCAGTTATCGATAAGGATGTCTCGATGTCTTGGCGCTGTGCGTCATAACTGCATCCGCATTCTGTGGCTCGAAGATGCACCCATCCAACTCGCACGAGATACTACCGCTACTCCTACCCATGCGTGTTTCGCGACTCCAACATACGCCCATCCTCGCCCGAAACTCTAATGCTATTCCTATTCAAGTATACAGTTCGCAAGTTTGCAGCAGAGTTTCACATATCCGCTTCGGTTCGTCCCATCTAGCTCAGTTGCGCGTGCGAGGTTTGCACTGAATGTCAAGAACTGACATGAGCCAGAGGATATGCGGAAAAGAGTACGATGGTCTTTCTCCATCAAAGATGTCGCGCAGAGGCTTTCACGACCGTAGGAGACCCCGGTACGAGCCAGTCTTCGAGTAGCCGTCATGCTTCTGTTTTAGCACTTGCATTGGGTCGGCGCATCGGTTCTACCAACATTAGAACGCACGATTAGTTGTTGAATACCATTTTCCTACTGGGTATTGATATCGAGGTAAGGCTGTATTAGGGTGTGCGGTGGGAAAGTTACTTTTCGAGATTTTTAGAGCATTTTATGAAAAGATGGGATGGTCTTATCTGATTTCACAGACCACGACTAAGAAGTATAGTACCGGTGGCGGGCTTTACATTTACGTTGGCGTGTGGGAGTATGCAACGGCGAAAACTTTGTCCCTTGAAACTAAACTCCTGTCTTGATGACTGCGTTCCGAATAGGGTTTTGAACATAGAAAAGATTATTGTCAAGATGCTGGTATGAATTGACTTCCGAGAACCAAAGGACATATACTCATAGGCTAGACTGTTATGCCCCACGCTGCCCTCATTCGTGACATCCGCCTTCTTGCCAGCCACTGCTATGCTGCGTGTATCTCACTCGCCCAACAGTACGCTTCCAGTGATCGCGAACAGAAACCCGACATTGTACGTCATGACAGCAAGCATGCTACGAAACTGTGAGCAATGATGACGGGCTGAATATGAAGCGACCACTTACAGTATATAGCCAATCAACGCTCTTATAAACTCGAGCAGTGACCTGATCCCATCTCTCTTAAAATTCCACCTCGAAAAAGCCACCCAGAATCTTCCTTTGCGCTGGTGCAAGTGCGAACCTTGTTTCTCCAGAGACGCGTCGTTGACGACCGGCATCAGGCTGAGAGGCTCGAACTCCTCTTCATCATGCATCGCTTTCGAAGGCGTAGGTCGGAGTGCCTCACTCCACCTCCTCACATGTCGTCTCAACAATGGAAGCGTGGACCTTGATGGTGATGTTGTTGCAGCTACATCGTATTCTTTTGGTTGTTGTTGACCTTCCTCCTTCCACCTTCTTTCTAGTTGTGTCTTCATAGCACCGAGGAAGCGGTTGAAAATACCGAGGGAGAAGAGGAATATGACGGTAAGCGTGTATGTTCCGGGCGTTGTAGTCGTCCATTCGGTGAAGAACAGCGTGACGCGAGTGTTGACCGAGAAAGTGGACGCCATGCTGGACATGGAGCCCATCGAGGAGCCCATAGACGCAGACGACGATGTGAGTGCAGCACTCGTCGCGGAAGGCATTGGCATTGATATGTCCATGGTCGTTACACGTGTTGCTGATCGCCGCTAAGACTAGCGTAGCTTGGTACCCGGGTGGGCTTGTACCTTGGTAAATGAGGGTGTAAAAGGGAGAATAGAAGCGACACGTAGGAACCATGTTAAAGGTTACTAACAATCTAGTCGTCATACTAATCTCCGCAGACCCATCTTTAAACAAAGCGGGTCAGTAATTCTAAGCGGCTTCGTGTCCGATGAGACAGACACTCCGATGAGACAGACACTCCGATGAGCAGTTTTGCGTGCTTATTCGGTAGGCCGCGAACCACTCACTGCAGATTTTCAATGTATCACTGTACACACAAGGAACCCGTGACGGTGCGACGGAATCCCGAGCTGAATTTCTCCGGCTCAATAGTGTAGAATACCATTAAAGAACGTCACATGAACTTCACATGTTGTCTTGTTCAAAGCTGAGGTGTCGAGCTATTAAGAGGTAATATCTAGACGCCGTCGCATTCCAAGATATCGCCCAACGCCACACTCAGCGCAAAACATGAGTACCTTGCTCACCAACTATATCCTTCATCGATCAACTTCACGTTCACCTTCCCTTTCCTGCCGATTTCGGAAACAGCGACGCGCGCCTCGTCGACCATACTTCCAGGGCCCGAAACCAACACCATGACACCTTGCGCCCCAGCGAAAGCCAATTCGTCCCGCAACACTTCGCGGACATTCATTCTGTTGCCAACGAACACTTCTTTGTCTGTGCGCAGCAGGATCACATCATCAAGCGCGTGCACAATGCCTTCTGAGCGCACACCCCAGTACAGCTTACTCGAGCCAGGATGTGAACGTAGGTACGGCAAAGCTGAAGTGATACCGATGCCACCGATGATGCACACTAGGTGAGGGTACTCAGACGTATCTATATGAGTCCCATACGATGACTCCACAAGAACAGGCAAAGAGGTGCGAGGCCCAAGAGATTGCGTGAGCCCTCCTTGTCGTCGGAGAAAGAATGTCAATCCCAATTTTCTAGGGTGTCGATGGCTATCCGCGCTCTTTTCTGAAGTCGCACTCGTAGAAACTTGGATATTGTGCTTCGCTCCTACTATTGACTCCTCGTCTAAAGTCTTCGCCTTTCCTGATCTGTGCTGTGGCGTAATCGTCGATGCTACGGAGAAAGGATGGTTTTCCCACACCCTCCATGTCAGCGTAGGGAAATACAGATACGCATGCCCAGAAGCAGCCACGCCAGGTACGTCAACCCGAACGTAGTCTTCATCAACCTTCGTAATGATTGCAGTCCGAATGCCGTTCCTTGCGGTCTTGAGCATTCGCATGACCCTGTCAAAACCCCATACAGCCATAGCAGCATAAATCCATGTCTCGTACCCCCACTGATGCTGGAATCTGAAGATGATGTGGTAGTAACAGCCAACAACTGTCATAACCGCCAGAAAGACGTGCCAGGCGAGGAAAATCTCGTACATCTTCTGTCGAATATACAGCACAGAGGTCGGCAATAGAATCGACATCGACAGTGTCGCGATGATACCCCAATACCAGTATGGAACCTTACTCTCGGGGGTGTGCTCGCCAGCTTCGATATAGATCCTAAGATACAAGATCGAGTGGATGACGGCCTGGGTTGTAGCTACTCCAGCCACCCAGCGGTGAAGTAATAGGAACGTGGAATAGCTCCAATCTGTGACCTTGAACAGAATGTTGTTGCGGCTCGAATATAGCATCAAGAGCGGGATGTTCGCGAAACTTAGCACTCCTGTCCGATTCGCGAGGATGCCCATTATGAGACCGCGATTATCGTCCGGATACCATGAGTTTGGCTGCACTGTGCGATAGCTCACAGCCGAGAGTATGATATTGATTCCCAAGATGTACGCGATGAACAACGCTTGACCACGAGTTGGGACGAGCCCTAGGCCTCCAGCAAGCGGTTGCTTGTGTTTTGAACCCCAAAGAGGAGGCTCGATGATCCAGGAGTTGAAGCGCGTAACGAGAGAACCGGGGAACGGTACGAAACGCAGGAGTGAAATGACGATCGGGACGACAAAGCATGTAGCGACGATTACAATACTGATGTACAAGTTAGAACTATGGTAGTTCGGGGTCTCGAGAAGTGCGCTTACCCGTATTTCTCATGCAAGTCCTCCTGCTCCTCAAACTGATCCTGCGCATTCCAATTCGACACATAATCGAATTTATTGACCAACATCGTCTTATTCAGCGGGTCGCCACTGACCATCTCCTCTGTCGGTGGACTCGAGACTTTGTCCAGCGCCTGGCGATACGACTCTTTCGGGTCCGGCTGACCTTCGTCTCGACCCACTACATTCATATACCACCAGTTCTCCTTCTCTGAATCTTTCAACTTTGGACATTTGACCGATACACAGTAGGCGACAGTTTGCAAGTAGGCATCGTCCGTGGCGTAGCACTCTGGTTCCGTCTCAGTCATGCTCATGCCGCCCATGTCCATGCCCTTCATATCGTCCATGACTATTGAACAGTTGAGCGCGCTTCCGGAAATTGCTGCGCGACACGAATACGCGCAGTTCGGCTTGTACATGGTGATGCCGTATCCGATGAGGCCATAGCCCTTGCGACCCTGCGAGGTCATGCATGTTGCCGTCGCAGCGAAGAGCGACACGATGCCGAGGAAAGAAACGATGTGCATCTTTACAATTGGACTGGATGGAGGTCTAAATCTCGAATCTGTAGTTGAGTCCGATAGTACTCATATGAGTAACATCTGGTCCCTCAGCGGCTAGATCATGCCCAGGCGCCAAGCGGCAAGGTGCATGAGAAACGTGCTCATACTCACTCATAGTCCAAATGTTCAAGATCCAGGCCCACGCCACCCGTAGGGGTTTCGAATTTCAGAAGCCTAGAAGCATTTTTTGGTACTCTGAATTGGTGGGGAGGTGATCGTACTAATTCATGAAAGACGTGATTGGCTATTTGTTTGGGTCTCCAGACCTAGGCGACTGATCATCGACCAGGCGTCGCACCGAGCTACTAAAAGGGCGAATCATACCATTGGTCAACGTATACAATTCCAACTTCGTCGCAGAGTTACTCGTAAAAGTTATCGCAATTGGGTATAGCGCCCGGAATCTGGCTCGAGCAGACGCCTGCCGGGATTCTATTGCTTAATATTTTGCTGCCATTTGGTAAAGCCTGCATGCAACCTGCTTAGCCTGTATACTAGCCTACAAGTATCTAGCACGATTGATGTATCGTAATCTCACAATCTGACTATACTTGAGCTAAAAGCGAAACAGATAAACAGAAATAAAAGACAGTATACTTGAGTTTGAAAACTAATTCTATAGGCTCGTCTCGGTGTCTCAAAAGCAGCACACACCCTATTCTAACTTGTATCCATTTCCGAACAATCCAGTTTCTACGATATGTCGACAGTCAGATTAGCGTCCGCCAAAGCTTTCCCAAATAGCTCCTCACACCCATCAGCAAGCGAATTAATTCAGCGTACAAATACTCAACAACCACATTTCTATTCTCTTCTACAATTCCTAAGTCCCTATTCCCATCCAATCCTCCGAAAACCCCATCTCTACATGTCCCGACATCCCCCTCCTTTCCTCGCCTCGCCACTACCCGTCTAAGCAAGACAAAAGGCACTCTGCACAGCGATACAGATCGCACAAGCGTTCCTCTTCGCGCCCGCATCGGGGCCCGGAAACTGCCCATCACAATACGGCGCGCACCACCCGTCGACGCGCTCCCAGCAACTCTCCTTCCTAGCCTCTAAGTCCTCTCCCCTCTCCTCATTTCCAGCTCCGACTTTGGATGTGAGCACGTCGTGAATGTGCTGGTAGTAAGGTGGTGGGGTGGCGATTGGGCGCAGTGCGGAGGAGTGGACGGGAGTTGGGAGCGGGATGAACGATGTTTCGTCTGGTACTGGGGAGGGGAGGGGGATGAAAGTTGTTGGGTGGATGACTGATGGAAGGGAAATTAGGGATTTAGGGATTGCTGGAGAGTTTGTTAGTTGAGTGAGGGAAAGGTTGGGATAGTGTGGCCCGTACAAGAGGCGGCAGCCAGGCCGGAAAGAAGGGCAACGAGGAGGGTGGCAGAGAGCATGTTGTCTTGGTTCGGGTGGTGTTTGTGAGGTGGGCTTGGGGCGTTGTTGGAGAAGTAGTTGTGGATATTTAGATGGTGGATGTGTTCTCTAAAGATTGAAGAGGAGTGTTGAGTGTGAGCACGATGCGTTGATGCCCTCCAATACACCGCATATCCGATCTTTTATATCCAAAACACCATCGTCGTCGCCGAAGACGAGCGTAGTAGTCGCCGACAAGAAATGAAACTCGGATGATACTTCATATCTTCAACGCGGTGTAGATGGTCCTTGTGAAGCTGAGGTAGTACTGCGTGCCCGTAAATTCATGTGAACACTTGCCACAGAGTACCTTCCCTTACTCACAGCTCCACTCGCTATACCTAGCCCTAGTTTAGCGTTACCCGACTCCAACCTAGTCCACCTTGGCGTAGATATTCCAGCCTCAAGCCCCGAGTAACTGCAGGCACTCAGCCTCATCTCGCCCCACTTTCGCTGATCTGACCGCCTCTTCTCACCTTCTGGGAGCCAATAGGATTAGGTTTCCAGAAAAGTCGCCTAAGATGCTGGGACGGGTTTTGGCTGAGCTTGGTAGGTAGGAACCTCGGGTACCTGTGGCGACCTGATATCAAGACCGAGCGGTCGTACGAGAAGTGTTCGACACCGTCAATCGCACAGACTACGTGCAATGACCCCAGAGAGGCTAGGATCGCTTGCGCATCTTCACTCCCTTGGGAACATCCAGTACTAATAGTTGAAGCATTTGGGCTGACACTTCGAGCAGGCGTCTGTTACTGAAAGACAAAGTTCCATAACTCGTATCCCTGATACTCGAAAAACCACTCGTAGCTCTTGGCGCGGGCTCACAGAAGACAAACCGTCTGTCTCCTTGTCCTGTCAAAAACTGTAGCGCCTCCCCTCTCGAACTTGAACGGCCCGATACGTTTGTACACCAGAACAGCGCTATACACATCAGCATCATTTGTGTCAAGATGGTGAAAGAGGAAACCGATAGGCTATGTAGCGATCGTAGTGTATGGTAAAACCTCGAGGAAATAGGTTTTATGTGGAAGAGAGCTGATGAAAACAGCATCGTGCTGTGTATCGGGTGCAAGTGTCAGAGTTCGAGTGGCCACATCTCCCTCGAGACTTTCCTTCGTCGCGGTAACGAGTGGCCTGATTCGCGCCGTGACGATAAGATGTGCGCTTTTACAGTACCAAAGGCGGAGGTTGGCTCCGTTAAAGGGATGGACATGTCTTCTATAGCTAGAGCGAACGGGAGAAGACGCCAGAGATTCGATTCGGCGGACAAGCGATACACCACAAACGCAGACTTCGGCTTGAGGTTCTGAGCAGTCTGGATGGACAATGTCCGTCTTGTGGTAGCTGTGATTGCCACCGGCTCCGATGTATGATTCTCTACATCGTTAGTACACTTGATGCGTTCCAGATTTCAATAAACGGATAGATAATATGCCTTCTTGAAACTTCCAGGAGTGCAGTGCGATCGGCTCGATTGGTCTCTCATCCCCACACTCGTAGAGACGAACTGGAGCTTGGACGACGCGAGATCTTGTCTCCTCTTCAAGGGACACCCAGTTATAACAGTTCTCTGGCTTCTTGCGGCCATCCGTATTATCGAGATTTGACGAGTCGACGCCGTGGCTGAAGGATACTTGGTCGTCTGTTACACAAACCCCGTCAGGTTCGTATATCATATAGGTAGATCAGAAGCCATCCTTGACCTCTTTTAGCATTCTATTGTAGTATGTCGTATACAAAAGCTGTAGATTTGCTGAAGATCTTTCAAAGTTTAAAGGGTCGAAGTCTTATGCCCCTGTTATGGAGTCTTTGGCGAGCGAGAGAGTACCCAACCTATGATGTAGGTAACCGAGTGTGAGTGCATCTAGCAAGGCCAGGTATCATGGAGGAAAACCGTTGCTGAGGTTGTTGATAGGATTGAGCAAAATTTTGACCCGTACATGTGATGGTAATAGCTCGTCCGCTAGTGTCGACGGGCCATCTCTTCCCGAGCCGCCGAGGTCAACTCTTACTCCACCACCTCCGACATGCCACAGCAACCTCCGACGAAGCTTGCTAAGTCAGCCGGCTCAAGTGGCTTGTTCCGTCATCGTTATCGTTATCCCTCCGACTGATAGTAGACGTCGGTCCGTCGACACCTCGACACAATGGCTTCGAAGAAGAAACGCGTCCGGAATTGGACACCCGAAGACCGCGCAGCTCACCGCGTCTTCGAGAAGTCACGGCGAGAGGCCTTCAACGATAGTTTGATTGTATGTTGCAATGAAGATTGGATGTCTTCTAAGCCGTTTCACTAACTCATGAATCTTTGCAGGACCTCGCAAGACAAGTCCCCAGCCTAGCCACGGCGCGCCGTCTCAACAAGCACATGATTGTCGACCACAGCATTGCCCGCCTCCAGTCCCAGCGCAACATGTGCCTTGCCGCTGCCGATGAAGCTCGTGGTCTCATAGCAGAGCGGGACCAGCTGCTTGCGGAGGTCAACCACTGGAGAGCTTCGAGCGGCGCGCCCTTCACCGCGGCCGAAGCCAGCCCGTTGGGACACAATCTGGAGACACTCATGGAAGCAGAGACCGAGACGTTTGGCACTTTCCCAAACGGATTTGGGGACAACACACCGGACGGATACGTTGGCGAGGACCTGGGCGAGGATGGCTCAGAGGAGGCAGGAGCCATCCATGTTCCTGCGGGGCAGGGGCAGCCACGTCAACGCCCCGCCAACGGAACTACATACTTGGGGCAACAAATCGTCTCCCCTACTCACGACACCAGCGAGATGGAAGATTTCATCGCTCCCTCAGCGTTCACAGATCTATACGGTCTTGAGGGCATCCTCGAAGATGGCAGCACACGGACTGGGCAGCATGGCCAGACTAGCGGTGGCGATATGCTTCCCGTTGGGTCTGGGCCAGATTTCCCCGCACAGTTCGCAGCAAGCACTGCTCAAATGGATTCCATGCAACTTGTGTTTGATTTTCAAGACCCTTTGACCGGTCAACTACCTGAGAATGCGTTCCTGGACGCAGGTCTTCCATTTGATGACCAACTGCTGCTATCGAGTAACTACTTCAACAGCCAGCATCCTACCATCTTCCAAACCTGAAGGTGCCGCCTCGATGTACTCCACTTCTCACGCCTTTGCCAGGGCCGCTTCGATCTTCGCCCTGCTCTCATCGATGCCACCCTGGAAGAGCTTCAGAGCAACATCCAGTCGCAGAGCCGTAACCGGATCCTTGCTGATTATTCTGTCCAGCTCAGCACCATTGTTGGCGAGGTAGTCTACGTCTGTGCTAGCAAGCTTACCGTCCCAGTCGGCGGCAGCCAACGGGTCGATTTTTGCGAGCTTCCTGAGTCGCTCTGGGGTGGGCGTTCCTTGTTTGTAGTACGGGTTGGGCTTCGGAGCACCGACGCCAGGCTGCTTGGACTCGTCGTACGGCAGCTTGGCGAGCTGTTCGATCACAGTGTGTGAAATGGTAGCCGAGTGGCAGCCCACCTCTCCTGCGGCCATGGCCTCTTTTGGTGAGATGAAGCTAGATCTGGTCAGCGCGGTTCTCGAACACCACGTTCAAAAGACGTACCTCGCGTTCTTCAACAGTGGCTGCTCCTTTCCGGTCTCTTTGTACAATCGCTTGTACGTGTCGAGGATCTGGACAATACGAGCCGACATGGTGTGCTCCGTGGCCGGATCTTCAACATCAGGCCAGAGGCTGAGGTCGTCATGCGCCCGGGTTTCTGCAGCCTGTCAGCATGTTGTCACCAAAGAAACCGTATTTAGTACCATTAAAGTATGGGCTAATGTACAACATCCCAGCCTGACTGCATGCAATTGCTTGTCCCAAGCTGAACAACGCCGTTCCAAGCGTGCGAATACCCTCGGCCTCCAACTTCGGCGCAGCATTCAATGCGGGACCGGTTGAGGGAATTTTGATGAAGTACTTGGATTGCGGGATGCCTGCTCGCTCGAACTCCTTCGCGTATGCTCTTGCGTGGTCGAGGACGGCCTGGGTGTCGTATGCCTTGTGTGGGTTCACCTGGAGTGCGACGCGACCCTTGATGTTCTCGATGTTGTTCTTGCACATCTGGACGGCGATGCGGTTGTAGATTGCGAGCCAGCCTTCGTTCTTCAGCTCTTTCACCGTTCGGTCGAAGAGCTCTTTGTTGTCAGGGTGCGACATCTGGATGTTGACCCAGAGGTTGTTCGACGTCATATCATTTGGTTTGACACCGAACTCGCTCGCCATGCGCTTCGAGAAGGCGGGGTCCATCCAGTCGACATCGACATTCACTATGAAAGTTCAGCAATCGGGTTTACCAGAAAAGTACAACATAGCTTGAATGCGACTTACGCTGCTCTTCCAGCTTCTGAAGCCATGATTGAGTTTCAACGCTGCCCATTTTGTTCAATTGTTCGATCGAGTTTGTCTGAGGATATGTGGTGATTTAGGGTGACAATTGTCCGCCTTCCTCCGCAGCGCAAGCTATTTATTACATCCCACAGCACAGCGAGTATCACATGAGGCCTGCTGGAAATCGAGCGCACACAGGACACTGCGGACCTTTTGTGGGCTGCTCCCACATGGCCCGATATGGCATCGACGTTGGGTTGGCCCAACGTTACCCGCAAACAGCAGACGCATCCCTACCAAGCAGCTTGACGCAGGGTCACCCAATGATCGCGGAGCTCAACGCGTGTCCGCACACAGGGCAAGTCCACCTTCCTAGCTGCAGCGCGTTGCTGCACACAGGGCAAGGTGGGGTTCGGCGTTATATCCGGCGGAGTGTGGATACCGACTCCCGATCTGCCAACCCTCTCCTCACGTGTAGTCATGCAAAGCCGTTGTCTTGAGAATGACTTTACGGATACCGAAGATACACAGCAGGAGCGTATACAAATGATCCAAGAAGGGAGTTCTGATCACTAAATCGCATCCGAGAATCTTGAAAATCAACTTTTACCGTTACAATCTCGGTATTTCCTCCGAGCGAGTCATTGGTGGCTTGGCGCTAGTGCCGCACACAGGACGTTGATGGACGACTACCCCAGAAACAGAACATCGGGTTATTCCCCGCAGAGTCCCCCGGACTCTTGTTCCACACTAGACTTGAACTGGACGTCATGTGATCCGCCAGTCACTTCCACATCGCGGGATGCTACCGTAATGCCGACCACGTAAGACGGGCGCACACAGGCCATCTCGGCATCCTCGCCACCAGGTATTGTCTTAGCCGTCCGATTTCCCTTATGCCGAACACACTTTATAAGCATCTCTCCCTCTCTTCGTGTATATGTTGTCGCTCTCGTTATTCTAAGTTATCATTGCCTTGACCTCGGCACCCTCAACATGGCCACTCCAAGCATTCGCTCCATCGAAGATCTGAAGAAGGATGAGACTGTTCACACAGAAGACATTGTAACCCATGTCGACTACGCGCACAACGTCAACGCTAAGATCGTCAACCCTCTCGCTGGCATTCCCAAAGATCGACTCTACAACAAGGTCGGTGCATTCTGCCAAGAATGGGGCTTTCAAGACAAGCAAGAGGTCTTCTGGAAAGGTGCTCTTGTTGCTCAGGATCCAGCCGGCTTCGAGACACTTCCTGAGCTCCTCGAGGAAGACAAGTACCACATCCGCCGAGAGACCACTCATCGTTGGCACCTCCCAAAAGATCTCTACTACGCTATCGCTATCTGCTCTCTCGGCTCTGCTATTCAAGGCTGGGATAACACAGGGGCAAACGGAGCAAATTTGTCGTTCCCTCAGGAATTCGGAATCGCGGATAATACATGGCTTGTGGGCGCCATCAACTCAGGGCCGACCCTGTTCGGTCTCCTCAGCGCGTGGGCAGCGGATCCAGTCAACAACAAACTAGGCCGACGAGGAGCCATCTTTGTCACGGGACTCTTTTGCATCTTTCCAGTCCTTGCTCAGGCATTTACACAAAACTGGTGGGGCTTAATGCTCTGCCGTCTTTTCATGGGCTTGGGAATGGGCATCAAGATCTCTACTATCCCTGTCTACTCTGCCGAGGTCTCACCTGCTTCGATCCGCGGCGGCATGGTTACGAGCTTTCAACTTTGGGTCGCTTTCGGTATCTTCATCGGGCAAGTTTCGAACCTGATCTTCTTCCGCATCGGTCGTCTTGCATGGAGATTCCAGCTCGCGGCTGCCTTCGTTCCCGCAATTCCGATTGTTGTTTTCATATGGTTCTGCCCGGAGTCGCCCAGGTGGCTGCTCAAGAAGGGCAGGTATCAGGAAGCATTCGTCTCGCTCAACCGACTTCGTAACAGCGAAGTCATCGCTGCTCGTGAGCTGTATTATGCTCATTGTCAGATCTCCGAGGAACACAACGCGTTTGCTGGAGTGACCCTTGGTCGGCGTATCAAGGATCTATTCGTTGTTCCTCGTCTACGACGAGCGACTATCGCGTCTGCCGTCATTGTCATCTCGCAGCAGTTCAGCGGAATCAACATCATGGCTTTTTACAGCTCGACGATCTTCGCTGAGGCTGGCTACGGTACTAAAGAGTGCCTACTCGTGTCCATGGGTTTCGGACTGATCATGTTCGTCTTCGCCATTCCAGCCGTATACACGATGGACACATTCGGCCGACGCAACTTACTTCTCGTCACATTTCCAAACATGGCGTGGTGCCTACTCGCAGCCGGATTCTGCTTCCTGATCAGCGAGAACGTTAGTGCACGCGTGCCGCTAATTGCGTTCTTCATCTTCCTCTTCACTGCTCTATACGGACCTGGTAAGTCGTCCCTTCTTCCGTCAACCCAGCGTTTCAACAAACATACTTATGATGATGATAGGCATGGGGCCCCTCCCCTCAATCTACTTCTCCGAAGCATTCCCCCTCTCGCACCGCGAAATCGGCGCCGCGCTTACGATATGCATCAACAACGCCGTCGGGTCCGCACTCACACTCTCCTTCCCTTCCCTCCTCGTCAAGACTACACCGACAGGAGCTTTCGGATTCTACGCTGCGCTGAATGTCGTTGCGTTCGTGATGATCTTCTTCTTGGTCCCCGAGACGATGCAGCGTACGCTTGAGGAGCTTGATTTTATCTTCAGTGTCCCGACGAGGAGACATATCGCATATCAATTGAAGACTTGGCTGCCGTGGTGGGTGAGGAGGTATGTGTTATGGCAGAGGGGGCCGAAGCTGGAGCCGTTTTATCAGCTTGAGGGTGTGGAGGATGTTAGGGCGGGAATGGGTGGTGTGTAGATTGGTTTGCGGGCGTTGTGTGATTGAGAGCTTGAGAGTTTGGAGGTTGTAGAGCTGTTGCGATAGTATTGGATGTTGTTGGTAATCTTTCTTCTGGTGTATGAGCTGTTGCAACTTACTTAATAGGTGTGTGAATTTCTTTCTGCTCTACTTCTCACAGCCACGTTTGTTTATAGCGATCGAGCTCCGGGGCTGCATTGTAAGATGAAGATGTTGAATGTGTCCGTAGTCACATGTCGCGAGATATTCGCAACTTCCGCTTCCTGCGAGTTGGTACTTGCTCCAGCGGCACGTTCGCGACTTCCCCTGCCTGCTAGCTAGTACTTGCTTCAAGACCGCAGCTCGTGGTAAACATCCACACACACGAACTCACCAACACCTCCCACGCTCACTTTACACTGCGCTAAATTTCTCATGACTGCCCTCAGAGAACCGATGTAAGACATATCAGCACCAGCTCTCACCTGCCATCTTGATAAACCGTAAATATGTGACGAGTGTTTGTACTCCAGGTCTAGATTTGTGCACGTGATTTTGGCGTCAATTTGGCAGATTTTGGAACGCGTTGCTCGCGTGACGATATCCCGGTGAAATCACTTCTCACCCCTCTCACCTTTCTCACCGTCTCCGCAAATACAACAACACAACATAACACAAGGGCCGACAACGTCACGTTGTCACCACTTTGACGATAGGGTAGGTATGTTAATCTTAAAACTCTACGAGAATAGACAGGTTTACACTGCATCCTACTAACCAATCAGATAGGGTTCGCGGAGACCTGCGTTGGCGCCCCACCCGAACATCTACCCGTCACTGCCCTAGTCGAAGCGATGTCTACCCAACCAGACGAGGACGAGGCTTACAAGCTCCATCTCGTTGCAGGCATCGTTGAGCTTCTTTTCAAGATGCACATCATTCGTATCGAGTACCTCAATGATTGCGAATCCCTCCTGCTCACGAAGGCCCAACATGACAACGACGCGAAACGTTGCCGCACCCAAGCGCACAGCTACCTCACTGCAATCCGCAAACACGAGCAAGCCATGATCCGGGGCGTTCGCATGGAGAACCACAACGACCTTGAGTCTTTGGAGAAGTACATAGAGACGGCCTGGGAGGAATTCCAGACCATCACATACAAGCACATGAAGCGGATGGTCAAGGGCATGGCAAAGAACGACCCGGAAGGTACCAAGGCTGGTTTCCGCGAAGTTATAGCGCGTGAGGGTAGTCGCCCTGACAAGTTTTCGAAGAGAGTGCGCAAGTGGGCAGGCTTGTAAGCGGAGGTGATGCCATCTGGTAGTTGGTTGGGCACGGAGGGGCACATTGCCTAGGTTTCATACTGAAAACATAGCGGTGGATTGCTCGTTCAGAATCCGGAGATGTAAAATTATACCCTGCATCAGTGTAGGCGTTCCCGTCGCGAGATGGGAAGAAGAGATAAGCTCAAATTCACAATGATGTTGCCCTCTGCCTCTCTCCCCACATCTTCTTATGCATCATACCGCGATTTTGACTATCACACCCTGAGTCTCGTCTCCCCCTGTCCGGCTTTTGTAACGGGCTTGTCGATGGTTCAGTCAACTCGCTCTCACCGGCCATTGCTTGCTTGAGCCACCAGTGTTGGCACCTCAAATCATTCCGATACATCTATTATAACGTAGAATATGTATACACCTCGATTATGGTTACCCAGCGATACTGCGAACGTCGCAGACGGTAAAGCTACAGTTCTGACCCGTGTCACGTGATTTGTCTGTGCTGTCGCAGTTGAATAGCAATATGCAAAACTGGTGCCACATGTAACTACTTTTTATCTCAAGGTTCGAGGTAAGGTCCGAAAGACGACATCAATTTATGTCGGCGGGAAATGCTGCCCGTACATTCGCGTCTCACATCTCAGCTGGATGTGATTAGACTTTCACTCCAGCGAGTCGCAATGCATCCGCAATCTTCAGTTCGGTAAATTATTACGCTAAACATATTTTAGGCTCTCGAGGCGCAATTCGAGAAACGCAGATGGTGAGGGCAGAAGCGACTGACCATTCCACCCGCAACGTGCGGCTGAGGCTACTAGGGTCTAGATCCACACATAAAAGCAAACAAACTCCGTCAAGGGTCTTTCACAAGGCATCTTCCGCGCAGGTGGCCTGAAAAGCTGACCCGATCGCGAAGCTAAGCGAAAAGCTGGTCTATTGGTGCCAATAAGGAGAAATGTCTCCTTCGTCTATGGCTCCTGGCTCTTTCCATGTAAGTCTGTTAAATCAGCGCAAACCCCAAGAATGTGTTCTCAGTCCGAAAAAAATTCAAAATGGCACCGTCGAAACCAGAAGAGACCTCAGCACCGGAACTGAAGCCCCGTTATGTCCTCACCGTAGGGACACAGGCACCCCTAACAACAGTTTGGACAGCACCTGGGTCATGCGCGACAAACATCCCTACGCTATCAGCGGGAACATGCAACACGGTGTCGTGCTCTGCCTATGGACCAACGGACATTGCTGCCATCTTTGCAACTTATGGCGCCAGTGTCAACTATCCAGCCTTCACAACCAGCCAGCAACAGACATCCACCGAGTGCATGCCCCCTGGGTACGCTAACCTCAAGTGGTTCTACTTCACAGGGGGCTCGCAATGTCCTATAAACTGGGCCACAGCTACGACTTCGACGGACACGAATGCGATGACCATTGTCTGCTGTCCGAGGTATGTCGCGCGATCAAGCAATTCAAAGTGAGAGATGTTTCGCTGACCACGCCGTTCACTTGACAGCAACTATCCCTCTGCGACGTACAATACTGGCGCTGGCAATTTCGACTGCTTTACAGCCATCGCCGCGGCCCAACAGCACTTTACCCTCGAGGCTGAAGGAAACATTGCCACCAGCCAGATCGGAAACTCCGACTGGGTGCCCTCTTGGAAGAGCAGGAGCGTCATAAGCACCACCGCCTGGCCCTCTGCTACCACAGCTATCGTCTATCACCCCGGCGTTAACTTCCTCGTCGACTTACCGTCCACGACCGCTGTGGGTGGGAAGGGGAATAATACCGCTTCAGGTGATGCAACAAAGCCAGCTTTGACGGTGTTCGGATTAGGTTTTGGCGTGAGTATTGCTGTAGTGGTCATCTTGGGTTTGATTGGACTCTGTGCGCTTGGGTGTCTGATTGGGATCATCAAGTGTTTGCGCGGCAGGCGTCGGAGAAGTCCACCCCCTGTAATGGCTCCTGCGTCGGGGAATGTGTATTGACCGTCGACGGAGCGTTGTATGTTCATGGTGGTTCGGAAATCAAGACGGGCGTTCAATTTCGATTCGAAAACTTAATGATAATATCGTTCTCCGCTATGTCTTCGCATCTATGTATTGTAATGGCAACTATGTATGTGGGCTCCAGACTTAACAATATTCCGTAAGTCGACTAGCTAGATCGATGTCTGCTTTCTTTGCGCCGTCGATATCAGTAAGAGCGGGTCATGTGAAGTCGAATGCAGTGCCTATGTTTGCGATGAAGATGAGCGGTGTGCAAAGCTTCTTAGAGACGAGTGCGAGGCCCGGGGTAGGGGCACGGATACTGTAGGAGTATTGACCTGTGGGAGCAATTCCTCTTTGGTATACTACTTAAGTGGAATGTCCTTTCCATCACTGCAGCACCTTTAGCATTTTGCAATCCGCCACATACATTAGAATACAGTGGTTTGGGGAAGTGAATTCCCGCCACTTTCGACCAGGGCGCCGATGGTGGGGATGAAAAAGCACATTCGAATCCTACGGAGACGAGTCTATTGATCCTCCCGGGATGTACCATATTCCTTCACACCAATACCGCAGCATAATGATTTCATGGTATCCGAACTTGGTGTCATGGTCAGGTACCTTGATGAAACGTTCGTGTCGCTAACTCGATATTGGTTTCGAAACACCCATACCGAGAGTAGCTGTATTAACACTGAAACATAAAGCTGATCAATCATGCAAAGCTTTTCATTACTACATACGTAGGATGGCATTTCCAAGAGCGAGCGCGTACAATAGGCGTGACACACGTGGTACATGACCATTTCGGACCTAGGCAGCAGAAGGCACAAACGTCCAGTAATTTGAGCGCTGGGAATTCCTAAAAATCTACTACTTTGCTAGGGTAACCTTTTCATGTACTTTTCCATCGCCGTATAAATACCGCGTCGGCTGTCATAGCAGCTACTCCGCTAAGAGCATTTACACGCCAACGATACATCTGTAAGTTGACTAACAATTGATTATTCAGGGATTGTAGCCAACCATTCAAGGCATTGAGATACCTGAGACAACAAGTGTAAAAGATGCCGACACAGCCAACCGACGACAAGGCTTACAAGCTCTCGCTCGTCTAATTGATCGTAGAGATGCTTCGGGCCTCGTATGAGTACCGCATGAATGAAGCGAAACTCCTCAAACATTTCAGTACCGCTACCTCGCTGCTTACGGATGCTAAGTTTACTGAGCGAGCCAAGGGTGTTTAAAGTCTCTTGCGCCGTTCTGCTGCCACCTTCGTTTGTTTCGAGGAGAAGTTCATCAAGGGTCTGCGTATGGACAACCATGGCAGCCTGGCAGAACTGAGCGAACACGTCAAAAAAGAACAAAAGGAGATGCGTCGTCTTTGGGGAAATATGGATACATTGCTTTCGAGACTTTCATGCGAGAGATTCCTAAATGATGAAGGCCAGCGTGGCGGCGACATCTCAATAGCGCGGGACGAAGTCCAGGTAAGCTGAGAATCTGCATAAATGGGTTGGCGTATGAGCGACATGGCTAGTAGCTCTGTAAAGTAACAGGCTCAAACAGTGGGGTCTGCGTCGGATTAGGGTGGTATACCTTGTGAGTAGGTGTGGGATGCTTTCGGTCAGCATGCGCGATGGAGAGGTACATACGCTACGTAGTAGAATGGAACTTTGGCCACGGCTATTTGTCCTATCCTGCCTCAATTGAACTTCTAATTCCCAATGACTGAAGATCGAGCTTCAGAACATATCGCAACACTTACACCGAGGTAGTGGCTCGGTGGATCAACGTGCCGAGACCGAGAGCGAACCCCAGATTCTCCGTCTCCCCACAGCTAGCGAGCGCCCCAGTCTCCGCAACCTTACGCCATGGACGCAAGGTGCAATCTACATTTTGACTCGTCGCCCTCTCAAAACATGCGAGTTGCTGGAGTCAATAACAAGTTTTTCCGATGGACGACAATATCCAGGCGCCGGGTTAGAGCATCGCGCCAACGCACGCGAGATGAACGCAACGCGCTGAATATATATTGCGTCGTGACCTTGGCAGGTACTTGACCAGGTTTTAACAGATTGTTGTGTTGTGTCTTTCATCCATAACCCTCATCGATTCTTCAAAATCGTGAGGTATGCGGTTTACCTTAGGCTTTGGAGCCCTGCTCCTTGCCACCTTAGCTTCCGCGCGACTCACCGCCAACGAGACATCGGGATACCTTCAGCTTGAGAACGACAGGCTCTTTGTCTCCGTCAACAAGTCTACCGGCGCAGTTGACCTTCTCACACTCGATGGGCAGGACTTGCTTGGATCGGCGGCCTACATTCCTTATTCGCCCGGAGGCTCTTCTGGAAACGGACGGTATGGAATTGGGCCTTATTTGGACTGTTACTGTATCCCAGCAGATGGTCCTTCCAGCACTGGCTCTGGATCATATACACCGGGTGGCATTGCTCCGACATACAAGCTGTTCAAGGGCGTAGATGGCCACCATGTCGCATACGGAGGCGTCGTGATGAGCGAAGTGTATCCTCCGACTGGTCAGGTATTGGAGCAGTATTGGTTTCTGCGAGATGGAGAAACTGGACTGCATACGTTCAGTCGCATTGCATATCACAACTCCACCACACCGTTCTTGCGCAATCTCCAAGAGTTCAGGACGCTGTTCAGGCCGAGTACGGAACTGTGGACAGACCTGATCACGAATGACGATCTGTATGCGACAATGCCGGTTCCAAACCCTGCCTCTGGAAGTACATCAAATGCGACTACGGTGCAAGATGCGACTTGGTACATTGGTAATCGAACAAATGATCCATACGTCGAGGAGTTCGCCGATTACTTTACGAAGTATACATTTGCTGCCGTTTGGCGAGACCACACCGTGCATGGCCTCTTCGCAAATGGTTCTTACAGCAACGACAGCTCTACATTTGGAGCATGGCTAGTCATGAACACCAAAGACACCTACTTTGGAGGGCCCGTGCACTCCGATCTGGTGGTCGACGGGATAATCTACAATTACCTAGTGTCGAACCACCACGGTGATGGCACGCCAAACATCACAGATGGCTTCGATCGCACATTTGGACCGCAGTACTATCACTTCAACAAAGGTCCCTCAGGCGGTTCATGGAAACCTCTCCGAGATGAAGCAGTGCAGTACGCCTCGCCTTCTTGGAATGCAGACTTCTATGACACCATCGCGAAGCACATCCCGAACTACGTTCCAACCTCTTCACGAGGATCGTGGAAAGCGAAGCTCCAGCTGCCGAAAGGAGCGAAGAACGGAATCGCAATTCTAGCTCAAGACGGCGTAGACTTCCAGGACAATGTTCTTGATCCTTCAACTTACCAGTACTGGGCCGATATCTCCGATGATGGGCGTGTCGAAATCGATCGCATCAAAGCAGGTACATATCGTCTCACTGTCTACGCTGATGGCGTTTTCGGTGACTACACCAATGACGGTATTGTCATCAAAGCGGGCAAGACAAAAGACAGTAGCACACTTCATTGGAAACCTGAGACCCACGGGACAGAACTCTGGCGTATTGGTACGCCCGACAAGGCGAGTGGCGAATGGAGACACGGCGATGTCGACACCGATACGCCTCTACATCCTCCCGAGTACCGCATCTACTGGGGTGCATACGACTATCTCGAGGACTTTCCGAACGGCGTCAACTACCATGTTGGAAAGAGTGACCCAGCGAAAGACTTCAACTACATCCATTGGTCTGTCTTTGGCGGGTACTCGAACTTCAAGCGCCCCGTGCAGACTGCGGGCCACGGCGAGATCAATAATTGGACTATCACCTTTGATGTCGATAAGAAAGACCTCGCAAAAAAGACGGAAGCTACTTTTACAATTCAACTTGCGGGCGCTAAGACAGCTGCTGGTAACACTGATGTGTTTAATGTCACACAGCCATGGAACAATCTCCCTTTGACTGTCGTAGTCAATGGCAAAGAGATAGAACCATGGATCATCCCGTAAGTATGAGCCTGTGAACTACCTAGACGCACATACTAACGAACCTACAGTTACAATCAATCGTCCTCTTGCGCCACTCGAAGTGCGATCATATGCTACTCGCTTAGCCACAAGTACACTTTCCCGACAAGTTATCTGTGTAGCGCTGATACAAATGAGTTCGTACTGAGTCTACCGTACAATGCGACGGATTATGAGAGCGCACTTTTGCCACGAAGTGTATATGTACAGTATGATGCGCTGAGATTAGAGGTTCGGTAGCTCTCTACCTGGATTCCCGTGGCAGAAGTGCTCCAGCACCCTAAACGGTGGTGATTCTAGCTTATTCTTGCGGCTAGAACTGCTTATATAGACAGATACCTTCTGCAGGCGCTCCACATTCTCTTCGCTCTCTGGGCTGCTCCTCCTGCTTCGTATTCTTGCAAAACCTGCCTCCCCCGCAACCTTTTTCGACGTGTTTGGCATCGTGAAGGTATACATTTGTCTTGTGAGTCGGACAGTAATCGTATGGCTGCCAGCATGGATCTCTAGCCTTGCTTTGCGTCTTGCTTTGCGGTGCGTCCATGGCGTGTACAATAGTGGAAGTCTGTCTTCGAGACCGGCTCAAATTGATAATCTGCATGACAACAGCATTAGCTTAGCATCCTTTAGCATTCTAACAATGTTAAACTATGCAAAAGTAAAGGCAACACATAAGAGCGCATTATACTTACATAACACGGAAAGGATAGATTCAGAAGGAGGAGTTGGAAAAGCCAGACTTCGAAAAAAATTTGTATTATAAAGGCAGGAGGACGTCAAGTAAAAATTCAAGTTCCTATTGAAGCAGTGCTTGAGTCACGAAGCGCTTCCATACAGCTATCCAAGTATCTACACCATCACAAAATCCACACAATTCTCATACGTCTGCAGCGCCGCCGTCCCGAACCAAAACCACTGCATAACGCACTCGCCCGCGACCTCGCATGCGCCACCTAGATCAGCCGGCATCTGGACACTGAACGCCGTGTTATTCGGCGGCAGTACAGCCAAATTCTCATCGGCGTAGCTATCGAACTCGATGAGAGGGTTGCCGATAACTGTATTCGACGCGGTGTCGATGATCGAGACGTTCGCAGGGCCTTCATGGGGGATGGGGAGCTGGGCGGCGAAGTCGACGACCTCGCCTGCTTGGAACTGCTGGACGAGGTTCTGGTTGTCGGCGAATTGGGCGCCTTTGCAGAGGAAGATGTTGCAGTCTACGGCGCCGTTGGATTGGATGTTCTCGAGCTGTGCTTCAATTAGTGATGCGCTTTTGAGGTAGTTATGCTGGCAGTGTACTTACAGGACCGGTTCCGTCGGCGAGAATAGCAGAGACGGCGGCGTTACCGCAGATTTGCGCCATGGCAGCACCGGGTTGACGCGCTGGGGGACTGGTGATGTTACCGTGGGCGAGCGCTGTCGCTGCGAAGAGTGCGCTGGAAAAGAACGTTGAAGTACGCATGGCTAGGTAGGTGAATTATATCGACTGTAACAGGGTATAATGCGAATAATAGAAACAGACACGAGAAGTCAAATAACGAAAGGAACGAGTGACCAGCACAAGGAGCGAGAGAGATGGCAAACACGAGATTCGAGTGCGAGTCACATTGTTTTTATTCAATTCGCCGGAATGAGAGCGCCCCGAAGGACGTGTCGGTACGCGCACCTGAAGCAAGCTGACCGGATGCATCTGTAATGAGAAAATGTGGGAGGCTCATGAAACCGGATGTCGTTATGCTCGATGTTTGATCTCCCATCCCAGTCCGTTTGCTCGATGATGCGCGACCTGGATTTAGCGGCGATCGCTCTATTGTTCTACGAGATCTTTGGGGACGCCTCTGTGATGCTGAATTCCGATATCAATGTGCGATATTGCGATGCGTCTTTCTGCTCAAGAGCTGGCCGGTGCAGCGACGCCGTCTTCCGAGAGGTTCTCCCTCATAGCAGATTTGATGCGATCGAATATGTTTGGCCACGATTGCTTGAATAGTCTTAAAAGCCACTGGGCGTTTCGGTAGGTGCTTGATGTAGGCTTGGCATGTCTCGCTTGTGTCTGATGAGGGTTTAACTTTCCGTGTCGGCTAATCGCGCAACCCTGAGGCAGCCAGAACCGGGTCACGTGTGCCTAAGGCATGGGCGAGTCATGACTTTTTTGGGAGCGGACCGTGAGCATGTAATTGCAGTGAGATGTGCAGGACGATGCCAGGCTGTGTGCTGTGCGAGTCGATGAGCCAAAACCCGAGACGGCTATGCTGGTCTTGAGATACCAAGTCTAGACCTAGTACGGGATGCATGGCCTATTAGTTGGCCTAAGCAACCCTCAGACAGTTATTGCGAACTACAAGTGCGTGCTAGTAAGATGCACAGGTCGAGTCAAGAGAGACTTCACTGTCAATGTCTGCTAGATCACCAGACCGGCTTTGGAGCAGTGCTCTATGCAAGGACTTGAAGACGAAGCGGTGTGACAGTAGAAGGCGCACATCACGCGGATGCCATCCCACGGCGAGCACTCTGTTTAGTATTCTAAGAAGAAAAGAAAGCAGGTAGGGAGATGATGGTACATGGAAGGGGCCTACTGTTCGGTGTTAAGGCAGCTGTAGCGCACCGGCGAGAACGTCGCGAATCAGATTTGAAGAGAGGAAGGGCCTACACAGCGCTCTATATCGCGCAAAGCTCGTGGTAAAGTCGATGGTTGACGGTTAGGCCGCGTCCGCGATGGAGCCCCAATGAACGGCCCACGCCTCGCTACTGAGCCAATGACGTAACGGGGGGCATCGAGCCTTCCTCTTCCCCGTCGCGCCTGCCAACGCACTTTTCTCTTACCGTAACTCCCACCCCAGCGTCAACAAAAACCCAAACACTCCTCTGCCCAGCTTCAATCTTCTTTCACACTCCTCAATTGCACCCGACACACACTCAGAAACCTACACCCAAGAACACCACACATCACATCTCACAATGGGCAAGGTAAAAGCTCGCTCGCTGCCCCACCATGGTGCCCCGCGCTGACAGCAGACAGGTCAAGTACATCTTCCTCGACTGCGACAACACGCTCGTCCTGTCGGAGCACCTGGCCTTCGAGGCCTGCGCTGAGCTCACCAATCAGCTCCTCGAGAAGAAGGGCCTCGAGGTCCGCTACACGGCTGAGTCGCTGCTCGAGGACTTCGTCGGGCACAACTTCCGTGGCATGCTCAACGGCTTGAAGGCTAAGCACGGCTTCGAGCTGTCACAGGATGAGCTCGAGGACTACGTGCAGCGCGAGCTCGGCGCCGTTACCCAAAAGCTAAGTGAGAAGGCCACCGAGTGCCCGAACGTCACCAAGAACCTCAACAAGCTCAAGGATCAGGGCTATCCCATGTCCGTCGTCAGCACGTCTGCCAAGAGCCGTGTCGTCGCTTCTCTCAAGAAGACCCGAATCGACCACTTCTTTCCCGACGAGCACGTCTACTCGGCCGCTACTTCCCTCGACCCACCCAACTCGAAGCCCGACCCTGCCATCTACAACTATGCCCTCGAGCAGCTCGGTCAGGATAAGAAGTACGTCGTCACCGTCGAGGACAGCAAGAGCGGTGCCACTGCGGCCATGCGCGCTGGCATTCCCTGCGTCGCCTATGTCGGTGTCTACGGCATCGAGGAGGGCAAGGAGAAGGAGGACCAGATGGCTGAGCTCCTTACCAAGGAGACTAAGGCCATCGCCGTTATGCGCGACTGGGACGAGTTCCCGGAGATCCTCAAGCAGTGGGAGTCTAAGCTGTAAACGAATTGGGCACGGCTGCAGAGCAACCATAGAAAGGTTTACTCGGTATAGCGATTGGTATGCGACATGACGAGGTAGATGACATGACGAAGACATGGAGGGTTCAAAATAGACTCAAGAAAGCATCTCACCTGTGGGGCTGGCTGTTCCCGGGATTCAGATCAAGCCGATCTGCAATCATCAATAACCACTTGCCACGATCTCCTTCCGCTTCTTATACTTTCCTGCATACATGTTTCGTTCTGTTCTCGTTTGATTCGATGTCCACTGAGTCTCTTCTTTCCTGATTGAATGTTGATCGTTCACTCAACGCGAGTGGAAGTGCCTTGCGAGTGCTTCAGTAAGTTCCGGCGAGTTCATTTCATGCAGATATGCGGCGTGACAAGGTCAGCATATCAATTCCATACACCCAACCGAATAAAGAAGTAAGATACTTCACGTCGATAACAACGTAAAGGAAGTATCACGACAGTCGCTGCGATGATCATACTGAAGCATGGTCCAGGAAAGCTTTCCTGCTCTGATTCGCTGCAATGGAGGACGCTAAAACGCGGCCTCCATCACCCAGCGCGCCATCCCGAGGTCCCCACGTCGCCACAACCGCTCACACAGTAGATTCCTCTCCTGCGCCCCTTTGTTTGCTGCAGGTCTCATCCAGAACATTTCGAGCATTTGCCCTGTAATGGCGTTATCTTGCGAATTAATCAAGTCGCACTTGGTCGGCAGGTCGCTGATAAGGCCCATCCTCACGGTCTACCCGACCTTCCAGCAAGGGACCCGCGCCCCGCTCACGTGCCTTGGCGTCTCTTTGCGCTTTCGCGGCTTCAGGAAGGACGGGCAGGACCAAGTCGAGCCGTCAAAGGTTGACATAGTCCACAGTTTCAGCGCAAAATGAGAGTCTTAACGCCGCCTTATCACGTCGCGAATAACGGTTATCGTGTTTACGCCAAAGAGATCTGCAGGCTAGGCTTTCTCGGCACATCAATTCGATCCGCCCCGAGCATGGCAGATCCCAATCCGCCAAGCGACGTTGATTGTGCCTCCTTCCCCTTCCGATGTTTGTCATACGGTGCAAGCTTTGTTTAATTTATGCGGTCCAATGTTGCACTCTACCTCTCCATCAACAATCATCAAAGTCTCAGGCTCTTGCCAATCATGACCTCGTGCCCCGTTTGGTCGAGTGGGCAGTGTCAACAGGATTGGGAAGGCCGTCTGTCTACTTGCCGACATGACCATTGACGATGGTGCTCGACATATCCTCGGGTCTAAGACCGCTATGTTAACCGATTAGGATATAAAGCTATCGGTGGGCATGCCTCATAGCTCCCCACTCCCGACCATTTGACATTTCTTCTGAGGCCGATTCATCATGTTCATCTCATCGGTGCTTTTCGGCTTGATCGCCCTTGTGAGTGCAAAAGAGGTGGCCAAGGATGAAGTCAAAGCCGCGAAGCTGTACGACTCGGGCATTAAGCATATGAACAACATAGCCTTGAAAGAGGTACGTGCCGCGATCCTGCGCTGCTTTCTCTTGGCACTAACACCGATTCCAGGAATCATGGGCAAAGCACGCGGCAGCAGGCAAATACGAATCCGCGAAATACGCAGAAATCGCAGACTTCATCCCATGCTCGAACGGCACTGCTGTCTCAGGCAGCGACACGTTCAGGTGCAGCAATGTATGTACAGACCAAAAAGCCATGATCGTCAATACTGACATCAAGTAAGATCGATTTGTACCACTTCCTCTCACATTCTGCCCTCGGTAGCACCAGGGGTTTTGGCTCGTCGTCGTGGGGTTGGACCTCCACAGATGGTCGCGAATTCATTGCTATCGGTCAATCAGACGGCACTGCATTTGCCGAGATCTCGAAGGAAGGGAAATTGGTCTATCTCGGCCGCCTACCCCAATTCTCGGTCCCCAGTTCGTGGCGCGAGATCAGAGGTCAGAATGATTTGATGATCATTGGTAGCGAGGCACAAGGCCATGGCATCCAAATCTTCGATATGAAGAAGGTCAGTGGTCCTCCTCGAAGACGGCCTGAACTAAGAGACTAACACTCGATATAGCTTCTGACTATCGATTCGGCTAAGCCTGTGACCTTCAGCAACACCAACGATCTTGTTGGTCACTATGACAAGCTTCCAGCTGGACGAAC
Source organism: Lophiotrema nucula (assembly GCA_010015825.1). Classification (NCBI taxonomy): domain Eukaryota; kingdom Fungi; phylum Ascomycota; class Dothideomycetes; order Pleosporales; family Lophiotremataceae; genus Lophiotrema; species Lophiotrema nucula. The sequence continues at coordinate 270,117 of ML977350.1, forward strand.
CCACAACGTCGTCACTAACCCGGCGGGTCATTACATCTACTCTGTGGGTGCTCAGCCCAGGAACGACTCTTGCAAGTCAGGTATCATCTTCATTGATATCTCAGATCCGTCTAAGCCGACCAATGCTGGCTGCGCGTCAGCTGATGGCTACGTTCACGATGCTCAGTGCCTGTTCTACAAGGGTCCAGATACTCGCTACACCGATCGTGAGATCTGTTATGGTTACAACGAGGATACACTCACCATTTACGATGTTACCGACAAGACAAAGCCTGAGATTCTCTCCATCACCTCCTATGATGGCGCTTCATACACTCACCAGGGCTGGGTACTCGACCCAACTAACCAAAAGTACCTCCTCCTCGACGACGAGTACGATGAGTACGATGCCAAGGGCCCCGGCGCAAACGGACATCCTACAACCTTTATATGGGACGTCTCCGATCTTAAGCAGCCCAAGCAGACGGGTTACTACCAGTCCGCAGCCAAGGGTATCGACCACAACCAGTACGTCGCCAACGGCTTCACCTACCAGTCCAACTACGGCACCGGCTTCCGCGTCCTCGATGTGCGATCGATCTGGCAGGACCCGACTGGCAAGGGCGTGAAAGAAGTTGGCTTCTTTGACGTCTATCCTGAAGACGATAATCAGCCCGGAGGTGGCGTTATCGACTTTGTTGGCACGTGGAGTAGTTATGCGCTGTTTAAGAGTGGGTATATTTTCGTTAATACTATGGAGAGAGGTGGGTGGGTGTTGAAGCTGCATGAGAGTGCAACGAAATAGATAAGTAGGGTATTAGCCTAGATAATATAGCTTGACGAAGCTAATGATAATACGTGCATGTACCAAATACAAATTGCAATGCTTTATATTCTGTGAACGTCTTGATCAAATTCGCTCCCTGCGTCATGTCGTGGAGCCGCACCTACCTAGGGTAGGGTAATGCACGTGATTCAGTAGTGTCGCTGCGCATCGTGTTCCAGAAAACCCCATCCACAATCCACCTTCCCCATCCACACAGCGGCCGCCAGCAACACCCGCTCGCTCCTCGGCAGGCGTCGCACAAGCACGATGGCGCCAGCGGGCGGCACAATTTTGCTATCGCCCGCTTGATTGTGGCGTTCTCCGCCCAGCCAGCACCGCGGGGATGAGCACTTGGCGCAATCTTTCCTCCCCAATGAACACCCCGCAGGCCGTTTAGCGAAGTAGCTCCGCCGAGTGCCTAGACCGTCTACCAGTTTGCTATTCTTCTGTCCTTCCTGAAGACTCTAGGGTTCGTACATGGCCAAGCGGGGTATTGCCAGGTTGATGGGCTTGTCTTTTTGGTGCCTGAATGGGTACTGCGTGGAAGGAAGGGAGGGGAGCTTCCTGCCCGGGTTAGCGGGGATGGCGATATGAGGGTTTGCTTGGGTGGATTGTTTTGTGGAGGGTATATGAAGGGGTCGTATTTCCTCTCATTCAATATCGAGTTGTCCTTCTTTTTGAGTCAGGCGTTGAAGATGAAGATTTCGTCAATTGTCGCAGCGGCCGGTCTCACAGCCCGCGCGCTGTCCTCAGACTATAAACCTCTCGTTTCTTCGGAGGAGCTGCAGAACCTCATTACCTTGGACGACTTACTCGCTGCGTCTCAGGATCTGCAGGATATTGCGGACGCGAATGGAGGCAACCGCGCATTTGGTGGCGCGGGGCATAATGCTACGGTCGATTATCTGGTTGAGACGTTAGAAGCGCTAGAGTACTTCGACGTTTCGACTCAGCCTTTTGTTGAGCTTTTCTCTGCTGCTACGGTGGAGTTCACAGCGGGTGGGACGGAATATGAAGCTGGGTATATGACATACAGCCCTTCTGGTACTGCTAGCGCACCGCTTGTCAGGGTTGCCAATCTGGGTTGCAATGCTGTCGATTATCCATCTACGGTTTCTGGAAGTGTTGCTCTTATCTCGAGAGGAGAGTGCACTTTCGCGATCAAAGCGACCAATGCGAAAGCCGCTGGGGCTGTCGGTGCCATCGTGTACAACAACGTGCCAGGACAGCTCTCAGGAACTCTAGGTGGTGTTGGGACGTACCCTCCAACTGTCGGTGTTACGCAAGAAGTTGGGGCTACCCTCGTTGCAGCTCTCGGAAACAGCTCCCTCATCGCTGACCTCGACGTTGACGCCATCTCCGAGAACCGTACGACATGGAACGTCATCGCTGAGACGAAGGAAGGAGATCACGGCAATGTACTTACTTTGGGTGGACACACTGACTCTGTCTTTGCCGGCCCAGGAATCAACGACGACGGCTCAGGCACTGTGGGTATCCTGACCGTGGCCAAGGCTCTGACCCAATTCAAAGTCAAGAACGCAGTCCGGTTCCTGTTCTGGAGCGCCGAAGAGTTCGGCAAGTTGGGCTCGTACTACTACCTCAAATCCCTCAACGGCACAATCAGCGGAAACAGCTCAGAAGTCAGCAAGATCCGCGCCTATCTCAATTTCGACATGATCGCATCCCCAAACTACGTCCTCGGAATCTATGACGGCGATGGGAGTGCGTTCAACCTCTCCGGTCCACCAGGCTCCGCGACCATCGAGAAAGATTTCGAAGCCTTCTACGAGAGCAAAGGCAAACCACACGTCCCAGCCCTCTTCAGCTTCCGCTCCGACTACGCTGCGTTCCTCGAAAACGGGATTCCCTCAGGTGGTCTGTTTACCGGCGCCGAAGAACTCAAGACGGAGGCTGAAGCTGCGCTTTTCGGCGGCGAAGCAGGTGTTGCGCTCGATGCGAATTATCATCAAGCTGGCGATACTGTTGATAATTTGAACCATGAAGCGTTCTTATTGAATACACAGAGTATTGCGAATTCGGTGGCGAAGTACGCGCTGAGTTTTGAGGGGATACCGGCTGTGAATGGGACGTTGAGGAAGAGGCATGCGGAGTTCCAGAGACGGTTTGCGAGGCGAGATGTGGGACATGTGCATAGTCATGCTGGGCCTTGTGGTGCTAGTACGCTCGTAGCCTAGTTTTGAATGATAGGATTGTTAGGTTGTATCACTTCGTGGAAGCAGTGCAGAACATAACATGTGTCCATTTAGAGCGATGAAAAAGACGCTGAGGCCCTTGAGGGTGATATATACAGAATTCTTACGCGCAAGGCTGAAACGCACAATGTGCTGTGTCGCACGACGAATTAGGCAACCACCCCAGCAAAACCGGAGGATCGCGGCGGAGGGATCTTATCTAACAACACGACATCTCAAACCTATATCTCCCCCGCACCTCGTACTCTCCACTACATTCACCTTCAGCACTACTACTTCTTATCCACAAGCATGCGAAACCCAAACCGCAAACCTCACCCTGTCCAATATGCCTGTGCCGCTTTATGTTTCCCGATCGGCTGCTTCTGGCTCGGTCACATCGTGTACCGCAAAGCGAAATCTTACCTTGACGATAAGAAACTAGAGCGCGAGTACAAGAAGCACGCACTACCTAATCTGACGGGCAAGGGGAGGAAGCGCGCGCTGACGCTGCCGTTGGAGAAGCCAAGTACGCTGTCGAAAGCGTTGCGTCGCGAACGGAAAGTAGATGTGCAAGAGGGCTGTTTGCTGTTCACTAGACTTCCTGTGGAGGTCAGGGCGATGATATGGGAGTTTGTGCTTGGTGGGAATGAGATTGCGATTGAAAACTGGTATTCGGGGAATACGGGGAATGCGGGGCAGAAGCGGCCGGAGAATTGGTGGACCTTGGTGAAGACGTGTAGGGTGGTGTGAGTCTCCAATATCCCATTTACCACTTCATGTTGGATTTGCAGTCTAATTAGATGAATAGGTATTCGGAAACTATTAATCTTCTCTACGCGAAGACGATATTCGACGTCAAATCCGTAGGGCTGCTCAGTCAGTTTAAACGGAGTGTCTTGGAGAAGCGGTGGTCGCAGATCCGAGCCTTAACAGTCTGCGTTTCTTTCTGGCCGGTATATGTCAGCACGAGCCATGGATGTGTGATTAGTGGCTATTATACACACGAAGTTCTACCTTCCGAAGCGGAGAATTGGCCGCGTTTGTGTGGGATGCTTGAATCGCTGCCAAATCTGCGTCGATTGAAATTGATCGTGTTTGACCCAAAACAGTGGGTTAATTGTGAGAGGTTGGAGATGTTGAGAAGAGTTGGAGTTGATGGGATGGTTGAGGTTACGTTTACGGAGGAGATGAGTGAGGATGTGAAGGCTTTGGGGGAGAGGGATGAGGGGTTTAGAATTGTGCAGGCGAAGAGTATAGGATCTTTGGCCTTTCGCGGCTGAACGAATGATCATATGCAGTGTGGTGGATGGAGCTGTTGGGTCATTTCAGACGACGCATAGGCAGATATTTGATGATTGTGGCACAGTCATTTTCACGTGACATATGCTACCTACGATTGGTCAGTGTAGCTCCAGAGATCAGGACAGCCTTAATTTTGAATATAAGCTCTTCTATGCAGGATGAAGATTCTTTTTAATTACAGTAGATCATAGGTTAAAGCGTTGACCCTCGCCTGACGTTTGCTGGGTATGATAAGCTAAGAGCTGTGAGGGAATTGACGCCCGAGATAGAACACCATCTAGTGCATCCTAGACCTGTCATTTCGCTTATAATCCCCAGATGATGCTTGAAAATCTCACATAGAAGCTCCAACCGATCACAACTATAGGCGGACGAGGGCAAGTGAATCGGCATTGAGACCGAGGTTGGGCCGAGACGCGTGCATCCCGCGTTGCATCGCGAGCACCAACCAACCACCAGACACATATACGCGCCACAATATGGGACATCTATCACAGAAGCGGGCAGCATATTCCTCCTCCTCATCACCCTCAGCGAAACGAAAGCGGACGGAAGTAAACGACGCGTCGGACGGTGACGCGTCGCCTCAACAGCAACAACCAAGAAGCTCTTTTCCAACGGACGTCAACCCTCAGAATGGTAACTCTCGTGCATCTCAAGACGCCAAATTATCCATCAAGTTGTGCCAGGAACAGGAAGACCTCGTGCAACTCGCCCTACAGGGACTCAATATCTTTTACACCGGCGCTGCTGGTACCGGTAAATCGGCTGTTCTCCATGCCCTAGTCGAGCGCCTCCAGGAACAGGACAAATGCGTTCACGTTGTGGCATCGACAGGCAAAGCCGCGCTGAACGTCGGTGGCACGACCACCTACGCTTATTTGGGCATTGGCCTGGGTATGAACAAGCAGAGGCTTGAACGTTCAGAGCGAATGGCGCGGGGGGGTGAGGTCTCAGAGCGCCTCCAAGATACGGACGTCCTGATTATCGACGAGGTCAGCATGGTCGAAAACCATCACTTCGAGCGTATCGACCGCATGCTGAAAGCGGCGCGGGATAGCGATGACCCGTTTGGTGGCGTCCAGGTCATTGTGACAGGTGACTTCTGCCAGCTTCCGCCCGTCAGGCCCTTCCAGAACTGCGTGTGGTGCGGTTTCAACGTCAAAAAGACTGGCAAGGTATGGCAATTGCCCACACGGAGGAAATGATCACGAGAAAATCTGGTATGAAGGTGATCAGTGGGCCTTCCGCAGCCACGCATGGAGGAACGCAGGCTTTGTAAATGTCTATCTCCAGACAATCCACAGGCAGCGCGACCCCCATTTCGTGCAACTCCTTAACAGATGCCGTGTGGGTCGTCCGCTCACAAATGTGGACTTGACATTGCTCGCAAAGAAGGGAAATTCGATAGACCCAGCTTATCAATCAGCGGTAGTCATCATGTGCATAAACGACGATGTGGACAAGGTCAACAGGAAGATGTTCAACCAGCTCGACCGGGCCAGCCATCACGAATACATGTCCAGCGACCATTTTGAGTGGAAGCGGGACGGAGGCCGTCTGGGCGGGTTGACGAAGATAGTGCAAGACAAGAACGGCAACCAAGTATTGCACGAGCTAAAGGACCACCGTCTCGCCTCCAAGCTTGAGCTTCGGATCGGTACCGTCGTAGCACTGATCACCAACCTCGACATTAGTGCAGGGCTATGCAACGGCTCCCAGGGCCGCGTCGTGGGCTTCGAGAAGCACGATGCGAAGAACATCGGCAAGCCGAAGAAGGTGGGTGACCGCACCAAGGCGGAAGGCATTCAGAGCTTCATTGCCCAGTTCAACCCGTCAAAGCTGGAGTATCCGATCGTCGAGTTCGCCGCGGCCCACGGACGCCCAGCGTTGAAGCGGACAATCTACCCCGAGTGTCTGGTCACCGATAAGAGGGACACCGGGTCGCACCTTCTTTTGTGTCGGACTCAAATCCCCTTGATGCAGTCTTGGGCCAGTAAGTATTCTTCTCCTTTATTTCTGAGGAGATGCCATATCTCCCCGTTGCTTGCATAGATAATCTCGCTAACCGTTTTAGTGACTATCCACCGCGCACAAGGTATGACACTAGATAGTGTCAGAGTCGACCTGTCGAAGCTTTGGGAGAAAGGACACGTGTATGTGGCCTTGTCAAGGGCCACGAATTCGGACAATCTGTGGCTGGAGGGCGATACGAGGAAGGTGCAGAATGGGACTGGGAGCGATCCCGCCGCGGTGCATTTCCTGCAACATACTGCTTGGTATAGTGGGAAGCCGCTGGAATTTAACGTAGAGTAATACCGTAACCCTCCTGTGACATCTGTTACACGGCATGCTTGGACATAATATGAGGGACTCTGGAGAAATTCGGTTGGGTTGGCGTCTGGTGGTCGATTCGTTTTGTTATTATTGCGCTTTGTCGGCTTTACTAATATTGGTACTAATACTTCTCTTTACAATACTTGAAGGTGATAGCTTCAGATGCTAGAGAGCCCGGTATGATGATTAAGAGCTTGTATACATGGTATGAAGAACCCTGGGGACATTCAGCCAACCTCTTCAAAAAAAAAAGCAATGGAACGAGGCTTTTGCCAAGCTTGAGCTGAAAACTTTATCTCTGTGGTAACCAATTGAAAATGGGGTATCGCCAATCGTGGCTTGAGGCTTGATGAGCTGAGATCTGGTCCTTGCAGCTGAAAAATAGTCTCTTGGCTCCCATCTTGGCAGTCTCAAAGGATGCAATAAATCCACTTTGGTCTCATCTTAAGCATGTCGGCTCGAAAACCTTCGATATCTGAACCTTGTACTTTGGCTTACTGTCCCTGGAGTCTGGCCTGATCGCTTTGCAAAAGGTTATCCTTGCCCATTGTCTCCGCGTTGGGTCTGGAACAGCACGATGCAGCAAGACATTGCGTGTTCGAAGTACACGTCTGTCAAGACATTGCTGCTTTACTGGGAGCTTCGGGACCCAGGTCTGAAGGACGTCAAAAGAGAAGTTTACGAACTCCAACAAGTGTTCACGAACGACTTTTGTTTCGATACAGAAATCTGGGAACTTCCTTGCAACGGCAATGTCGAACGTGAGCTTACTTCTAAGCTTTTCGACTTTAAGCAAGACACGCACGAAAAAGAACTCCTGATCCTTTACTATGGTGGTCACGCGGGCAATCAAGGAGGTAGTTGTACCTGGCATGCCGGTATTCCGGGACACAGTGTCGAATGGAACAATATCGCCCAACTTCTCACTAGCAACGTATCGGATGTCCTCTTCATTCTGGATTGCTGCGAAGCAACTAGTGCCGTGGCGGCCTTCAGCGGCGGGCAAGCGCGGCACGGCGCGAATTGGCTCCTCGCTTCTTCAGGCATCAATTCAGAGGCCGCCGGTGTATCAAGAACCGACTTTACACAGTTGATGATTCGCACCCTGAAGGATATGGCAAACGACTTCTACGAGAACGATCTGCCTAAAATTACATCCGAGGATGTACACACAGCTTTACATCTGAACCATTGGGAGCAGCTAGTGACCAACGCGGTACATGTTCGCCTGAACAGGAGATCCTGCAGTGGAATTGATCTTACCCCACTGGTAACAAGAAGTGGACGGCGTCCGAGTGAGGACGGGTTCAAATATCAGCTCGAATACCCAATCTCTAAGACGTCGATCCTCCCACGAAAAGGTTTCCTTGATGTTATCCTGGTTCCAGGTGGCGATGGGAATCCAGTTACGTCCTTCATGGCAAGGTCAAAGAAAGGGAACTGCATGTGGCCACACGATGTCCTCTGTCCTAGATTAGAGTCACGCCGGATTCTTTATCGGCTACTGCCATTCCAGCATCATTGGACCGGTCATGGGTATGGTGTTGGGGAACTGAAACAATTTGTGCAGTCCTCTAAAGCACTGGAAGACGCGGTTTACGACCTGTGGAAAGCAGACCCTCGTCGACCGTTGCTATTCATTGCATACGGGAGAGGTTGCACAGTGGTGCGCAGAGCTCTACACTATCTCTACCGAAGGAGAGGCAAGTATTGCTCTCCTTGGACAAGGCAACGCTGACTGTGAGTAGAGTTCGTGACAGGCAAACCTAGGATAGGCTGTATCCTTGGTGGTACGAATCAACAATGGGAGGATAAATATAAAAGCCTTGAATCTCCACGTAGTGTTCCTTCGCGGAAAACACTCGCCAATACCATTCTCTGGATTAATCGCCCTTCGCGACGAACTTCTGCGTCCGACAGGAACAGGGCTTTCTCGCGGCCTCGGCATTCTTCTTCCAGTCGTGAAAGAAGAGACAGGTCAGCTCATATCAGGCCTGCCTCGTTCGAAGTCGACCAGGGTTATGGATCAACAGGTGGCAGAGAAACCTATCACAAATCGCGGTCTAGATCCCGAAGTCGCCACAGATCTCGCAGTCGCTCCAAACGTCAAGGGAGTCCGCAAGCGCGAAGACCTAGCAGAGACCGGAGCCGTGATAAAGCGAAAAGTCACAGTCGAGGAAAAGCGAGGAGTCGTAGTCGAGGACGAAGTCGCAGCGCGGAGCGACGAAGGACCACACGGGCCGCGACGCCTCCCCCGTTTTCAACACCTTTCGATGATCCATTTTCATCGCGACATCCTTTTGGTCAGTCACAAATTGCGGGGAGTGTGGGACTTCGGCCAAGGCGAAGCAGCTCTGCAGACTGGAGAAGCGTACGGAGTCCGTTCAACAGCCAACAGCCATTTGAGGCCAGCAGAACTGCTCTTTGGCTAGACCAAGCAGACCCGAGCACCTCCCGAGGGCAGCATGCTCGGGCAGGGAGCCGTAGAAGAGAGCGTTCTGCAGCTAGAGAGCGGTACGGGGACTTCTTTGTTGACCTGAACCGAGAACTAGCGGCAGACAATCGAAGCGAACGACTTAATCTAATGCTGAGAGCTGTTGAAGAATTAATGGATGAGAGAACAGGTCGACTGAATGAGACGAGTGGGCAGGGTGCTGGCTATCGCTGGAGATTGCACGTCGGAAACTAATCAATCCAGGGATCTCATTTGGTACCGTGTTTTTTAATGAACGATTATGAGTTCATGAAATTATGCATAACTATACATAATCAGTGTATCATGCTTTACAGACGACTCTTTAGCGAGACGGTGTCCGGCCGCCACATCTCGTTCAATAGTCGAGTTGCGTTCACCATATCAGGACGCGCTTGATCGAGTGAAGAAATGCCTAGCAATCTCATCCCCGTAGCAAGCTCTTCACTGAGGACTAGAAATAATTAGCCTCATCTCTCATGACACAAAATGTACTCACCATCTGTGACTCGCTCAACACCCTGGGCGCCATAGGCGGCCAAAGCGTAAAGATAAGGTCGACCAACGCCCACCGCAGTTGCGCCCAAGCACAAGGCTTTCAAAACGTCCGAACCATCTCTAAGCCCTCCGTCCAAGAAGATTTCGAGTTTACCAATAATTTCGGGGCAATAAGTCCGTATCTCCAGAAGTGTCATGAGTGCGCTGGGAGCCGTGTGCAGCTGTCGACCGCCGTGGTTGCTAAGCAGTATTCCATCACATCCATATTGCATCGCGAGCTTCGCATCTTCGGCACATTGGATGCCTTTGAGAACTAGTGGGCCATCCCATTCCTTCCTGATCCAAGACAGGTCTTCCCAGGTTGTGTGCGGACTCAGCTGGCCTGAAACAACGCGGCCACCCATCGCAGGCGCAAATGCATTCTCACCGCCTGCTTCCCAATCAGCTGTCGAATCTTCTTCTATGCCCACAGCTAACGCCTCTTCCGCTTGTAACACTCGATCTTGCGTTCGCTTGCCCAGAACAGGGGTGTCGACTGTTATCCAAAGTCCCTTGTAGCCAGCTTTTTTGACAATGCGCATCAGCTCGATGGCTTTCTGCCGGTCAACAGGCATATAGTACTGGAAAAATAGCCGTGTTGGACTGGAGTCCTTCAATCTCTTCTGCTCGTCCACAAAACTTTGCATGATCTGCTCCGTCGTCTTTGTTGATGCTGTGCTGACCACCATATGTGCTCCTTTCCTCACGGCGCCCTTGATCATCTCAGGTTCTCCTGCTGCATGTATAGCACCCATGGTGCCCATTGGCGAGATATAGAACGGGTACGGCGCCTTGTGACCAAAGATCGACCGACTCATGTCAACGTCTCCAACATTGCGCATCACCCTAGGCCTGAAGTTGATGCGTGTCCAGTCATCCAGATTCGTTGCTAATGAGGCTCCAGTATTTGCAGAAGTAGATACATAGATAAACGACTTCCTTGGCATAACCGTCTTCGCAGCTTTCTCAAAGTCCGGACAGGAAACGCACATTGAGAGGTGAGGTAGTTCATTGTCACTACTCGCTTCACCGACTGGCTTATCCTGTTGCTCTTTTGGTTTGATCAGCTGTCCCAAAGTGTTGGGATCGATGGCGCCAAGATGTGCTTCTGGAGGGAGGTCATTGACGTAGTCCAGTGGATGATACTTTTTGAACTCGGTCGTCGCATCCTACGCTTGGGTCAGCTTCTAGGGCTGCACAGCTCGTGTGGGACTCTCACTGATCCAGCTTGCTTTAACAGAGTTGCAGCGCCACCAGGATGTTTCGATAAGAATGAAGTTATGTCATAGACTTTCGAGTCGAGCACTATCCAGCAGGACTTTCTACTGTTGTGCTTTGCAACTTCAGCTCCATCCAGACTAGTCATTGCTGGATGTACAAAGCCTCCTAGAAGGACAGACCGGGAACAGAGAAGATAATGCACGCTTGTGGTGTGTCAAAAGGAGGCAACGTATTGTGACAGAGGTATTTGAAGAGTGGGATTATCGTGGGGTAAGGCGCTAGACCGGGAATAATGCATGACAACCGATAGCCGGGCCGTGTCAACGGAGAGAAAGCCGATCTAGTCCTTTCGAGATATATATTCTTGAGAACTTGGAAAGCACAATTGTCACACTCAGAGATTACCCTCTAAGCTTAATGATGTCGGCTTTCTTTAGAAGCTGACTGACACAAGATTTCTGGAAAATTATTTAGATGCTTGAACATCGATAAAGCCAGAACATGAACTTCGGCAATCAACACAGAAAAAGACACGCTCGGCTACTTCAAATGTGCAAATTCAAAAGGGTCAAAGGCATTCGGCATTCGGCTCTTGTTGTTAGTCAGTTTGAAAGGCATAACGCGAAAGAAATCTGTGAACACCCAATGTCTCTGTGCCCTTTGTCCCTATTGCGGAAGGGGTGTTCTGTGACATGGAGACAGCGAAATGGTGGCCTTTGTGTGATCAAAGCATACAAAGGAGTGCTATTACCTGGATACACAGTCGTTGAAGATCGATGGACCTCATAAGAGAGACGACGCGACATACAAAGTATGAGAAGTGGGGCCTAGCACATGAGAAGAGGGCACTACTACCGCGGAAAATGCATCCCGGAGAAAGGTGCAACCGAAATGTATCCATGCTTATGTTGCGTATGAATACAATTTCTTAACTGTTCTTGCATCTTTGGGAGTTCCGGGCATCAATAGAGGCTAGAAAGAATAGGGGCATAGATTTCATTCATGATTGACTGGAGCATTTGCTCGCTGTCATTGAAGGTTGTCTCAAGCAACCCAACCTCGACGATGGAGCAGATCTAGCATTGATTCAAGACCCAGCGTTTGGGCGCGTTTCAGGCAGTCCTCTCGGATCTTTTGCTTTGAGGTTTCGTTGCGATCCATCAACAATTCGAACATTTGAACGTGTTCTTGTTGAATGGTGTAAGGAAGCGAAGCAGGTGCTGCTTTGCCTAGATCGTTGTTGTGGTCGAATAGTAATATTACGATGTCTCTGTATCCACCTGCTACGGCCTTTTCGAGTGCTTCGCTGGTAGCGACGTTATCTCGTAGAAGGAGTTCGACGATAGCCGTGTGACCATACTGGGATGCTGCCTCCACTGCCGCTCTTGTATCAGCACCATGTGTGAGGAGCGTCTCCACAACCTTCATATGTCCCTTCTTACAGGCCGTTATGATTAGTCGGCTGAGGTCATATGATAGACTATTGACCTGAGCGCCGAGAGTCAGAAGACTGGATGCCATATCCGCCCAGCCTTCATGTGCACACCGCTCTAAAAACGCAGTGTATCTGATCTGACTAGGCTCTTGATGTCCCAAGTATTTCTTCCGTAGATCCCGAACGAAGTTCCAGACTTGCACATTCGGAGTTATCGATTCTACCAACGTGTCTCGGGAACAAGGTCCAAACCAGCTGTTTTCGTTCTCCGAGATGTTCCATGGGCTGTCATTGATACCAAAGTTGAATGTGTAGCTTGCAATCTCCAGTGACCCTAACATTATTGCTCTCCTGAACATTTGACACCGTCGGGTGACGTCCACACCATCCGTTGTGCTAAGCGTTTGGGCCAGAAACTCATAGTTACCGTTTTTCATTGCATGTGTTTGAGCATCTCCAAAGATCCAGCTGAAGGCATAACTCGAATGACCCTTGGCAATCCCAGCTTTGATGGGCGCAATGGTGTTTGTACAAACAGCTGCAACAAAGAGGTGCAATCCAAAATCATCTTCAGCTGGTGGCGCAGGGCTGAAGAGTTTGACTATAGCATATCCTGATCTCTGCATAGTTACAGAGCAAAGCTCTTGTATATAGGCATGGAATTTTCTTCCATCAGTGCTCTCGTTGCTCAGCTGTTCTGCAATCCTGCGGATGCAAAGCAGACCAGATATACCACTCTCAGACTCGTTCAGGACTCGGTATTCAAGGTACGAGGCGGCAAATGAAGGTAAGGGGGGTTCCGGACGACATTTCAACGATTCGAAGTGCGAGTCGAGAAGTCGGAAGATAAACAGCGTCTGAACGACTGCCTTGTTGAAGGTGGCTGAGGCGAGTTAACAGTGTTGAGGGCGGCATTGAAAAGCGCATGGACTTACTATTGACGAGCCTCAACCTGAGACCGCGCTCCAAGCCTCGGGTTTGTATAGCGTGGTACAGGATCGATTGAAAAAGCTCTAGCGGCAGATCGAGGATCGTTATCCCCATGAATATCGGTCTCAGTTGCTATAGACTGTGGGCGAAAGTAGAGATGTTGTAGTTCAGGATCGGGAGTCTCGTGTCAATGTTCCGTTCGAAGAGTGACGTGGCCTTTGCAGCCTGGCGCCCCGCTCAGGTAAAAGGTTTGGCCGAAAGGAACTAAAATGTATCAGTGTCACACGAGTGGACTCCAGATAGAATTTAGGTATCCGATTGAAAACCTGCCCTTTGGGATAAGCATCCATGACTGCTTTGTTTTATTACCTCTGAATTCGAAGTGCAATCCAATTACGCCAGGGATTATTCGCGGAGAGGCAGTACACTTAGTTTGCTAAACTACGCTTACTTTGTTCATTTGTGACGCTGCACACTCTACAGAACACACCCATTATACACGATCCTGGGCAATCATAAGATCACATTTCCACACTCAACTACGTAAGAATGCTATCTAGGAAGAGGTTACACGTACCCTTTATTCGAACTGTTACCAGCTCAATACAGACCCTGCTACTACTCATATTTCCAAACGTCTTCCTTCTTCACCATATCACCAGCCGTATACCAATGTGTTATACCAACCATATACGTCCTCCCTTTCAAGATCCACACCACCCAACTTGGGAGCCACCATCCAAACAACTGTCCAACTCCTTTGCTTCTTCCAATAGGCACAAACTGGGAAGGCTTCGTATACTGCTCATAGATGCGGTCTCTGCCAGTATCGGGCCTCTCCTTTCCATCCACAAATGCTCGAAGATCACGCTTCAGATTGGTGGTGATGACCTTGGTCTGGTCGACGATGTGCATGGATGCGCCGCCAAAGGCTGAAGAACACTCGCCGATGGCGAATACGCGAGGACCAGCATCGTCGACCCGGAGGGTGGATGGATTGGTCTTGATATGATTGGTATCCGTGAGAAGATGTTGAGGGACGTAGGAAGTTGACGGTTTGCCGTGGAAGGCTGGGATGAAGATGTCGGCTTCGAGGACCTCGCCATCATCGAGATGAATCTTCACTTTCTCGCCTTTTATAGCGACCAAGGTTTCGATAGTGCGTCCAGCGTTCTGAGGCACCGTCTCAATGACCTTCCTTCCATATACGACATTTGCGCCGACCCGGTTGAGGTACTTCTCAGCTTGTGTTGCTGCAGCTGTGCTAAGAGTCGGAAGCAGCTTCGTCCCTTTGGTGACAAGGGTAATCTTTGCTTTCAAATTCGTAGGAGTGGCAGCGAAGCGTCTAGCCGCAGTATTGAGAAAGTCTCCAATCTCCCCACCGATTTCGACAGCGCATGCTCCACCGCCACCGATGACGATGGAGCGCGCTTGAGGGAGGGCCTCGCGAAAGACGCGCATCGCTTCTCGGGTTTGTTCGGTCGACGGAAACGGCGAGAAGAGAGGGCTTGGTGTCTTCCCGCCGGTCGCGAGGAGGAGTGCATGATACGGCACCTCTTCTATTCCCTTCTCGGTTCGATACTGGACAATCCTCTGCTCTGTGTCGATGCCAGTTGCAGTACCCGTGATCAGAGTGTAACGGTCAGAGGAGTATTGCTTAAAGCCATCCGCAATCTTCAGGAACACCTTCTCGTCCGGAACCATTTTGTCGTCAATCGCAGCTCGAGGTGCGCCAACGACCCAGAAGAAGTCTGGCGAGGGGTTGATCAAGACGAGGTGGTGACTGGGAAACTTCGGTATAACATGTTTCATAATGCAGTGGGACTGGAGTATGCCGGCGAATGAAGCCCCAACGACAACGATGTTCTTCTGCTTTCCTTCCATTTTGTGAGCGAGTTTGACTTTTGAACGAACGTGCGTGCTTAGAACCGGGGTTCAGAGGCGGAGGGAAGAACAGTAGATCCCAGTCCTGACGGAACAGATGATGAATAAACGAAGAGCAATAAAATTCGCAAAGTTCTTGAGCGGTACAGAAAACCATTGGAGAACTGAGAGGCGCTGACTCTATTAAAGTTATGCTGAGCATTACCAATACTCCAATCTGTTAAATACTTGTCCAACATTTTCGTCCCGCAAAAACATCGGAATCGGGCACTCTACTTGCCCTTTAATTCCTTCCATGAGAGGCACCATCGTAGATGCGGCCATTGGGCCCTACCATCCGCGATCGAATGTGGCTTAGCGCAAGATGTACATCCGTTCCGTATCCCTGTCGGTGAGTTAGTTCAACCGCATCCGTATCCGTCATCAACGAACGCTCGCGAGTAAGGAGATGCCGACTACGGCTTTGATTAACAATACCATCTAACTGGCAGCTTGACTGTCTCTCCTCCGGCCAGGCGCTCGGTTTCCCCTTGGCACCGATTCGCATTCGGAACAGCGACCAGACACATTAATATTCCAAACATACTCATACGAAGGTCAAATCCAGAACGCTATAAGCTTTGCCATTCCTTTCCCTGTTCAAGTGCATCGCGCGAGCGGTCGTGAGACCACGTCTAAAAGCAAACAACCTCCAATCCAGGCTCAAGCGCATTGCGCGAGCACTTCCCAGCGCCGAGAACCCTCTATACGTACATTAGTCCAAATTCCACCTACAATCGCTTCACAACACGTAATCAATCCATGACACTCTTCTCAGCATCCGCGCGCACCTTAACCGTCTCAACAGGCGACTTCCCACGTCCAACATACGTACTCCCACTATCGCTCGACGCAGCATCAGCCTCCTCTTTCGCCTTCTTCTTCGGCTTCGGCTTCAATTTCCACATGACGCGATCCGTCCACCTCGCCAGCGGTCGATACACCACCACAAACGGCCTCCCCAAGAACTTCGCACCGACCTCGAACCATCGATCGGGGAACAGCCTGACACAAACACCCCAAGGTATACACATGATCGCCACCACGATACTGATAGCCCACTGCGGCCCATTCAGCGCGACGATACTGAACGCCGTACTCCCGACGAACACGATGACGATCTGGCACCCGACCATAACAACGTTCAACCCGATGAAGTAGTAATTCTTGTGAATGTTGATGAAGATGTTGAATTTGTTGTCGAGACGACGATTATTGTACTGGTTGAATATCTGCAGCCAGACGAACATGTTGAAGATGATAGAACGGCGTTCGTCTTCGGGGTAGCCGAGAAATTCGGGGCCGGCGAAGTGCAGTATGAAAGTTGCTGCGACTTGGAAGATTGCTTGCCCGATGATCATTTTCCACATCGTGATCGAGATGATTGACGCTGAGCGAGGGGTTGGTGGGCGGTCGAGGATCTCTTCGGTTGGTGCGTCTGTGGAGAGGGAGAGGGCGGCGAGGGAGTCCCTGCTTGGGTCAATACAGATTAAGGCATGCGCAAGAGAGGTCTTACATGAATAGATTGATCCAGAGCAGTTGCACGGCTGTTAAGACGGAGCGCATGTCTGGGTCTTCGATTGCAGTGACGAATGCGACGATCATAGCGGTGATGTTGACGGTGATCTGGAATTGCAGGAACTTCTGCACAGCGTCGTTAACTGCACGTCCCCACATCAACGCAGTCAAGATTGACGCGAAGTTGTCGTCCATGAGGATGATAGCAGAAGCCTCTTTGGCCACCTCTGTGCCAGCGATACCCTACATCATCATGTCAGCCAAGTGCTTCGAAGCTGAAGAGCAAGTGTTGCGCTTACCATCGAAAAGCCAATATCAGCTGCCTTGAGAGCCGGCCCGTCATTAGTCCCATCACCCGTGACAGCGACAATGCCACCCAACCTTTTGAGACGAGTAACCAGAACGCGTTTATCCTCGGGTGATGATCGTGCCAGCACCTGAAGACGAGGAAGAACTGCATCCATATCGGCATCGCTTAGCTTGCGAAACTCGGGACCCTCCATAACAACACCAGTATCGTAGATCCCGCAGTCCGCCGCGATAGCTTTAGCGGTAATAATGTTATCGCCTGTGACCATGCGTACGACAACGCCTGCGTGCTTGCATTTCTCAACAGCCTCTGGGACACCAGGCCGAATCGGGTCCTGTATGCCGACGACGCCAAGGAACGTCATGTCGAAAAGAAGGGCGCCGAGGTCCTTAGCTACTGACAGATCGTCAGGGTTCTCGGCACCGGCTGGAGGCCACTGAGGGAAGTCCTTGTAGACGAGAGCGATCGTGCGCAGGCTTTGCTTTGCGTAGGAGTCGATGGTGCTAGCAATGCGAGTTGACCGTGGTGCATCCAACGCGACTTGGCCCGTAGGTAAGGCAAGAAAGGAAGAGTAACCGAGGAAGATCTCAGAAGCGCCTTTGACAAGCAGTCGATACTTGCCGTCGGAGAGCTTCTGCACAGCTCCCATACACTTGCGTCCCGAGTCGAAAGGTAGGAGCTGAACCACCTGTGCGCTAGTGCGCTCCTGTGATAGTGAACCCATGCCCAGGATGTTCTTCGCAAAGCCCAACAACGCAGTCTCGGTCTTCGAACCAACGAATCCAAACTCGCCACCATCGCCCTCAAAGGCGGTTGAATTGAGAGCTACAGACTCAATGAGCAGTCGCTTTTGGTCTGAGGTGAGTCGTTGAGTGAACTGCGAGGAGCGATTTTCAGAGGCACCCGGGTTCTTGTCGTCAAAGGTATCTTCGCATATCGTGCCAGTGACTACAGTCATCTTGTTTTGGGTAAGTGTTCCAGTCTTGTCTGAGCACACAGTAGTTGCATTTCCCATAGTTTCGCACGACTTCAAGATGCGTACGAGATTGTTCATCTTGACCATCTGCGTAGTAGCAAAGGCTAGCGAGAGTGTGATCGCGAGCGGAAGTCCTTCCGGGACAGCAACGACGATTATTGTCACTGAGACGATGAGAATGTCCATGAACTTAGAGGCTTTTTCGGTAGCACTCAAAGGGCTACCTGGGAAAGTTGCGACCAGGCGGAAGAGGAGAATTAGCAGAAGGAGAAAGGATGCTGCAGTTGCGAGCTTGGCGATCGCTTTAGCAAGTCCGTCCAGCTTCACCTGAAGAGGAGTTGGTTCCATCTCCTGACGTATAGCCATCAAGATCTTGCCGTAACTGGAGTTGACACCAACTGAAGTCACAACATAGGTGCTGCATAAGCGTTAGCCGAGTGCTGCCAAGGAACAAGGGGAGTAATAGCACTCACCCAACGCCCTCCAGGACCTTGCTTCCAGAGATTATAAATGGGTCAAGATCTTTCGCTTCTTCGTGTCCTCGGTCGAGAAGTCGCATGACCTGTTCAGCACCCGTCTTCTTCATTTGGTCCGACTCCCCTGTTGCAGAAGACTCGTCGCACTTGACATTGTGCCCTTGAATGAAGACACCGTCGGCAGGGATAAGGTCCCCAGGTTCCATATGCAAGATGTCGCCAACTAGGATGTCGTAGACCGATATGGTGAATGATTTGCCGGACCGAATCACCTTCACATCACGGGCTTCCTTCTTAGCATTCAGCTTGACAAAGGCGCGCTCTTTCTGGTAGTCGTTCACAGCCCCAACCATGACCACGACTACGATCGAGACGCAGATGGCACAACCCTCGATCCAGTCAACACTTGGAGGTGCATTTGGTCCGTGATCTACGCCAAAGGTTTCGTACAAGCCCAAAGCGAGCGAGATGACAGCAGCAACTGTCAGTAGAATCAAGACATTCTCCTTGTAGTAGGCCTGCCACATCAAGCTAAGGAAGCTGATTGGCTTCTTCGCGGGCAATGTGTTGGGGCTGAAGATCCTCTTCCGATCGTAGAAAGCTTCGCGTGAATGGGACCCAGATCCAGATGGGCCAGAGCTCGAAACATCAACCTGTCGGACTTCGACTGGACGAGACAAACCTCCGTTGGCCCCGCATAGCTTTCGGTATCGATTCGTCGCATCTTCGAAGGATATAGAGCCATTCAACTCTGTCTCTTCCAGACTCAAGCCTGCATCGACATCCGTTCGCAGTCCGGTCTCAAGGCCAGGAAGACCACCAAGAGCAAGAAAAGCAGGAACGGACTTTGGATTCAGCATTTTGTTCAGTTGGCCAGGTGAGAAAGCGAACTTGTTGTTCAGCACGGCGAAGTCTTTCTCAGACCCAGGATCTGCCCTGAGAGCATCATCGTGCCGGAACGACTCAATGGTGTACGAGCTGGCCGCGAGCGTTGCTTCGCTGGGGGCTCGACTTCGTCCTGAAATTGGCTTGATGGCTGATGAAGAGCTCATGCCCCCGAAGGATCGATCACGAGCATGTCCCGACTTGAAAGATCGCTCCGGCACAAGAGTGGCTGGCGAAACGCTGTCTGTCAATGTTGAAGAGGTTTCGGTTATATCAGTCCGAGCTGGAGTTCGAGGGATTTCGACGTTTATTTCAGGTACTGATGACAGAGCCGCGTGGTCTTCTCTATCCAGCTGGCTTTTGGGTGTTGGGGCTGCCATGTTCAACAGGCACACCAAAAAAAAGTAAAACTCGGAATTATAGAAAAAGACGCATGAAACTTGATATTATGATCGTAATGATGAACGAATACGGTTCTGTGATCAAAGACAAACCTACAAGACATGATGGACGATATAATATACAAACTTCTGTATACATCATGGTCGAAGAATTGTATGTCAGAATTGGCATAGTGGGACCTGAAAGCAGACGCGGGGCCAAGTCCGCTTTCCGTTGCTTGGCCTCCAATTGCAGAGGAGGATAAAGGCACCAGGAGGAGGCTGTGCAGACTGGAGTAGAAGCCGAGAACTTTCATGTCGCTGGAAGCTCGATCTAAGCTTCTTGGAAAGCGTGCTTGAGACATTCGATATGGGATCTCCTCAGCGGAGAGCAGCCGCCCGCCGCTCTACTAGGTGGCAAATCGCTGACTCCCGAAACGAAACCGAACTTGAGAACAGGCTCAGCTGGAGGCCAAGAACAGGACAAGAGAGACCTGGGACAAGAGCAGCTAAGAGCGCCCAGGAGCAGCGCTTTTCAGAGTAGGGAGTCGCAATTTCGACGATGTGCGACAGAGGCGCGGTTGATGCTTTTCTGTCTCTGGGAACCTGAGGCTGCCAACACACACGACGTTTCACGCCGTCGCTCGAGGCATTGTCCAACGTTCACGATACGGAGGTCCAGCGCATGGAGAGCAAAGTGAAGCGGCTGCCCATTTGTATGGGAAGAGCCGCTTCTTGGTAAGAAGACGGCGTCCAGATTGCTGCCGCGTCGTCGCTCAGATATGCAGACCCTGGGCGCATGCCGTTCCAGAAAAGCCATAGAAAATGCGCAATGCTCATTAGGCACATGTCGGCCATGCACGAGAGGGCAGATCCCCGCTAAAGCCCGCGAAATGTTGATCTATTTCGATGCGCGACCTCGATATGTCGCTAGATCTCGCCAAAACCTGCAGGCTGCACGCGCGGAGGCGTGGCCGCGTCTCCGCACAATCCCTGTCCCGAAGCGCCTTTTCCAGAAAATCGTGACCACAGGTCGCAGGTGGACACGAGTGCATGATTGGCCGTTGAAACAGTCGGGCAATGAGCGAGGAGGCGTCGAAAACAGTGTCCTCAGCACTGTCGCAGCGGCGTGGTGAGGAAGCAACTGTCAGAGTTGTGTGTCGTGCCTCACACAGAGCGCTTGTCGTGGGACCTTGCCTTAGTCGCGCCCACCCCTGCCGTTCACTCTTCCCTATCCTTCCTGGACCGTAAAACAAACACAAATCTCATCCTCCGCACCCGTTCATAGCTGTCTCTCGAGGTGCAGATTGGCACTGTGCCCAGGAATCGAACAACCGGATCGTTCACATTCCGGTGCGGGATCCCCGACATCCATCCACCAGAATGTGTCCCTTCAGTACGTCCAAGATGCTGTCGTCGTCACCAGAACTCTTAGCTGACAACAGCAGCGTCGTTACCGTCGGGAGAGGGTCCTGCCAGATTCTCGCCTTCGTCAGTGCGCGATTGGCAGCCGCGCCGGAAATCGGTATCGAACGCGTGCGAACGGTGCAGGCGGAGGAAAATCCGTTGTGATGGAGATACACCCTGCGCTACATGTAAACGCTTCTCGTTACCATGTATACGGACGCAGAAACCACGCGAGGCAATAGCATCGTCAGTATAGCCGTGGAAGTCGCTAAAGGCGAACGAGGTCACGTGAGGGGACCATCACTGACCATCCTATCCCAGTGAACACCAAGCTGCACTAGAAAGTCGAATACATCAACTAGAAGCCCAAGTAGCCGCGCATGTGAGCTCGCCTACGCATGGCTCAGACGGCGCCCGCATACAGCAACTAGAAGCACAGCTGGCAGCTCATGTTAGTACGCCAATACACGGCATGGAAGGAATGGATCAGTCACTCATGGGCACGCCAACGTCTATAGACTGGCAGAGTCCGCCTCCACACCTGTCACTTGATACAAGTTTCCCAGGCGGCTTCGGTTCTCAGACGGACTTGGATCTTGGGTCGTTCTCAGCGAGCAGTATACCGTCGATTGCTATCACCGAATGTGAGCCTTCCCCGCACGATTCTCCGTGTTCGCCAGTACCTTCATTCTGGTCAGGCGCCACACGAGCATCCTCTCCTGAGATGCCTCCTACTTCTGCGCCGCAATTCGTTCCTAACCTTGCTGTGGCAGCAAGCACGAAGCCGTACTCTACCTCACCCGCACCCCATACCGCAACGACTTGGGAGTTCATGGACCAAGATCATACGACACATCTGAAACATTCGTCTACGCAGAGCGCAGATCTGTCCCGAAGATCATCTGTCTCCTCCAGTTCGCTCGACAGCGATCCTGCAAACTCGCCGTTCCCCGATCTCGAAAGCGACGTCGATATGCTACCTTTGGGTCCCGCACCTAGATTACCGCGCCAAGGCATCTTTGCCCCAGCGACCGAGAGCCCACCGCCTGGGCAGCCACGTCCGAGTTTTACAGACCAAAGCCGAGCCCTCTCGTCCTCTCCTCCTTGGCCAAGCCGTTTCGAAGCTGAAACACTTACAACCGACTTCGTCCAGCACCTCGAGTCGTTCGAGCACAAACCATATGCCATCAGTCCTGTGCTGTTCGCGCAGCTCTGTGAGTTCGTCTACCCCGACCCGAAAGGGAACAATGCGCCGGCCATCGCGATTTCCACACGAATGGCTCGCTTCCACGTCTTCCTTGCCATGGCAATAGGCATGAAAGTTCGGATTCGCAACAGCCCAGAGCCGACCAACGCATTACTCGACCGCTGTTACGAGCTCGCGATGCAGCAAGCCTCGACCTCCACATTCTGGCAAGAGAAGGGTGGTGTAGAAGCAGCACAACTTCTTACTGTATTTGCATTGTTGAAGAAAGATCCGGTCTTTGACCCGAAGCCTCTGCAGCCTTCTTTTACCTGGTGACACTCGTTCTCATTTGCGTTTCCCTTCTTGCGACTGCAAAAGTATATGTTTACGATCATTTTAGCGGGACGGCTGGTGGAGTTCTGCATATCACGTCCCTTTGCGCCATCGCTGAGCTGCTTCCTTGTATATACTCGTTACGCTGCAATAGACTTCACACGACACAAAAGATACCTGTCAACGTCAGTTCTCATTTAGCTACGAAATCGTTCAAGTGCGCACCTATCCTAAGGTTTCCTTGTTCCTCACGACCTACATCAGTCTATCTTGTCTTACTACTAGGTCACTGAAGGAACACGATCGTGTCTGAAGTGCATTCGCGCGATCTAGGCATCTAAACGAAACGCGGTGATCGCTTCATGATGTCGATGTTGCGTTCCCAGAGTCTTACTAGCAGTCCGACAAAATTTTCTCCGCCAGCCCAATGGCATGCACGATGACATAGTACCCGCTGCGGCCCTCAGGTCCAGCAATACTGAGGAACGCCAACCACCCTGAAACATAGTTGGTCATGCTAGCTGCCGCGCGTACTAACGTAGAATTTATTGTTGGCGAAGAAGAATGACCTTGCTTCCCGCTCTAATTGAACGATCGAGGCGGGTTAGAATATTGAGAGCGTGAACATAGCACTTCGATACGTTCGAAGAATTCACTATGAGATTACGAGGTGCCTCGAAATACTCAACATATATGGCTCCTTCGTGCCTAACGAGTACTCGGTTGTAGATGTCGTTGCGGATCTCGCCAGGAAGTGATAGGAACGAGATCCCGCCCATGACTTTGTAAGTGCCACAATCAGAGGGAAGTTAGTGGTCGGGTAAATTGAACGATCGTGCCTTCTGCTATGGCGAAACCTCGATTTAAATATCTGAAAGCTGGGGTGCAGTCACTTTGCAGATACTTCACTTGCGACAGCGACTACTAGATGTCCTCTTTCACGCTAACGGGTCATGCTTAGTGAATGTACGCAATAGGTCTGCAAAAGCACTTCAGGTCCTAGTATCCTTACCATGAGAAAACTCAATCGCATGTCTTCCCTCCCTTGCGTTCCAAAAACAGCAATTTGCGTCAACACACGGGACCAGTATCATCACGATGTACAAATACGACCGAGATCACCTCGCTCGTGAGTTAGTAGTTCCAACAAAAGCAGCGCATATACGCTCCACCCACAAAGATTCCTACAAAACTCGAACGGTAGATGGCGATTATACAATTAAATCTAACCTCATGGCTGTTCAACGTGTTGACGAGAGTACGTGCAGCTTCAGTAGCAGCTTTGGGGCGCTTGCGAACGTACAACGTCGAAGCAAATATCTTCCATAGAATCTTATCGAATGCTAGAAGTATCTTATATAAGCCTTCGGTATGCCGACGGAATTGTGAATGAAGACTAAGAGCGTTGACAACCGGGCTGGCTGTCGGAGAGAATGCCGCACTAATCCGTATCAAGAAACCCCGCGTCTAGATACCGAGGTAAGTTGGACCATCCGACGCGCACCCCTAACAACAGAACTCCTCCCTCCGCCGACATGTACCATCCCTGTTTCGTGTCTTGTTGCTTCGGTACTGTCAATGAACACTTGTTACGTCCACCATGACGCCTCGACCATACTTTGATGAAAAAGGACGCGTTCTCCCCTTCGATCAGTTGATGCAACTGGAGAAGATCGACGACCGAACATTTCGATCAGTCTCCAAAGCTTATTCTCCCACAGGTGGAGAAAATGGGACCTACGGAGGGCATGTATATGCTCAAGCCGCCTGGGCAGCAGCACAGACAGTGGATGAAGGATTTTTGATACACGTTCGTTCGCGAGATCAGTCCCAACGTCCGATCGCTAACCGCAGGCTAGAACATCACCGGATGGTTTACTTTGGGTGGCAGGCCGCAAGAGCATTTTGTGTACTCAGTGCATAAGATCAGAGATGGTTACAACTATTGCACACGTTCCGTGACGGTAACCCAAGCTGCCGAGAAGGGCACCATGTTCACCTGCACGTGTTCGTTCAAACGCGAGGAGGGCTCGCCATTCGAGTATCAAGACAAGGTCGATTTGAAGAAAAAGTACAAAGATGTACTTCAGGGGAGAGAAGATGACCCGATGGAGCATCCAGCAGCACCTAGCCAAGATTCAGAGTGGTTTCGTGAGACATATCTACCGGAACACCCCGACCACTACAATCCTATAGGAGGCCTACACCTACGAAAAGTGGATATGCGCAAGTACAACGAGCCTCGCGCGCCAATCGATCGAAGACAACTTACATTTTACTCACCTCGTGGCTCTCTACCTCTACCAACAGCTCCGTATCCGCCAGAATCCAACGTGACCGCGGTTCTGTCATTGACGAGAGAAGCTAATCTCCACGCCTGCGCACACCTATATGCATCGGACCGCAACTCACTATTCATTCTACCGAATCATCTCGGACTAAGTAGAAAATACACACGGATGGCATCTCTCTCGCACACTGTCATCTTCCACGTCGGCATACGAGATCTCCTCATGCTGCCAGAACCACGCATCAATCATCCAAACTCCGACCCTACTTTATTTGACGAAGATCCCTCGACTATCTGTAATCTTGAAGAGTACGGCAAGGGTGACAAGGACGGTCGAAAATGGTTTGTGCAAGAGTCTTGGTTCAGTCGATCCAGCGGTGGGAGAGGCTTACATCACAGTCGCTTGTGGGATTACAGTAGTGGAGTGCATATTGCTACTACGATACAAGATGGTCTAATAAGATTTAAGCCAGGTACTAGACTATGAATGTATCTTTTTATGGTCAATATTCAACATGTCTACGAGAAGAAGTTACGTAGCGCGAGGCTGTGTTCCCTTGAGCTTACCGGATCAAGTATTTAGCCGTATTGGCCCCCAATGCTTGCGACATCTGCCTAACCCCAGCCTGACGCTGAACCACATGCTCTTCCTGAATAACATCCAGTATTGCTCAGCCAGATGGCGACTGGCTACACGTATACCCCGCTCAATGCTTCAAAGCAGCAAATTCGCGTTCTTTGCTTCGATCCGTCCAAACCGCCACGCCCAGACGGCCTACTCGAATGCAGCCTCGAGCACATATCGCTTCGCGGTCTTCAGCGACCCATCTATTATGCTATATCCTATGTCTGGGGAAATGCTAGTGCCAGGGAGGAGCTAATAATCGGCGGGACCCGGGTGAACGTTCCAGCTAGTTCGGCAGCTGTACTTCGCGCTTTTTGTCACATCACGGATGGCACGCCTCCAAGGCTCTCTACTGCAGAATCAATGGCTCAGCGTATCAGTCGTCCGCCAACGCTGGTGCCAGCTATCCGGACGGCTGATGCCGTTTTGCAGGCCTCGCTCGAAATCCATCGTCGATTGACGTACCATCAGGCTGAAAGGCAACGACGCTCTTATCCCATCGTGAGACTCTGGCTCGATGCTGTATGTATCAACCAAAGCGATGAACATGAGCGTAGCCAGCAGGTCGCGATGATGCATCAGGTGTACAGCAAAGCATATGAGGTCCTTATCTGGCTAGGTCCGAGACAGCCGTCCACCGACCAGGCTATAGCATCCATTCACTTGCTCACAGCCCAGTGTCGAGCGCAGACTAGAGGCTTGAAAGACCTCAATTCTACAGTTTGGCATTATGCTTACACCAAAGGTTACATGATTGGGGACCCGCACTTTTCAGATGAGCCCCTCCCTAAAGATATCGATTGGAGTGCTCTGGCAGACTTCTACGACTCCCCTTGGTTTCATCGTGTCTGGGTTGTGCATGAAGCCATCAATGCGCGCCGGGCAAGGTGCTTCTACGGTGGTCAGACAGTGACACTCTACGACATGGGCCTAGCAGCAGTCTGGGCAGTTTACCGACAGTATGCACGACCGAGCCAGTATCTTGGCTATACTCATTCCGGAATTGGGAAAGCTAGAGAACTCTGGAACAATACCAAAGATGGCCGCTCGTTCCACGGCTTAATGTGTATGACCAGATGGCTGGACGCTACAGAGCCTCGGGACAGAATCTATGCTGTCCTCGGGCTGATACGCTTCTATGGTTTCAAAGATCGGGTTCTCCCCCATCACTACTATCCCGTGTTCCCACCCAAGATGTTTCGAGTAGGGAGAATGATCGCAGATTTTCGTCCGGACTACACTCGCTCGAGAATGGATACGTTCAGGATGACTGCCCTGGCTCATATCTGGCTCAACACAGATCTAGCGATGTTCGAATGGCTTAACGTCCTCGAGGACTGCCCTGATGATGATTGGCCGAGTTGGGTACCACGCTATGATGACGCGAAAGCTCTACATATCCTGAACCGCTGGCACGTCGAGGCTCCCGACCCTATCACCCAGTTACCCAAGCCATTGAGTGCTCGGCCGGATTTCAACGTGTCGTTCGAGAGGCACTTCAATGATTTAAACAGTAAAATGTTGCGTGTCAGTGGTGTCCCTGTTGGTAAAATTATTGGTCTTAGCTGTCTGATCAGCGAAAAGGATATAGACACTCTGCCTTCAGAGAGGTCCATCGCTCAAAGGTTCAACGATCCACAATGCCAACATCACTCCGGGAAAGGAACGGGTTCAACCACCCGAAGGAATGGAGGCCTCCACTGTGCTCTTAGCACAGCTCTCCAAGGCTCGCAGAGACACAGTACAGAACCTCGAGAACTAGGCGAACTGATACCTCTCATTCTATCGCTGGGTCACCCTGACCTTCCCATTCTCTACGGAGGTGCACCTAAACGTTTTCGAAAAGTCAATTGGCTTGTGTTCTGCGGACAAGACCAAGCTGATGAGCCTCTGAACCTCTCCTTCGAATGCCAAATACGGCCCCAAAGCCGCCTCTTCTATACTGACTCTGGGCGGATCGGTCTTGCCTCACCAAAAGTACAAATTGGCGATCTGGTCTGCATACTCTTCGGATCCTTAACTTTGCATGTTCTGCGAGACGGCGGATCGTCAACTATGCATGTCCCTGAAGATGCGCTCGGCAAAGAGCAAGTCTATCGACATGTTGGCAAAGCCCATATTCCGGGAATTATGGAGGGTCAGTACATCAAACAATTGAAAGAGTCCAGGAAAATGAAGTCCGAGACACGTATCTTCACACTGTGCTAGTTACTAGTCTCAGTGTCCTGAGAGCCGTACCCAACAAACTCCATATCTACCCTCATAGGGGAAAATCGCATATCCCAGGAAATTGGAGGGTCAGTACATCAAACAATTGAAACAGTCCAGGAAAATGAAGTCCGAGACACGTGTCTTCACACTGTGCTAGTACCTACAGAGCCCGTATTACCGGGTTCGTCTGGTAGGAGGGCTTTGAATAACTAAGCAAGGTCCCAATCTCATAATCATTGAAAGGCGAATCGCTCCTTCTAGCAGTACCTCTTCGCCGACAATTCACTATCTGTTCATATCCTGAGGCGTAGGACAGGATGGCTCGCAGGCACGACCCTACTTTGTCGCCGATCAATAGTACCGCCACTTCCACAAGAGACGAAGCCCTCAATGGGGGAGTCCGTACTGTGCTCGTGTTTGTGGCTCGGAGTGCGAATATTCGAGTACTTATACCGTACTTCGGATTCGTCTGGCAGGAGGGCTTCAAACATCCACTATTCTCGAGTTTGATAGTCGAAGTGCTCCATATTACTCTACGCCCTCAAAACCCGCTTCCGAGCAAAGTAAAAGATGATGCCGACCACCCAGATCCCAATCAAAATCGCAGCCTGCACAGGCGCAAATATCGCTCCCCGCACAACCACAAACCCGCTGATAAGCGCAAACACAATGGGAATGGCAAGGAACGGCTTCACCGGACGAGGCAGATCGGGTTCTCGCCAGCGTAGAATAATGTCGCCCAGCACTGTCAGGAAGAAGAACGAGTACTCCCCGAGCCCGTTGAAGGTGAGCAGGATCCGCATATTGGCGCCTAGGATGTAGATTGCCGAGAGGATAGTTGATAGGATGAGCGCGTTGATGGGCGACTCTCCTTTGTCGAGCGCTGCGTCTGCGTCTTCTTCTTCCTCGCTGCCCTTTGAGACCCGCCAGTTCCCGATTTGGCCGATATTGCTGAGAATAGAAGGAAGCCATTTCTTGTTCGCAGCAGCGACTGTCATTCGCCCAGCGACGAACGAGTTGCCGAGCGCTGAGCCGGCTATGACTAGACAGATCAGGACTGTGGCGAAGTAGGCTACGGCTTTGCCTAGGAAGTGCGTTACGGCGGTGACAGCTGCGGCGTCGGTTACTGAGACGGTTTTCCACGGGAGCAGGACGTAGTAGACTGCGTTTGCTGCTACGTAGCAGAGAACGATAGTGGGGATTGCTGTGTTGATGCTAAGTGGGAGCTGCTTTGATGGGTTGCGGAGCTCTGCTGCGACGTAGTTTGCCTGCAGGGTGTCGTTAGTCGACAACCCAGGACTACTTGGGTGCAACGTACCTTGTCCCAGCCTGAGTACGCCCATAACGCACCATATAAAGCAGTGCAATAGTGACCAAGCGTATTCCATGTACTGACGTTCCTCCACTCAATCCTATGACCATTCTCATACGAATCCCTCTCATGAAACCAATTCCTCCTATGCCAATCCCCTCCACCCAGATCCTTATGCCGATTCCCAGCATACACGAAAACAACCACCAAACCCGCAACAATCAACAAGAAAATAGACAGCAACTTCACCGCCACGAAGAAATTCCCAAGCCGCGTACTCGTCTTCGTGCTGATCGAATTCGCCGTACTCACAACGACCAGCACCAGCAGCGAAAGCAGCTTATGCGTAATCGGGGGCTCTGTATACGTGATCCCCAAACTCGAGTAAATGCTCTCTACGAACACAATACTCAGAATCGCCAGCGTCGCAGGCATAACCGCCACGATCCAGCTCCACGCTGCCAAAAAGCCGAAAATCTCGCCGTACATGTGCGTCAAGTACGGTTGGATGCCCCCTTCACCAGGAAACGCGGTACCCAGCTCCGCCATCGTCAACGCTCCCGTCCAGGCCAGGATCCCGCCAACGAGCCAGACCAGCAGCGCTGCGCCGGGAGAAGGAACATTGGCGTCGATGGGTCCTGGAGAGGAGAAGACGCCGGAGCCGATGACGATGCTGATGAGGAGTGCGAAGCCTTCTTTGGCGCCGAGCCGCTTTGCAAACGTGCCGCGCGCTTCCTGTCGCTCGTCGCCGGACGCCCTGATGCCGGGTGCATTTTCGCTTGCTAGCAAAGGCGCTGTTTCGGACGACGCCATGGTGAAGGGTGGAGATGGAAGAGTTGAGGTTCGCAAGTCGAGATGTGTGCAGATCGGGGCTTCGGCGAATAGATACCCTGGTATTGCGTGCTCTTTATTTTAACCACGTGCCGAACAGGGTCATCAGTAGACTCAAACACGATAATTCGAGGAGAACAATGTAGCAATCCAGATCATCTTCAATCCCTTTGTAAACTAGCTCCGCCATGATGCGCACCTTCAGCTTCCATAACCAGGCCCCGACCCAAGCCGTGAACCCCGCAACCTTCGTCTTCGACCCCAGGATATCAGCCTGAAGCACTCCAACCCTAACCTTAACGAAGACTTCCAAATTCAGTACTCTTATGAATCCGTATCTAAACGAAGACGCGGCTCCCACGTCCCGCCACATCCCATCACCAGGAGCGCCAAGTCAAAGCCGAGCATTCCAAATCGCCCAAACATCTAGACGCGCAAAACTCGTGGAATTGCCATGCATCCATCTATCTAAATCGGACTACATTTTTCGCATTTCACTTGCAGCATGGCCCCTTCTTCGCATGTAAACAACAACACTTGACATGTTCCGATTCCAGAGAGCACGGCGAATCCGCAATTCTCTCCTTTCCAGTCTATCCATTATATTATCGTAGAGCACGTCTCACTCTCCCATCCCTCCACCCTCTCCCGTCCTTCTAACTGAGCAAATAGAACAGCTCTAGATATCACACCCCCTCGCTCCCCAACCCACTTCTCATCGCTGAACATGCCACACTTCCAGACTTTGACGACTCTAGCCAGCGGCGCAGTAAAACGCACGATGGAAGGACGTAGGGAGGTAATTGTCCAAAACACCTCGCTATCGGGGACAACGGGATTTCTTCTTACTGAAAAAGCTAAAGCTGCGGTCATGCCATCGCGCCTCCCTATATCTAATATTACCTGACTTCGCCTGACTTCGCCTGACTTCGCCTGACTTCGCATTACGGATGAATAGTCGTACTTTGTAAAACATCACAGAAGCACACCATCACACCACCCGCACCCACTTTTGTGAAAAAGGCTAGAGCATACCAAGCATTTGATACAATTAGTACTACATAAGAAAACTAGACGAACAGCAAAGGGTATACCAATACAACCACCGCGTCCCTTCCCACACATACTTGATCACACACACACACACACACAACCCCTACACACGCACAAGCACAACTCAGCTACCCAGCCCTCCACCCTCCACCCACCCCTGGATCCCGCACTCCTCACCCTCTCCACACCCCGCACCCATGTCCTCACCACCCCACACCCATCCTCGCTCACAACCCTTACTCCTCCCCCTACGATCAAACCCTCAAACCCACAAACCCACACCACAACCACAACCCAAGCCCTCTACCACCTACTCCCCTGATCCACATACGCCGTAGCATCGAGCGCCGGGATCGAGAACCCATACCCCTCCGTCCTCCCCTCCTTATCACTCGGACTAATCTCGACGCGCAGACTCACATCAAGTCCATATCTCCCGCACAGGCCCGTGGGTGCGAGACCGCCTGCAGCCGGGTGCTGGGTGCCTGCGCCGGATTCGCCGACGTGGATTGGTTTGCGGGCGTTGGCGTTTGGGTCCGGGGCTGTGGGTGTAGAGGTTTCCGCGGGTGAGGCTCCGTTAGTGGGGGGTGTAGGCACGGCGGCAGGCTGGGGAGCTGGGGCTGAGAAAGAGGTTGTTGCGGTGGGGTTTGATTCGGCGATGATGGCGTAGTTGCGAGATGGCATTGTGGCGTGGTTAGTGTCACTCGTTTTTTTCTTGATGTCGCCGTTGGTCGTGCCGTTTGTACCGTTGGTAGTACCGTTCGTGGCTGCCCTCTCTGCTTTGCCGAGGAGTCCTGGGTCGCGGTCGAAGATCTCGAGGAGGGTCTCATCGGTCTCGTGGTCAAGATGATGGATCTTGTTTCGCTTCGCGAGTAGGTTCGCAACAGCGGCTGGAGGGGGCTTGTTTGTGATGGCGGAGCTGATGATATTGGGCATGTACCTCCAATCTTGCTCAGCGGGTATTCCGAGCTTGGGCTTGGAGTAGAAGCGACCGATAGCCGCGAGATGAACATCTCCACCTAGGATAGACACACGAACGGACTGCTTCTTCGCAAGATTCTGCAGCATGTGAACAAGGTCGCGACGCTCATGCTTGTGCTGATGAGCAGTGTAGTGATCGTCAAGGTCATCCAATAGATCTACATTTCCGTCAAACTTGTTGAACAGGTTGCCGCCAAAGCCAAAGCGCTTGTTGAGGAACTTGATGGGTGCGATGAGAGGCGAAGCGAAGATGTTCTCGAGCCACTGCAGACGAGGATACGCGATAGGGACACCAAGAAGCAGGATGAGATGCTTGATCTCTTTGTTCGCCTCGAGCTCTTTATTAATCCGGTCGAAGATTAATTGGTAGGTCTCCGGGTAGTTGACTTGATGGCGCGTGCGTTCTGTCCTCGCATCAAGTCCAGCGAATGCAATGTGCGCACCGAGTTGGGTGTAGATGCTTCTACTGCGCTCCGCGACATAAGGACCAGGCTTCTGGCCAATGATGTAAGACGAATCATCTGGGTCGTCTGTCATAACGAACGTGTTCTTGAGCTGTGCTGGATCCGCTGGAGTGCCATCAACGCTTACGTCGGTAGTTGCAGGCTCGTCCGTCGTGAAGGTGCTCTTGGGTGGAGCCAGATGATGCTGGAAGAGAAGGTAGTACTTGTGCGCAACGCCACCAATGCCTCTGAACACAGGGCAGCGCATGAAGCGATCGGTGTAGGAGCCAAAGCCGTCGATAATGTCATGGTCATCCCAGATGTTGATCTGAGGAATCTGGCCGTTGGCCGTGGAAAAGGGCGCCTGGCCATACCAGCGAACGTAGTTCTTGAAGTAGTACTCGTCGCATTCGGAGCGCATCTCCTCGCCGAATGGGTACTCGCGGCGCTTGTGCGGGTTCGAAATGTCCGTCCACGGCCTCAGAGGACCATCCACCCTGACACCATCGTTGTAGATTTGATCTCCACCTCCGATCATGACGTGGAAGGGCTTCTCGCTGTGCATGCGAAGGACGTCGTTCCAGAGCGCAGGCCCAGACCACGCGTCAACATCGGTGCCAACGCTGAAGCCATTGCAGGAGTGGAAGAGGATGCGCATCGACTCGGCGATGGAGGGAACAGCGAAGATCTGCGGCTTCTCCGTCTGCGTCTCATCCACATAGGCCAGACCCTTGATTGTGTACTTCCAGAGCGCTTCAAACTTTTGGAACGGCAGATCGATGATGAAGCGCCAGAAGGCCTTCTCCGGGTCCTCGTACAGCTTCTCTCCAGCGAACCTCTTGCTACCAGGACCTGTGAACGGCGTGTTCCCTTGACTCGAATTGACAGCTCCGGCGGGCGACAGAGTGAGCTCAGGCGACACCTGACCAGGAGTGGTCACGATCAGGACACTGCCATGCCAGGTCGGCTCTCCCGATGGGCCCTTGCCCTGGCGGCGGTAGTTGAGCAGCGGGCCAACCATGACCTCTACGCCGGGTGCAGTACTGCGTATCTGCGGCGCTCTGCCAACTCCAATCGCGCCGCTAGCATCGCTCTGGGCGTGTATGCCGTCGGCCATTGTGGTGACGAGGCGCAAACAATTCGAGGGAGGGTATTACGGTGCGGTGAGGCAGTTGGTGAGGAAGACGGAGGATTAAGCTATGGAAGGATCACCGTCAGTCATGCGCATACAGAATGACTCCAGCCAACTCACCTATTTCCCACCGTGCAATCTTCCAAGCTCGAGTCCAGCGAGGTGTTCAGGCTGTTTACTGCGGCGCAAGCGGCGCTCAAGTACGGCGCGGGGCAATCGCTGCAATTGAACAAGAAATGCAAAGTAAAGATGCCAAGCTAGCTCGCGAAGCGTAGAAAGAGCTGAAGAGAGCGACGTACGCCGGGGGCGGAGGCACAGGTTCTGGTCAGACTTGGGGATTGTTATGATTATGATTTGCTTCTGGAGCTGCAGCCCGCAAGGAACTGGCGCATTGCCAAGCGGGCTGGGTTGCCGCTAACCGGGCTATGACGGGCTCGATACTGGACTTCTTTGTGCGAGTCTGGGGCATCTTGGAGCGACATTGATATCGTTCGAACGCGCTTTTTTGGCAGAGTTGGGCGTCTTCTGGTCTAGTATGCACCCTGCTGGCAGACGTTCGTGGACTTCGGCAGACCGGCGAAGCTTCCTTGGCCCCCTGTCTAGCATCAAACATGGCTCGCATGGCCCCAGCTTCCCGCAGCAGTTTCAGGCTTTGCTCCACATGTTGCTGCGCTGCAGGTGTGGCGGCTATAGAAGTGATGACGACGCTACATGTGGCGGTGCTGATCTGGATGCGTTGCTTCAGAAGTCAGACCATTCACAGTGTAAGTAGCATGCCACGAGACATACGTATTAGCTATCGTCATCTAGATTCTAGATGTTCTGACGCGTGAGACGATGTGGGATCTCGTTGCAGGATCAGCATTCAGCTCCACGGGGGCCAGACAGTGCTCCAATGGGCAAATGGGCAGGTCGAACATCAGCTTTGAGCATCGAGACGAGCATATCGTATCGCTCATCCGGAAGCGCTCGAGTACGCTTGTTATTTTCGACAAGAATACTTTTCTTGTGGCAAATTGCTCTCACTAGAATTGTGCATTGTGGGGAGCCTAAGTATTCTTGCTGGGTAAGTTTCATTAGCCTACCTTTAGCAGGGACCACGGCCGCTCGAGTACGTAAATAGGCTGGATCAGTCGATGGTACAAGTATTCCCGCGCTCAATAGAATTAAAGGCTGATCATATCTTACACCATAAACTCTTTCATATTTAAAGCGTGAAATAGAAGACAAACGTGAATATAAATTACAGCAGGTACAGCTTTCACTAAAAACTTGAATCTGTTCATATGCTGAGCATAATTCGAAATCAATGTAGACATCTATGTTAGATATTGAGATTTGAGCTCGAGGTCTCGTAATCGTATAACGATGCTAGAGAAGCTTCATCCACACAGCAATGCCTGAGCTAAACACATCTCACTCTCTGAACCATGTCCAAACCTCAGCACAAGTCCATGCTCAAACCCAAAGATCCTTAGGATATCATTCATCCCTCCGAAGAAACGCCACAAATGCAAACACCACCCGATGCAACCACCCCCATCCATCTCCTACTCCTCCGCCAACACATCCTCCCCCTTCAACCCCATCTGCTCCGCGACCCTCCTCACCACGCCCCTAATAGCCTCACACGCCGGACTCTCGGGACACGCCTCCAAAAAGCTCTCACCATAATCACACGCCCTCCCAATCCGCGGATCCAGGGGCACCTTGCCCAAAAACGGGATCCCCTCATCCCGCGCCAACCTCTCCGCGCCGCCCGTAGTAGCCCTGAAAATCTGACTCTCATGCCTACACCCCGGACACACGAAGCCGGACATATTCTCGACAATGCCTAGAATCGGGATCCCCGCCTTTCTGCAAAAATCAATCTCCTTGCGCACGTCCAACAAACTGACTTCCTGGGGCGTGGAAACCAGCACCGCGCCATCAACCCCACTCGCCTTCAAAAAGCTATTCACACTTAAATGCTCATCCGACGTCCCGGGCGGCGTATCCACGACCAAGAAATCCAGATCCCCCCAACAAACATCCATCAAGAATTTCTTAATCAGCCCGTTTTTCTTCGGCCCGCGCCATATAACAGCGTCGTCGCGACCGGGGAGCATAAACTGCACACTCATCACGCCCAAATTATCGCTGACCCAGACCGGCTCCCACCCCGAGGCAGACACATGGATCGTCTCGCGCTCCACGCCCATCATCTTCGGTATCGAGGGCCCGCAGATATCCGTGTCCATCAGACCCACAGTCATGCCCGGATTGCTTGCAAACGCATGGCTCAGCATCGTGCTGAACGTAGACTTGCCGACCCCGCCTTTACCAGATAGGACGAGAATCTTGTGTTTAATAGACGAGAGGCGCGCGGTGATGACGGGGATATCCGGGTCGGGGCCTTTCGGTGCGGACGCGCATATTGCTTGGTTCGGGCAGCCGGCGCAGGAGTCTGCTTTGCCTGCAGTTTGGGATTCGGGGCCCGGGCAGTGTTCTAGAAAGACAACTCCGTTAGCAAATCATCAATCAATCGATCGACCGTCTGGGTTGTGGAATTGGAGTGGGTGGGTGTATGCGTGACGGACCTGGTTCTGGCGCGACGAGTTTGGGTGCTGCTTTGAGGGGCGCGTCGAAGTCTATCTGCGTGGGCTCTTCTAGCGACGGCATTGTGTGGTGGTGGTGGAGGGTAGATGTGGTGGTGTGAGTTTGTTTGAGAAAGGTAAATGCAGCTTGCTAATCCGCGGTAGGGCTGAGTTTTTGCCCCACGTAGGTTCCGGTGATCGGAATCGGAACCAAGGGAAGCGCGCACCTCCGCGGTCAGGCATCACCACATCACGGCTCGCAATTCTTAGAAATTGTCTTTTGTGAAGTATTCTATTCTTGTTGAATGCTCATCTATGTATCGTGATCATGACTGCAGTAGCCATGCCTGTCATTCATTCATATATCACCAAGACCCCAGCGATGCAATCCTACTTTTGAAGCTTGACCATCACGTACGGGATCTCGACGTCCTCCTCTGTCTGGTCCTCTGCCGTGATCTCGAAGATGACGTTCTTCTGGTGGTCTGGTATCGGCTTCTTGCTGATGAACTCGACAAGCTTGCTCATCCTGGGAATTGTTAGTACAAGTGCAAGACACAACAAGCGGAAATCTGAACTTACGA
Source organism: Lophiotrema nucula (assembly GCA_010015825.1). Taxonomy (NCBI): domain Eukaryota; kingdom Fungi; phylum Ascomycota; class Dothideomycetes; order Pleosporales; family Lophiotremataceae; genus Lophiotrema; species Lophiotrema nucula. The sequence continues at coordinate 306,787 of ML977350.1, forward strand.
GAGATCCATTCTATCCTTCAGCTTGGCCGGGGGATAGAACGAAGCGTAGAGCAGGCTCACACCTGAGCTGACCATCTGGATATTGAGACCCTTCGTCTCAAACTCTGCAATGAACTCGCGCAGAGTGATGTCCTCCACCTCGAATCGATCCCACAGCTTGTCGATGGTTTCCTCCTTGCCCTCATGACCGGTGTATTTACCCTTGGGACTCGCAATCGGCTCACTGAAACCAAAGAAAGGTAATGCCAGATTGATGAAACCGTTCTTGTACTGCTCGATGTCCGTCTTGCCGTCCAGGATCTTGTACAGCTCAAGGTTTACGAGCCCTGTGACTAAGGCCGTTGTCGTGGCGATGGCGGGAATAATCTTGCCTGCGATGAATTTAGTCTTGTGTCGGTCCGCTTGTTCAATCTTGTAGTTTGCAGCGCGGAGGTTGCTCGCGGCTGAAATGAAGTCGATGTGGTAGTTGGTGTCATCGTCCTTCTCAAACTCCACAGGCTCCAACTTGAAGCCTGCCAACGACTTCGGCTCCGGTAGTGAGTTGACAATCTTGTTCAAGGCGTCATTGTCATCACCACCTGAACCTGCCTCCGCATTGGGGTCGGGATCCGAGTCATTGGCCTGGATCCTGACACCAGGGTCAGGCTTGAAGTCTGGAACGATCATGTCGTTAAGGACTTCAAGATAGTGGTCCTTGGTAACCCCCTTAGGGTTGATGCCGTAGTTGAAAGCATGGAGATTGGCACCAGCTTCTACGAACGTGAAATGGGTTGGTTCTGAGGGGTCAAATTTGAGGGCATCCGGTGCTCGCTTCGGCCCTGACCAGAAAGGCTGCCCTGAACCAGTCTTAGCGTCCTTCGGGAAGTTGTATAACAGCTGCTGGATAGCATTGTTGTAATTCTTCTCGAACTGTTGACGGGCCCAGATGATGCAATCGTCAAAGCTGAGCGGCTTTTCTGTTACGAGAAAGTCTCGAAGTGTCTCTAGTGTCTGCTTCTCGTTGCCAGACTGCTTGAGTGCAGAGCCCAGGTAGTTTGGTTGGGTGAGGTAGAGATTCACAACCTCGGGACCCTTGACGAATATCGTATCGAAAAGTTCTCGCGCCCAGGCAATAGTGTGCTCGATCTTGTTCGGGAAACTTCGCAGTGTGCACATCGGGAATGACTTCTCAGGCGGATCCTGTGATGACGAGTATGACTCGGTGATGAATGGCAGAATAACCTGAGTGTTGCCTTTCGTGCCTAGGGTACCAGAGTCAAGCAATGGTTTCCGGAAGAAGACGCATCGGCGGTCGACGTATGTTCGTGCTTCGACGTTGTCCAGCGCGTTGGTCACTGCATCTAGGCCGCCCCAAAATTTCTCGTTGAAGACGTGCTCTGTCTCTGGACCGACCTTCTCCTGCATGGTGACAATGTGTCCCTCTAAGTCTGGGTTCATGGCCTGAACAGCCGCCGCTGCAGCTGTACTCTTCAATTTGCCAACATCCGTGGGTCTGAACAGGAACTGGCGGTTCAAGTTGCTTCGTTCAATCTGGTCATTGTCCGTGACCCAGATCTTGCCTTCTGGTCCTGCACCCAAACCCATCATGGCCCAGTTCTTCAGCATCTCGCACCCAATAGCGCCAGCGCCCACTAAGAATTCCTTGACGTTGCCAAGCTTCTCCTGGTATTCCTTGCCAAATACTGCGATTTGGCCGTCGTAACGCGAGCCGATGGGCTTGCACTGCTCCTCTGAGCGGGTGGTTGAAGAAGGTAGTGACTCTAGAGAATCGAAGTACAACCACTGTACAGTCGGATGAAACTTTCCTGACACAGATTTGAGGACTTCCTGAGCAGCCATCCCGCCGAAGAACGCCGCCACAGGGCTGAGGTCACCGCGTGCCTGGTAGCTAAGCTCTTTGATGAGCTTCTCATCAAGCTCGACGTGCTCGTCACCTGCACCAGCCAAGCCCTGGGCCAGCTTGAAGACCTCCGTAGCATCGGCTTCGTGGTGTGGTCGCGGAAACTCGCCTCCGTTCTTCTCTGCGAAAGCATGGAGCGCCTGAATGCCGATGTGGAGCTGCTGAGGTCGGTCAAACTTGGCGAAATCTGATATCAGGACCTCTGGCTTCTTCAACTGCTGGCTCAAAGGCTCGAAGTTCAAGATCTTCGGCATCTTGACCTGTATATATTGGCCACCGCCGGTATAGTCCCCGTGCCCTGAAACATCACCGATAGAGAAGGAGTATGGTCCCTTCACTTCGATCTTGCGTGGCGCGCATCCGTTCAGTTTCTCCATACCCTGCACTTCAGTGAATGTGACCCAGTCTCCATCTTCCAAGCCATGTCGAGTCTCATCGAGCGCAGAGACCAGACCTTCGGAATCTATGTCTGCAATGATGCCGCTACCAACGTTCTCGCCAGTGGGGTCGCCAACAGTGAAGTTCTTTCCGAAGTCTGTGAACAGTGATCCAAACAAACCGTATGTATCCGAGATGACAACGTAGATGCCGTTCTTATGGCAGTAGTCCGCGATAGTGACCTGGTCTTTCAGAGGAGTGTCTGTCAAGACTACAACCTGGAACTGCTTCAACAGGCTGAGATCTGACGTCAGGTCGCTGCTGGCGAACTCTTGCACTGGGGTGTATGGGTTGAGCTCAGACACTCGGGGCACGGTGACCTTCGCGCGAGGCTTGCCGACGTCTTCGGGGTGTAGGAAGAACTGCGCGGAGAGATCTGCGATGGCGGCGGGCCTCGGATCGAATAATGTGAGGGACTTGACGCCGGCGAGGGCGATGTTCTTTGCGATCTCAACACCAAGACCTCGAAGACCAGCAACAAGGATATTGGAGGAGCCCATACGCTTCATAGCCTCATGGCCCAGCACGTACAGCTGTCGGCTGTAGAGAGACTCGTCGATTTCGCCGCTGGCATCCTTGAGCTGCTCGGCGGCAGCAGCAGGGCTGTCGACCTGCATTGTGTCCTTGGTGGTGTTAGATTGGATTGCTGATATACTTGAGATATGCGCGTGTGGTGGAGTGCAGTGGAAGGCTGCGGTGCTCAGAAAGAGGGTGTTGCAGGTGTTTATAGATACACAGCCTCCAAACGAGCGATGCGGAAGCGCCTGCCTTGCGTGGCAGAATGATGACTTACCGACATGGCTTTCTTCTGCGGACTCCCAAGGTCCTCACCTGAAAACCTTCTCTTCCCCAGCTTGCCGACCCTTGAGGAGCTTGAAGAGGCTCTGATTCGTGGCGAGTGAATGTCTCGAGTGAATGCGGAACCGTGCTCGCAGTGTTGAATGTTGGGATAAACGCTGAACGAAGCGGTGTTGGTGTGTGATACGAAGGCTGTGCAAGCGCGGAAGATTGGAGTATAGGCAGAAAGGGCGTGTGTGTAGTAAAGGATTGCTGAATGAGCGAGCGAAGGTGCTGGACGAGAGCTCCGAGACGACGCTAGCACATCCCACTTTGGCTTGGCATATGCTACCGGTCGGTCTCCCAGGCACCAGCAATACCCATTTCACGCCCAAAATGGCACTTTGCGTTTTCTTGTTCTTGTAGCCTGTAGAGCCTGGAAGCTTCCAGTACATTTCATATATCACCTCCAACACGAAGTGCTGTCGAACTCTCAAGGCTGAATAATCATAGTGGGGCAAAGTTCATTATTGTCACACCTAAAGTCAGTCGCAACCTGCAGTAACACCTGTTCAAGAATCATAAACTTGGTTCTCAATTCAGAGCCTCTTGGGGCTGGATCCTCTCATCTACAAAACCTAGCTCTCGTTTTCCCAATCGTGCCGCCGTAACCGCCATGTCGTCCGTCATTAGAACCGCAACGGCGCTTCCTGTTCATTAAAACCAGTCGCAAAACGCCACCCAAAAGGTCGTGATCGTGATCACAAGGCCTCAACATGCATGCTAAACCACTAGCGCCATGAATACAATGCAGGTATCGAACGAAGAATTTTTGTACAGTAAGAAGGGAAGGCACTCAGTGCCGCGAGGAACGACGGGTGTGCCGCGTGTGCCGATCTGATGAGCTTGCGCTGCCTGTATTGTCGTTAGTCGTGTTCGGCAAGGACGGAGAAGTGGCTACTCACTTGTACTTGTGTAGTAATCGCTGTAGTATCCCGACGATACGGTCGTGCTCTTGTCGTCATGCTTCCGATCGTGCTTTCGCTTCAGCCCTAGGGCTAATGCCAGACCACCCAGCAATGCTCCTACACCGAGCGCGCCACCAAAGCCACCACCGCTCTTAGCTGGCCGGTTTGGACGCGCAGGGCCCTGGCCATACCAGCGACGACCGCCACCTGCGCCTCCGCTGCTGTGATGGTGTTCCTCAATGTACGTCTCTTCGTGCGTGTGTCTTCGCTTCTTGCCCAGTCCAAATATGGCCAAGATCGTGTCGAAGAGAGCTCGCGCGCAGCAGAAGAGGCAGAGCAGGAGCAAGAGAAGGAGTCCGAGGATTACGCCAATGACAATGCCTGCTATGGCACCTCCACTGAGACCCCCGCCTCCACCAGCTGCGACCGGCTCAGGCGTACCACTTTGCCCAGTTGCGATGGGTGTCGAGAATGGCAACGTAGCGGTGACCGTGGCGATTACCAGAGTCGAGCTCGTAGGACGCAGTGGTGCAGTTGGAGCGATTCCTCCAGATGAGCCTCCTGCGAGCAGCGCACACGTTCCGGTATCAGGAGCTGAGCAGTAGTATCCGCTATCGCAACATCCCGTGCCACATGGAGACTGGCTGCCACCGCAGGCCGATGTGGGAGTCGCTGCTGCCGTTGCCCCAATCCACGAACTGTATACCTGTGTCCTAGTAACGTAGTCGGTCTCAACCCACGTTGAGGTGGAGTATACCCATTGGCCGCCGGTTGCTTGCGCTGCTGCTGCGGTGCACTGGGCTTGCTGGTTGATGTCGGTGACGCAGGAGTCGCCATTGACGCAGCAGAGCTGACCATAGTAGCCGCATGGAGTGCCGCCGGAGCAATCGCGCTCGACGAGTTGCGATGCGTTGTGGAGTGACCGGAACTCTTCGACGTGCGCGGGATATGGTTTCGCTGCTACAGACGGGAGGAGAACAGTTGCGACGAGTCCAAGCACGGCCGTGGGCGCCCTCAAGAACCACATGGTGGCCATCAGCGGCCTCGAAATGGCCAAGCGAGCGGCGGTCGTTGTTTGCGCTCAATCGTGTGAAGCGGTGAGGTGAGCTCGAAGTGGTGGTGAACTGCGGGGTAGATAGGTCGATGATTCGCTTGTATCTTTACAGCGTCTTGTCTTCTCTCCTCGATATCTGTAGCGACGGTCGAGTGCAGTGTCGCGAAAAGTCAGCGATTGACAAGTTGCAGAAGCAATGGAATAGTGTGTAGGAGGAACAGAGGCTGTCTGGGGGAGGAATGCTGCGTTGCGAGGAAATAGTGTACTTAATTTTGGCTGAGAGGCTGGGGAGGTTGGTGGTACCAACCACGCTTTTACGCTACTGCCGGGGCTCCCCTACCAAGATACAGGAACTTCACTAAATCAAGGACGTTGTCAACGCAAGAATAAATTATCGCGATTTGAGTATGATGCAACTGAGGTGTCAAGATAAGGATCTGAACGGTGACGGGGCACTGGTACACGATCTCGGGAGCCGCCCCCGTAAACACGGCCTAAGCGAGGCGTCTCCCAGCAACCGGCCGTCGTAGCCCTAATGACAGCACCCATGACACGGAGACCTCACACAATCTCAAGAAATGCCAAATACTGCTCTTCGTTAATTTTATTGCATAGAGGGCGTTGAGTTAGTTCTTTGGATATCTTCTGAGTGTCCCTGCGATTTTCCAGACCCGAAGCGGCAGCGGCAGTCGTGCCTTCCTTACACATCGCCTTACCATCCCACATCACCTTTCATCGTGTCTTCACTCTCATAAGCTGTACTCTGCAATGAGCTTCTCAGCCGCCTTCTGTCCTACCAAGTACGCCGTTGACTGTGTATGGTTGCTAAGAATGTCAGCATATCGTCGCATACATCCTCGGGCGAGACTCACTTCGGCGTCAGAGGGCAGACGCTCAAATCCGCAACGCGGAGGCCCTCGATCCCATACACCTTGAAATCTGAATCCACACATGCTAGCGGGTCATCCTTCTTACCCATCACGACGCTGCCATTAACGTGCCACACCGTTCCAACAGCATCCTTCGCAAACGCGTCAATGTCTTCATCGGAAAGACTCTTGGGCCCAAACAGCGTACTCTTGACGTGCTTTTTGACATCTGGGTTATCGAAGATCTTCTGCCACGTCATGCGAATCGATTCCCTCATCACGCGCCTGTCGTATGGGTGTTCGAGATAGGCGAGGTCGATAACTGGCTTGTCTTCAGGGTTCGAAGATTTCAGCGTTATGCTTCCATCTGACTGAGGGTTCATGAGGAATGCGACCATGGACAGGTAGCCGCTGTCCTCAGGCAGAGGTGTGCCTGGTGGAAAAAGAATTGCGTTGCCGCAAAACTCCATAGCCGGGACCGTGTCGCGCGACAGATACTCTTGGACGTCTTGTGGCAACGCCTTGTACTCATCGAAATCCTCAAGACCAGGCACCTTCAAAAACGCGCCCCATAATGTCGAGTTGTGGAGAGCACTGATCCCAGTTCGGCCTTTCTTCCATAGCGCATCAGCTTCGAGCACCATGTTCTGATTGCTTTCAAAAGCGTATTTATCGTTGTGGCTGGCATCAACTTCGCAACATAGGAACACCAAGATATGATCGTGCAGCTTCTTTCCGACCCCGGGTAAATCCTTGACTACAGGGATGCCGAGCGCTTCCAGCTCTTTTGCTGGCCCGATTCCGTTGAGAAGCAGCAGCTTTGGGGTGTCAATAGCACCTCCGGTGACGATGGTCTCCTTCTTAGACGATGCCTTTCGTCCATCAGCCGTTTCAATACCGACAACCTTTGCCCCTTCGAATAATAGACGGTGCACTGCTGCCCCGGTCCAGATTGTGAGGTTTGATGGCGGGTCGACTAAATGGGCAGTTGCGCTCGTAGTTCGACCTTGTTTGGAGCTCGAGGCAGGGAAGACTCCTACACCAATTGGATTGCCGGTGTTGAAGTCAAGATTCAAAGGGTCGCCGATCTTGTGCACTGCTTCAATGCCTTCGATTGAACCCTTCTCAATGATAGGCGGTAGACATACCAGGACCTGTCCATCAGTACCATGCTGCGCAGGATCTGGCTTGGCCAGATGTGAATAACCGCTCATCCCAGAGAAGTCATAATTCTCGATGGCCTTAAAGGACTGCTTCGTATGCTCCCACTTCCAACTGTCGTCACCAACCAGTTCAGCCCAGCGATTGTAGTCTTCCTTCGAGCCGTACAGGTAGACCTGGAAGTTCATGATACTACTTCCACCAAGACCTTTCCCCCGTGTGTAATCAATGGTCCTATCGTTGAGGTTTCTCTGGGGAGTGGAAACATATCCATATTGAAGATCGGGTCGGAGGAAAGCTGGCGCATAACGGTGAGTTGGCGCCTGGAGATACTCTCCTTCTGGGTTGCCGCCAGCTTCCACGAGAAGTACAGAAGGACGAGAAGAAGCGTGTGATAATCGATGTGCTAATAGACATCCTGCAGTGCCACCTGTTGCAACTGGTTAGGAAAATGCTCAGGATTGGTCCATAAGAGCCAAGAGCTTACCTCCTACTATGATAAAATCGTAATTCGAAGACATTTCTTTGCAGGTGTTTTGAAGCACAGCTGGTTGTTGATGCGATAAGTCTCGCGCGGGACGTCGTATTTAAGGTACTCCCCTCTTCCGATGCATTGGCTAAAGCCTCGGGCGTTATTCCTTCCACGCTTCTAGGCACATATCAAATACAAGGTCCCCAGCCGAATTCGAACGATTATCCCATGTACACCCCCGTCTATCAGCCTGCGGCCTGAATCATCCTTCGTCAACGCTGTCGTGTTGCACTCGGACTACCGACCACACCGTGATGGCAAGGGATGCTTGATTCGGCAAGAGGAATTGTGAACGTTCGGTCGGACACGTCGTCGGAGCATAGTGGGGTCAAGCCGATCTCAGCTCTCGAAGTAACCGGCGTACACCTGCATGCAGGGACTATGCACGAGCTACCATTGGTATGGGGTAGTCGAGGAGCTAGAGCGCATCGTCGACCAATCCGCACTGTCCTGCCGGTTGCGCTCGTCGCTCCATATCCAGCGATCCTCGCTTCAACCCGGTGCAGTAATAGCATGTTTGCCGACCTCAGCATCCGTGTGGGTATGAGATCCCTTTGATGTCAGGTATGTGCATTCTGACCTACGCTAATGGCCCAAGATGATGGAAGCGGCCCGGCGCATCAGCACAGAATCCATTAAAGTCATTGGCTTTACCCCCATTGAAGCTTTCATAGCGCCTCAGCCTCGCGCTAGTCTTCAGCTTCGATCGATCGCGGAACAGGACCTCCACGACTTACACCTAAACATCGAGTAGGCATTATATACTCAGTGTCGTAGCGCTCACCTCGCTTCCGCATCTGTCAGGCGCCCTGGTCGTTTACACGGATTAGGAATCAGTGCACTACCTAAATTGGCATAGACAGAAATCCAACATGTCAGCTTCTCCGAACTACCAATTTTCAGCGAGCACACCCTGGGGCTGAATGCTGCTGCTGCTCAACATCTGCTTCGCCGGCAAAGAGGACGGCATACAAGTCGGCATTTCGGTGCTATGTATGGATTCCAGATCATGCTCAAGTGCTGATCCGGCTGCTTACGTGGCCATCATCAGCATGGTCGGCGGCGAAGTAACCCCGTCCAACACACTCTATGACTTCCAGTTTCGCTACTCGAAGAAGCATCCTACTCGATGAGACCTCCAAGATTGCCTGCACACTAGATGAGAAAAGAGACATCTGTCTCCAAGGTGTAACGGACGAACGACACTAGCAGAACCATGCGGGGTAACCCTGGAGTCCGGGCACCGGCTCGAGAGTGATTTGTGCAATGCTTTCCAGGCGTTATCGATGATGTGCTGGTCAATCAATTGGCAAGTATAAGACGTGTATTTGTATCCACAGCTCACCGTTCGTCCCCTCTTGAATAGGCAAGATACTCAGACTGTCGACTTTTAGCCACATCATTTCAGGCGCGGCTTCCTTGTATGGCTCAGTCTCTTATATTATCCACCATCGCCAGTTCTCACTGCGCAGATCATTTTTCGTAGTGGTGAAGAACGCCTGCTAACTCTGACTCTATCGTATAGGCTGAAGTGCGTCGTAGTGAACTGGCTGCTTCTATCAGAGGAGTTGCTGTATGCTGACATGCGTCCGAGTAGCAGACGAGCATCAGACTTCGAATCGTACGTCAAGCCAAAATGCTTAGTGACCAGCACAAATGCCTCGAATTTTTATATGGCTTCAGAACACCTCACCTCTCATGATTGCTCCGGCAGTGGGTGTACCTCATTTTGCAGGTATGTTAACACAGATAGAATAGTCGGACTTTCCTGTAGGAGCACTTCGTCTATTAAACAAGTCTCAGGTAGGATCTGGTTCGAACGATTGCAGGGCTTCAGGAATCGTGATGCATAGCTGACCTTCCAGTTTTCTCGCCTCTGCAATATCGCACTCAGCCATTCTTCGGAGGTTGGAGTAGGGCTGGAGGAGGAGGAACTGGCACTGGGTGCGCAGTCGGTTCCAATACAGCAGCCAATGAAGGCCTTCGCGATAGGTTCTGAAGCCCCCCGGGAGCTAATGAGGGCCTTCGACTATTGCGGCTCGAGACTCGACTTGGGAGTGGGATATCCTCAGATAATGGCGTTGGCACCATCTCGCTCTGCGTCACCCAGGGGAATATAATGGACGACTTTCGACGGGACATCTCCGGCCGTGCTGCCTCATCGCTTGCACCATCACCTCGCGTTACTCTTGTGGAGAGCAAAGATGCTGGGATCTCCGATCTCATCCAATCCGGTTTCCGGCGGAAAATTGATCGCTTCCTCTCGGGGAGGGTATGCGGCGTCCCATCACTCGCATCTGGAGGTGCTGCCTCCATGTCCCTTGGATGATAGTTGTTAAGGCTTCTGTGATGTAGCGGGGAGAATTTAGGAAACGATCGAGCAATCAGCGCACGCAGGTCCGGCAAAGAAGCAGCAACTATCGCGAGCGACAGCTGGATGCCAATGAGGATGTTTATCGCGCCTCCAAAATAAGCTGTGCTCTCCTCTCGTTTCTTGATGAATGGTATTTGCAGGAGAGCAACTACGCAGACGACCAGACCAAGTGCGAAGACGACAATTAGGCCTAGTCGTTGACGCATTCGCAACCTCGATAACCTCCAGACGTAGGGTATTGGAAGGGCGAAGATCAAGCTGTCCAGGATACTATCGCCGATTGCTGCCGAGTAACTGTATCTTGCCGAGCTAAAACATTGGGAGCCGGCATAGGTTAGCCAATTGCTCGACCAAAGCTTTCCGATTTCCCTTCATATCGTATCAGCGATGTATGTTCAACCGATTTGGACGACTGACCTGCACATCACTAGCAGCACAGTCAATACCTCGACAAACTGCGCTAGTGCCAAGAACAAAAGCACCCAGCACCATCGGCGAAGCGTGACAAGACCAGGCGGAAATATACGAAGATAATACGCGATAACTGAACAGCGTGTGAGTGATGCCGAAAAGACATATGCTATCCGTCGCTCGAAGATGTGCTGATAATATGGAAGTTCAATAGCGCGGTCGGGACTGCAGACGAATCAGCTCTGATCTCGGGATGAACGTTCAAGGTACTACCCACCCTCTAGAATCATACCCCCAGCTATCATCCGCACTCATGCACGATATAACCGTTCGCGCGAAAGCACAAGACTAGCTCTCATTAGCACCACCCCTCTCCAAACCTTGTCTAGACTACATACGCAACCGCACAGTATCAACACATCGTCAACCGCCAGTTGCCTCTTGATCGTGATCCGTGAATAAACTCGCAGCCCAACGACGCTGATGGCGAGTAACATGAGTGGGATTTCGACGGCCAGAACGATCTTGTTCCAGTTCTTGCCGGCGCCGTCGTAGACGCCCAAAGCTGTCAGTTCGCGGGTTGGTCGGAAGTCGAGGGGTGGGAAGGACATTTTGTTGACTCTTCAACGCGCGTGCGGTACTCCTCGTGTCTCCTCTTGCAACCTCAGCAAGCCCATACTCCCATCAGCGGACGAACGAACAATCCGAGCATCAAAATCGCATCGTGAAGAAAAGACGTCAAAAATACAAGTACTTCAAATCCAGGTTGTGCGCGTTCCTTCAGCGGGATCCGCGCCTGGTAAAAAGTGAGGTACCAAGCTTTTCCATTTGCTGACGCGCATGTTGGAGGCTTACTGAGCAGCGCCATAACAGGAAATCTTGACCAATGGGAATTTGAACAATGAAGCGGTTCCGGCTTGTCCCTTGGAAGTCATGCGAGATGGAGCGGTGTACCGCGATGCTGGGTGCGAGAGCTGGTGATGTATAGGATTGTCAGGTTGTGAGGCGATGAATGCACGTGACGTGATCGGATTGACGGATCATATTGCGTGGTTATTCATCGATGGAGTCGTCTTTATCAGGCAGGTAGATATCAAGAGTTCAGCATTTTGTTGAGTGTCAAATGCGGTATTTCAATTTAGATCTCTACTGACAAAGACGCATATCGACGATCATCGTTCCTCGGTAGTCGTATGTCAGCACGAGGCTGTGTTGGGTACTACCAAGAATTCGCCAAGTCCTCGGAGCCTCGCCAAGCCTGCAACCTCAGAAGATACCTTCGATCTTCTGTGCCTGATCGAAATCATATGCGTTGCCGTACGGACGGTTCAAGTAGTTCTTCTCTAACTCCTTGCTGCTAACGAAAGTTGCTGCGATCTGGAGGCCTGTCTTCTCTACAGTCAACTTAGGCTTCAGCTCCTCAGCGAACTCGACTTCCATCTGGTTGCGGTACCATGGCGCGAAATGGACTAAGATTGGTCAGCTACAGCAATCACCAGGCATCGATCTCGAATTAGAAAACTTACTGAACGCCAACATCACTCGTGGCTCTAGACTCAAATTCGGCTTACCACCATGCCAAAGCCTCAAGTCTCTGACCACAATGCTACCCTTCTTCACGACCGGCTGACTCGGAGGCCTCACTGCTCTTCTGCTCTCAAGTAGGTCCGGCTTGATCCTACCACTTGCTCGATCGCCATGCGCGCCCTCCTGATCAGCGATTGTCGTGCCATTGTGGGTTCCTAGCCAAACTTCCGTGGATCCATTTTCGGGCGTCATGGTGACCAGCGGGACGTTGATGACGAGTGCAAATGGGATGGAGGGATGATCGAAGTCGGCATCGTTGTGGGTCGGTTGGGACTTTGGCGGCGATTCTGGAGAGGGTGGGAGAGCGGTGTTGCCGGATATGAAACGGAAGGAGGGTTTTGGGCCGAGGGCGGTGGATGTCACTTGGGTGACTATGGGATCTGCTCGACAGTCAGGAGACGTTTGATCGGTGGCGATGACACTAGATATTGAACTTACTCAGAAAAATCGACTCCTCAAACCATTCTTCGGTCAACGGAGGGTCTTGCTGGATGTTGCCCTTGTTGTAGTTGAAAGGGCTATCTTTCCTGCTTTGCAACTCGTACGCGTCCTTGACCATCTTACCATTCAGTCTATCCAGTACATCGTGAGAGACCAGATCTTCCAGAACGACGAGTCCATCCCGCTGAAATGTACGAATGGCTATCTCAACGTTCTTCTGAGATAGATTACCAGATTTGATTTCAGCATCGGTAGGCTTGATGGAGATGGGAGTGGATGATAGAGACATTGCTAGTATTGAAAATGTTGGTGGTTTTCGTGTGACGTAATTGCTGTGTTCCACGGAGGGCAGATGAATGTAAAAGCTGAGCGACGATGCAGAAGTCTGACTTTATGGTAGCCTGTGAGCAGGACTTATATACCAGACTGCCTCATCAGCTGTCTCTATGTATACATCTCGTCCGCTTTGGGAAGTATGGAGCATAGTCGAGATGAGTCGGAAGAGTTGTCCAGAGGGGTTAGCCCATACGCTAGGTCACACCTGGTATCGCGACCGCTACTGTGCTGGACCTCGGTAAAGGATACACTCGAAAGTGAAGCTCGCCGCGTCTCCATCACATAGGCGCCAAGTTAACGCTAGGTATTAAGCATCATGAGGTGGTTCGTCAATCGTATTATGGCCTTCGAAGTGACTTGTCGATTGACTAAGGGCTCTCAGTGCATGTATGGGATCTTCGACCCTCCCCTAACAGATTGAGAACCTGGATACACTTCATCAAGAAGGTCGGCGTCAATAGAACATCATCGGCTGAAGTCCAGGATAGAACAATGTTGAGTTGCGGAATGAATGATTGTATAGACCTTTCGATTGACCGCAATAACTGCGATCTCATATTGAACGCTTATCGCTTCCTAGGTTAATCTGCGTACCGTTACACCATTGATAACGCACAAAAGCAAAATCTGAAAGATCAGTTTTCTTCTCCCCGCTTCCCGAGTGGCCCAAACTTCTTCTTCCGCTTTTTGTCCCCACAACACATATTTCATGATGCTGCTTGTCGAGCTGCCGCCGGAGCTGCTGTCCACGGTTGCGTCATGCCTATCACAAGCCGATCTCTTGAATGTATCCCTCGTGTGCAAGCACTTGAGTGAGGCGACTGAACCCGAACTCTTTCGGGAATACAGTACAACGAGCAAATCTCATCCTAATTACCTATCGTTCGTCAAGCGACTCTTGCAAAAGCCGGACCTCCAGAAATCGGTTCATTTCCTGGAATTCAAGGCGTTTTATGGTCTTACCCGACTGGATACCTGTATTCACGACGATTGCACGAAGCCTTGCGATGTCGGATTTGAGTCGGTAGAGCCGACTCGAGAGGAGTACGAGATGTTGACCGAGGCCGCGCGGGCGAAGGGCGTTATCAATTCTATCTTCCCGTACACGGAAACTTTCGAGCTTGTTGAACAGATGAGGGATTGGCTCAAAAGAACTTCTCGATACCCGCTCCTCGAAAGCGTCTACGACGCCGATCTAGGTATGTAGTCAATAATTGACGGTGAAGGTCCCTGTAACGAATGGAAACACGCAACCCCAGCCACTCAACTGAGAGCTACTTCGGAAAAACCATCGCCATCCTAGTGATCTAGTATGATCATCCTTGTGAGAGTGCATCGCTAATGCTGTAACTTAGGTTCCATAGACACCGAACCCGTACCGTACGATTGGAAATTCTGCCAGCTGCTCCGTGCTGGTATTGATGAAGCATACGGCCTTCTCATCGTGTGCTTACTCCCCAACATCCGCGACCTATGTCTATATGGCGTTACTCGCGATCTAGAATTTTCTAGTCAAGGTGCTAGATGGGGCAAGAATAAGGCTTTACGACGTATAAACGTCTATGGTGATGCAGAATACCCTATCCCCCTACCGCATATCAAGGGGCTACTACAGATTGGATGTGTAAAGCAACTCTCGCTGTCGGCTGCACAAGCTACACCATCAATGCTGCCGGATTCTCCGTCGACAATATACCCTTAACCTTGGAGCACCGGTCGTAATCAGTCGAGGAACTAGATCTACGTAACTGCTACTTCGCGTACGAGGAAATGAACGTAATCTGATAGCCTGTCAAAATCTTAAGAAGATGATGTACACACCCTCCGCTCCGGAGCTCTTTTTGGGAAGAGATTCGATACACAATTTTGATTACGAGGACTTGGTCAAGCTACTCTACTATTGCGACGACACCCTGGAAGTCTTGCATGCAGATCTCCTCGAAGACAATGGGATTAGAAGCTCCCTTTCCAACATGAATCGTCTCAAGGAGCTAATGACTCCGAACGATATGTGGATCGACCCGGAAGATCGGATGCAAGAGGATACAATCGTCGAGGACGCAGACAGATTTGCAGATCGTATGCCACCCTCGATTGTCAGCTTACTCTTCCGCGACGACCGAAAAGGTCGTTGTGGTCCCTTACCAGCCGCAATCGTTGACAATCTCATGACCGCCAAGGGCAACAAACTTTCTTATCTGCAAAGTCTCAGCATAGGCGCCAGTAGCGAGCAAATTAAGCTCTCGCAGGAGGTTGTGGACTCTCTTGTGGCGGTTGACCCCAGCTGGATGCACAACTTCGCGTATATACACCTCAGGAGGAATCAAGAGCTTACACCACCGACCACGTTCAGAACGATGTTGGATCGGAATACAAAGGATAGGACGGTCTGGAATGGACGTCAATAAATCTCGATGCCGCCCAAAAAGAAATAGAAAAGGAATCAGACAATAGATGGCTGATCTTCTCAGCAAGAGAAAGAGATTCTGGTGAGTGAACAAACCATGGAGGGTCCGATCAGGACGAAAACTAAGATGAGTAGTCGTGTGAGCAGCAAGCATTCAGCAAACCTGGCGCGGCAGATAGCCACAATTCGTTCATTGATTGAACTTTACGTGCAAGGGAGGCATGTGGCCCAACAAGATGATATGATCTCTCTTTATCACCGAAAAAATTATTCATTATTAGTCAAAGAGTCGAGTGTTTCAAGGCTTGAGCAATTCAAATCTATAGCTGTTGCGCGAACTCCACGTGAGTGTCTGATGTACTGAGAGCTCAATTCAATCCTAGTGCCGTGCTCCATGTTCCTCTATTAAATGTGTTTTATAGTGTGAGTTCCTGAGAAGAGATAAAGAATTTTAATTCTGGATTAGTGTTACAGGAGCGCTTCGAATAGATGGGTGAGGCCCTACCTCTATAGTAATCTAAGATTAAACTGTTTCCAATACCTACACCTTCCCTCCCAGAGTCATCGCTATATAGACGCTCACCCAGCACCAACAAAACATATTAATGTAGCAGAGAACAGGTATTTGATTGGACTTGTGGCCGACTTTGATGGAGCACAGTCTAGCTCTAGAAAACACGACTTAGTACAGCCCTTCTATGCATACCACAATAGAGCAAATCACTGACAATCTTTCTGATTATTTAGTATCTAAATGATGAAATTACATATATCCTATTCATTTCCATCGGCTGGGTGATATCGACACTGCGGGTCTTGGAGGCCGGTCCAGACGAACGGATCTAACCAGGGGCTATACAAGTTTGCGTTTGCTTTATGAAATGAACGCAATTGTATGCAAATGATCATACTTTGAAGTTTCCAGAAGTTTCTCGTCTTGATTGTACTGCAGACATAGGTTGTTTGCTTGAGGAAATCATCGTCGGCCCAGTTGAGTGGCATAGCACGTAGGTATACTTGGGAAATGTTGTGTCGACGGGCTTCAGCGCCCAGAACAGCATTGTATAGTGATATTTACTGAATATCGAAGTGCTTTTGAGAGACTTCCGCGTGTAACGAATTCACACTCTGCATCTATGAGTCTCGCTCGAAGGAGTTGGAGCCTAGAGTCTCTATGTTATCAATAGTATGTAGAATGAGTCACTGCCGGGAAGTTTTAATGAACAATATAAGTCCTAGAGACAGTTACTACAGTCTCTCTATTGTCCCTGCTATTGTGGGGACCGGTCGTGTTGCCTAGCAAGTGAGAGAACTTTCTCGCAATCACTACAGTCGGCGTACTTCTATTGTTCGAGTGAATTGCTATTGTAGCGAGTGATTGCGGTCCCTGCGTAGGGATTATAAAAGAAAATGATAGTGTAACCTAACCCTGTTCTCCCTCTGCTTCTACATACACAACAACCAACAGAACCCTTGTGAAGAGTTAGTAGGATCACAACATCCCGTTTTGACTAGCATTGCTAATTAAAGTTTAGTCCGATCAACTGGCAAACGTCTTTCTAAGATCACTCTCTACAAGTTCAACATCAAGCTCGTACGTATCTGTGTATTAGGCTGGCTTCAAGAAATCCAACACTGACATCAAAGTCTTAAGATTGCCTTGGGAGGTGCTCATAATGAGTACTACTGTGGCATCCTCTTCAGGTGGTGGTGACAACGGCAACGATCCGAAGAAGGGTGGCTCTGGCCAGTATGTCCCGAGTCCATCCTTCTCTAGCTACCCCAACTTGGTTGCGATGCCGTCTCGGGTTCCAGACGAAGCTCCTGACCGGTCTTGCCAACTTCACTACCTGTGGTGTGTAGCGGGTGGACATGCTTGGCGTCTTCGTAGCGACCACCTGAAACCGGATACCAACCCTTGCCAGCAGTATCCTGTTAAGGACGGCGAGGAAGACTGCGACTACTGCAGGCCGGCGGACACAGGAAAGGCTTAAGTAACCACCATGTACAATGGGTTTCTTATCACGGGGATTTGGCGATCTAAGGGCTATTACGGCGTTGTCCGGTTTGGTGTGCTAGGCTTTCACTGATTTCATGACTTGGATGGGAACACAATCCACCTTCTTGTAGAACACGACACAATGTACACTAGCATATTGGGAGCAATCAAAATCTTTATGCTAAATAACTCAGGAGCACTTCAGCATTCAAACATTACTCAGACAGGAGCTGACTTAGCCGACTCCGGCGCTCCTGCCTGGGTAATCCAGAATGTGTGATGCCCCATCACGTCTTGGAATCTAGCTCAATTTTGCTTGCAAATACAAAATGTGATATTTATTCTGTAGTGGAATACGATGACGGCTTCAGAGGTCCATGTCTTGATTACTCCCAAGTATCCCAAGTTCCCCTTGAAGTATGTGTACCACCCTCTGTATTGTATGTTGCGCGCTGCGGAACACTATCTGATGGTCGTTGACTGACCGCGCTCCCTGGGAGCTGAATGCAATGCGGGAATGACCTAACACGCAATGTTTGTTGTGGCTTGGTTCCTCGAGTGCGATAACACAGTTTTCGCAAAAGGTCTCTAGACAGTATAGGCAGGCGCATACGCTGGCTCTGCCAAAGATTCCTTTGCCACAATGATCGCATACAAGTTCCATGGTTTCGACAATGTACCGCTTGAGGTCAAAACTGTCATCTGTGCGTCCGATGGTCATCAAAGCGTTGCTCAAAGTTAGTAAGCCGACCTTACGATCATGAATATTCGTCTTCGAGATGAGGGTCAAGCTTTCCATGATATACGGCCTAACAGTTGTCTCGGCGCTCAGCACATCTCCTAGCAGGCGTTGACCTAAAGCAACATACAAGTCGCTTTGCTCGGCATAGTAAAGCTTTAACGATGTCTTTCGGGGATCCAAGCCGCTTTTGCACAACCTGATCATCCGCCTTAGATACTGTTCTGCGGGAAGCCCACGCGCCGTTGCCTCTACGATCCTTCGAATGGATATCTTGAAGAAGTCCTGCGCGACATCATTCTTACAATTCTCCAAATCTCTGAAGGTTCGACCATTATCCAGGCTTGTGACGTAGATGATGTCTTCGATCAAGGACTCCGCTTCACGATGTTGGGCGAGGTAACGCTTGTGAATGTGAACAAGACACAACTTGAGGGTTGTGATGGAGATGTGGCTTGCTGAAGATGAAATTGCATCTTCGTAGACCTCGAACAACCATGGCATCATATCAATCTCCACTGCCGCGGCTGTACTTGCATTAAAGAACTCTCCTTCATCTTCGGACGGCCACGAAAGTTTCGATAGTTGATGCACAAGAAGGTTTGGATATGGCTCGTCTGGCATCGACCTCATTGTCTTTAATGCCCACATGGCGTCTTTGTACCACAATTCAGATTCCGATCTTCGAAGCAGCGCGAGGTAATTCAGAAACGCGCCATTAGTACAGAATTTAGTCTCGATAGCCTTCTGCCAGAATCTTAACGCATTGACGACATCTCCCAGTGACTCATAGGCACTCGCAAGATGATGATAGGTACGCGCTAGCTCTTGAGCGACGTGAGGATCGCCTCCCGTAGGATCTGCATCTCCACACTTCTTTGCAAGAATACTAGCATTTGTCGATTCCAGTTCAACGACTTTCGTGAAATTTTCTTGCTCGTCGTAGACATACGCAAGACCCCGCCGAGCCTCAGTGTACTCTTCTTCCATGCTGATGGCGGTCTGGAAATGACTGACTGCTTCACTCGTGTAGCCTAAGGTCCTCAAACATACGGCCAGATTTCGATGCCAACTCGCGTTCTGCTCCAGGTTCGCCCACTCTACCGCGGCCAGGATTGTGTTCAGAGGAACTGGATGCGACAGAATGTCCAACGTGTCTTCGTCGTTGGTCAGAGCCTTGATATGTGCGACGACCAAGAGTGCCTCAGTGGGCTGCCAATCGTAATTACCGAGGCCTTCTTCAGCATTGGTCATGGAAATTGGTCTGAAAATGTTGGCTGGTTGGCGGGTGCAAGATGCTGCCCAGTCCTTAATACTATCGTCTTGTATGAGCTCAAAGTTTGTCTCTGTCCATCGCTGGATCCAGTCTGCGATGGCTTTGGCCTTCGCCTCAGTGTAGAACGACCACGCGACTTCTCGGCACCATTTTCGGATAGTCTGCTTCTCAAACAAGAATTGGTGCAATTTGCGGACCATATCAACTTTTTCGAAAGGATCGGTAGCTACGTAGGCCTGACAGGACCCTTCAAGGTGGACAAACCAGTTGCTCATAGAATATGGTTGGAGCAATGCAATGGTATCAGAAGTCGTTCCTGATGAAGGCTTGACAAAAGCATCCAGGCAAGTGCGAAAAATAGTCAAATGAGCTTCATCCAGTATGACTCCGATCTTCTTGTGTGTTTTGCTATGTGAAAACCTTCCATGCCCTGCTCTGAAGTACTCGGCAATGAGAGCGTGCGCGAAAACGACAGTAGTTGTCTCGGGTATCGATCGGAACGTAGTCGATGCCGTTGTTGAATCCCCGTGGACCTGTGTCTCCTCCTCCGATAAAGTCGCAACAGAAAGGCCATCGTCGCGCACAAGTGATATAAGGGTCGCGAAGTTTTCTTTGAGACGTCTTTCTAGGCCCAGGACCTTGCTGCCGGTTGGAGACAGCGTGGATAGAACTGCAGCTATCTCTGCAAGACTGAGTGGGCGGGCGGCGCAAGCAAGCCAAGCTAGGATCAAGTTAAACTCGTCCGGCTCTCTCGCCTTCAGTGTCGAGCTATATACCTTGAGTACGATAGTAATCATATCATTAATCGCTGCCGGTGCGTCGTCCAGGCGCTTTCTCATCGCTTCTTCGGTTGTTTGCTTGCTAAGAATCTCGAACATGAGCTTCGCCCACAAGAACATGCCCTGCGATTTGGATTCGATGGTTTGGCGTATATGCTGGGTGAAGTCTGGTGAAGCGCCTCCCAGCTCTACACAGACCATCCTCTTATCAATGTACTTGAGCAAGTCAGCCTTATTCTTCTGCGCGTCAATGTGTATCGTTGCCATCTTCGCGGTCCGTCGTCCGTACGCCGCCAACTTGAGGGAATCGGTAAGGTGAGGTCTTCCAACCAGCAGCAAACTTATACCGGCTGCGGATGAGTCTTGAACGAAAATGTTAGTCATTGTGTAACGTCGGCCCAAATGACGCCACGCTGCGTACCTTGCAAATCGGGGAGCAACTTCAGAAACTCCTCTCGTCCATCATCACCATCCTCCACAGTCTCATCAATTCCATCGAGAACCAAGTACAAGTGACGACCTTGGCGCCCAAAGTAGCTCGTGAACAACTTCCTCCAAGCGCTCGCGACGGCGGCTACATCTGTCTGACGGTGACATTGGGACGCCACGTGAGCCGCATAGTCGGGATTGACTGTTGCTATCTGCCATGCCGCATTTTTCATTGCCTGACAATATCCATCCGTTGCGAAGGTGTTCGACTCTCGGCTAAAGAAGAAAAAGCCGACTGATGCATTCGACCATTGGCCTCGGCCGCTCGCCATTTGTGATAGCAGTGTCGCAACGATCGAGCCAGCGACATAGGTCTTACCAGTTCCTGGATCTCCGCGAATCCATAGCAGAGGATCATCGCGGTGCACCCACCGTTGAACAGCAGGTTCGCTGAAGAGCCAGTCTCCAGTGCCAGGCACTGCATAGCGTCTAATCTCTTCCATCTTGTTGTTCGCTGACTCTGAAGGCAGCAGGATGATTCGGATGTTCGTAGCCTGCTGGCGTTTCTTCTCGTCCTGTATCGAACGCAGGATATCCTTGACTTCATCAACTTTCGTATCTGTTCTTGTGGTCGTGTCGACAATCATCTCGGCGTGAGCTTTTAACATGTTGGTGTCATTCTTGACCTCAATCTGAATCAGAGCTTTCCCGCTACTTGCATGCTTCTTTAACTGTGTATGAAGTCCCTTTAGGTCTTCATTCTCGCCTGTGAACAGCTTCGCCAACATCTCCTTGAACCTTCGCCGCTCGATCGCTTTGGTAGAGAACGCGATAAGCTCAAGCATTGTAGCAAGTGTCTTTGCGATATTTTCTTTGAGCTGGTCGCTGGCATGTTGCAATTGTTGGAGCTCCAGTTGGTCGACAACGACCTGTTGTTGTAATCAGTGCAGTCCTTCCGAATTGGACAAACTCAACACCCATACCTGGATAATATCGAACAGTTCCAAAATCTTCTCATAATGCCCTGATACATCCTGCGCAGACTTGATCATCAGAGCCACCGCGCCAAAGCATACACCGGCAGGTGGGAACCCTATTGACGACCCTGTAGCCGCGACGTGGCTCAGCCTCTCGATAGGAGTTAAGGCCTTATTCAAAGCAGAATAAATCTTGTCGTCCTTGGCCTGAAAAGCTTTGAAGTCCGCGTTTTCTTTCTGTACCAAGCGCCGAAGGTCCTGCACCGTGGTAAGCTGGCTAGCGAAGGACAAGGGAAGCTGCTTCTTCGTCTTCTGCTCATATCTAGCGATGGCATTGGTAAAGATTAGCTCGATCTGTGTCTGGTGTGAAGACATGATATATGAACTCAGTTGATTGAACTGAGCTGTCGTGTTGACGTTAGTGAGAGCGAAATAGAAGAGAAGAACGTCCCCGCAACGTGATGTTTGAGTTAGACACAGTACAACGTTGTTCATGAGCACAGTATGATCAACTTGACCGGACCGGACATGTTGTGTATCCTACCAATGGGGGTCGCGTGATGCGTTGAGCCCATCTCTCCTAGGACGGGTTCATAATTCCGCCGTGTGCGACAGCCAAGCGCGGAGCAAACTTGATAATCTGAGGGTCTTGTATAGGTAATCCGGTGATGACACGCTAAAGGCTGTCTTAAGAATATGGTATGGGCATTGCCTGAGATGATTTTTCCCAAAGCGTGTTCGGCCACAGTGGCTGAAGTGGTCAAGGAGTCAAAGGAGCGAATGACTCCTCGCTGCGATGGTCTACTGACCCGGTAGACCCCGGTAGGCTGTGCTTGTAAGTGCTACCTCAAGCATGCGACTTCTCTCGAGGAATCAAGTACCAGCGGTGTCCGCGCACAATAGGTACATTCTGCGCGGATACCGGCCCGTCACAGCCTCGCTCACTCTCAGCGTCCGAAGCTTAGCATGTCTCCACCTTGAGTTGGTCAACATCTTCACACACCTCATTCCCGCTATCCTCTTGTCAGCCTTGCCGTACCACCTCTACTGGCACATGGCCGTTCGCTTTCCAAATGCTGCTCTCGCAGATGAAGTCATCCTGCGCAGCTACTTGACGACATCGGTAATGTATTTGGGCGTTTCGTCGATGTATCACATGCTCCTCTGTCATTCAGAACGTTGCTCAGGATTTTGGAGCTGCTTAGACTACGTCGCCATCATCATTCAGATTGTGAGCTCTTTCGTGTCCAGGATCTATCTTGGCTTCTATTGCGAGCCACATCTGCAGAAAGCATATTGGACCCTGGTCAGTACATTTCATACCCAAGATGGATGTAGGAGCTATACTGAGATCGAACTAGGTATCGGTCTTGTGCTGCGCGACTGGCGTAGTCCTACTCAATCAACGCTTCCAAAACTCGCGATGGCGTTCGACGCGCATCGGAATATTCATAGCGATAGGGCTTTCGGCATTCGCACCCATCCTGCATGCCGTTCACATCTTCCCGTATGCGCAACTCGACAAGCAGGCCGGGCTGTCGTATTACACGGAGGGCAGCGTGATTCTAGTTGGGGTCGTATTCTATGCTGTGGGTATGCAAGTATTCTTATTGACACCAAGGTTGATGAACTACAGACGTGCTTCGGAGGCCGGGAAGTTTCGACTTATGGGGAGCGTCCCACCAGATCTTCCATGTCTGCGTCGTCATTGGTATCGCGATCCATCTCTGTAGTATCTTCAAGGCTTTCGAGTGGAACTACGTCCACCAGCGCTGTGAATGGACATAAGCGCTCGGTTCTTTTTATAGTGATCTAGGAGCGCTCTAGTTGTCAGAGCTCGTTTAGTTCTAGGCATCAAGTAAGCAGCGAAGCGCTTCCCTAGATCGATGGAACTTGTGATTGCGAGATACATCTTTCATTTTCCCGGCTTCAGTCCTTTGAACTTCTTCGTGATACCGGTTATCGCTTCCTCCACAGGTAGCCTTTCCATCGAGCTCGCGCCAAAGAATCCATGTATTCCTTTAGTTCTCGAGATGACATACTCCGCATCTTCAGGCGCAGCGATTGGCCCTCCATGACATAGCATGATGATCTCGGGATTGGTCTCAACAGCAGCGTCTCTGATCTTCTGGATCTCTTCGACGCAATCATCTAAGCTCTTGCCTGATTGTGCACCTATTGACCCTGACGTCGTGAGTCCCATATGTGCCACTAGCACATCAGCCCCAGCCTCTGCCATTCGCTTCGCTTCGTCGACATTGAAGACGTAGGGTGTAGTGAGTAAGTCCATCTCGCGCGCTAGTCGAACTACTTCAACTTCTGCATCATAGCCCATACCAGTCTCCTCCAAGTTTTGTCGGAACTGTCCGTCGATAAGGCCAACAGTAGGAAAGTTCTGGATGCCGGCAAACCCGATCTCTTTGAGCTGCTTCAAGAACTTTGACATGTCTCTGAACGGATCTGTCGCACATACGCCTGCAAGCACCGGTGTCTTCTTAACTACTGGAAGCACTTCTCTCGCCTAATGATCGTCAGCTATCAAGGTTTATGTGATGAAATCAAGGGTCGGAAATGCCCACCATATCGACCACTACATCGTTCGCATTGCCGTACGGCATCAACCCAGCTAGTGAACCTCTCCCAGCCATGCGAAAGCGCCCACTGTTGTAGATGATGATCAAGTCGCCGCCACCTTGCTCGATGAACTTTGCGGACAAGCCGATACCGGCCCCTCCGCCGACAATGATGGTGCCATTGGAAATTGAGGCGCGCAAGTTCTTCAGCACCTCCTCACGGTTGTTTGGAGGAGACATTGCGAGTTGTGAGGATGGTGGTTTGATGCTTTCGAGCAAAGCTGCAAGCTTCAAGATGCGCACGATGAGTGGAGCTGCGGAGCGGGAATGACGTCAGCCATCGTCGACCTCCTCTCTGCGCAGCTCTACTAACATTGCAACGCAACTACAGATCATGACTTGCAAAGATGTCGGTCACAGTAGCGCTCATCGGCACATGCGACACTAAGCTGGATGAGCTCCTCTTCCTTCGCGATGTCATTCAGGCCGGCTCCGTGAGAGTAATCCTCATCGACGTCGGACGCGATCTAGTTGAACACGAAGCAGTCAGCATCACCCAGCAGGCACTTATAATTCAATATGGAGGCAACAATCAGGTTAGAGATCTTCCAAGAGGCGAAGTCATCAAAACAATGGCCGGATACGCCACAAAATGCGTCCAGTCTCTCTATAAGAACGGCTTGGTCCACGGTGCGATCGCTGCTGGCGGCTCGGGAGGCACATCGCTCGCTGCAGAGGTCATCCGCAATGCACTTCCCATCGGATTTCCGAAGATGATTGTATCGACTATTGCGAGTGGCGATACTGGCCCGATTGTCGAAGAAATGGACATCACGTTGATGTACTCTGTGGTCGACATTTCAGGCCTCAATCAAGTCTTGCGCAACGTACTCAGCAACGCCGGTGCAGCTATTGCGGGCATGGCCAAAGCGTACTCCTCGCGACAACAGTCGAAGTCATCACAGTCTCCATCCAGGAAGAGGGTGGGAGTCACGATGTTTGGAGTCACAACTCCCGCCGTTGATGCTATTCGCAAGCGACTGGAGTCTAAGTATCCTATCGAATGCTATATCTTTCACGCGACCGGTCATGGAGGCAAGGCAATGGAGCGGCTTGTTCGAGAAGGCGGTTTGGATGCGGTACTCGACCTCACCACAACCGAGATCTGCGACTTCCTCACCGGAGGCAACATGAGCGCTGGACCTAAAAGGCTCGAAGGAGCAGCAAAAGCCGGTATACCGAACATCATATCCTTGGGAGCGACCGACATGAGCAATTTTGGCCCTATATCTACGGTCCCGGAGAAGTACAAGGACAGGCAATTATACGAGCACAATCCCGTCATAACGCTGATGCGGTCGTCAATAGAGGAATGCAAACAAGTCGGTAAATTCATCGTCAGCAAGCTCAAAGAGTTCGCAGAAACACCAGAAATGGTAGAGGTTTGGATACCGCGAGGCGGCGTCAGCATGATAGCCACTCCCGGAGGTCCCTTTGCAGACGCAAGAGCTGATGAGGCCATGTTCGAGACGATCAAGAATGGGCTTGAAGATACGTCCATCAAAGTTGTGGAAGATGCGCGAGCGATCAACGATGAGGGATTTGCGCATGATATTGCAGATGCGCTGGCACGAAAGATGCTGGAGGCGACAATAATCAACGACTCTTAGTTGCTGGGTAAGTTACGCTGGAAAGAATTTCCATTTGGAGAGGTATCAACCGTACGAATGCGAAACGTATCTACACACTCGGTACACATGTGGAGTAACATAACAGCCTTTACACATGTCGATATACTCTATACTCTGATCCGTTGCTGCTCCTGCACGCGGATATCAAGCACCTCACCCCAGACATAATTTAATTACAGACCGTGGAGGCTTGACCCTGTACCAGGTGTCTGTCGCAACTATGCTCATTCTCTGCACACCAAGCAGCGCCAATGTCAGTCCCCTTCGGAGAAAATAAGGAGAAGCCACAAATGAAATAGATAAAGTAGAAGCACCCACACTTCCGACTCAATATCGCGATCGACGCTCTGCAGACGCCACATTGAGGCTGAGCGCACCTCGACACCTCAGCCCACGCCCGCAGGCATTCCGCGTCAAAGATACAAGACACGCTCAATCCCTCCATCTCGCCCTGCCTCCAATCAAGACATCAAGATGTCGCTCAAGCGGCCTATCACAGATCCATCTGCATCCACATCCTCACCTCCGAATAAGAAACCATCAACAACACCGCGAGAAGTACCCCGCATCCTCATCGCCCACGACAAAGAGCGCCGCCGAACATTCTTCTGGACCGTGACCCCCGAGCAAGAGTTAGAACTGCGTCTCAGCTCGACCAGAAACTTCGACGATGTGGGGATGCCGTTCAAACCGCCGGCGGCGGATGTGTATCAGAGCGTGTTGAAGATGGTGGGGGAGATGGAGCCTGGTGGGTATTTGAGCGCGGATTGGGATACCTCGGAGGAGAAAGAAGAGAAAGCTGATGGGCATGGGAAAGTTGAAGAACAAGAGGAGGATGAGTATGGATACGAAGATCTGCGGCTTGCACAGGAGTATCAAGATATCGATGATTCGCTATGCGAGGAGTGTTCCAAAGTCGTCACGGAATCCGAGATCTTAAACAGACCGTGGCGAACTACTCTTTCTTCGGGTGAAGTCGAGGAAGGCGTTCCCCTCAAAGCAGCGCACGAAGAACCGATACCGTGGACGAAGAAGAAAGTCAATATCTTCGCGCACCATCGGGAGCTGGGAGCGCTGCGAAGATCCGCGCTTGCGGGATGTCATTTTTGCTCGCTGATCGATGCGGAAGATCCGTCTGTGCCGTTTAGGTACGATGAGAAGACGACTTGGCCGTACACGCTGAAGGTTATTTTTGGGAAGAACCATAATGAGGGCCCTGGTGTGATTGTTTTGGAACCTAAAGGAGCGCCCACGCGAGCGATCAAACTTATGTACGGAAAGCCGGGGTACAGAGTGACTTCAACATTGCATCAGCAACGGACGAACGCGAAAGAGGTCCTCGGACTTGCGCGGAAGTGGCTGGATACGTGCTTGAACGAGCATGAAGCCTGCCGGGCACGCGCATCCAGCTCCAAGAACTTCATCCCGACCAGATTGATCGAGATCACACCTATCAACGAATCCATCATGTCCCTCCGTCTCGTCCACGGCCAAGACCTGCCCCCAGAAACCCAATACCTAACGCTAAGCCACTGCTGGGGCCGCGCAAAATTCACCACTCTAACTCCAGACACCCTCGCCCCGTTCCAAAAAGAAATCCCCTTCTTCCAACTCCCCAAAAACTTCAGAGACGCGACAACCGCTACGTCCTTGCTGGGCTACAAACACATATGGATCGACTCGCTCTGCATAATCCAAGGCTGCGAAGAAGACTGGGAGCAGGAAGCCGCGAGAATGGGCTCCGTGTACCGGCACTCCGTCTGCACGATCGCGGCCCTAGGATCCGACAACGGCCATGGAGGCTGCTTCATGACCCGCTCGCACAAAGCCTTCGTACCGTGCCAGCTAGTACCGCAATCCAAAGAGAAGAGCGGTGTGTACGCCGACCTCTGGCGCCCAACTAACTCGCTCCAACCGCTCCACGACCGCGCATGGGTCGTCCAAGAACGCTGCCTCTCGATCCGCACGCTGAATTTCGGAAAAGAGATGGTGAGCTGGGATTGCATATGCGCGAAAGCTTCAGAACTGGAGCCAGATATGCAGGATACGTCGTACGAAGGCGGACTGAAACGCACATTCAACGACCTCCTCTCCAAATCCAAATCCACTCCACCCGCTGCGTCAGACCAACGAAGGTGGAGCGATAAATGGTGGAAGCTCGTCTCCGCGTACAGCTCCTGCAACCTGACCTACGCCAAGGACAAATGGCCCGCGATCTCCGGTCTCGCGACTGAAGTCGAGAACGACGGGCATAGGAAATTGTACCATGGCCTGTGGACGCATAATCTGGCGGATGAACTGCTCTGGACTGTGACGCATCCCAGAGCGAAGAGGCTGGGGATTGAGATGCCGAGTTGGAGCTGGATGAGCGTGGAAGGGTGCGTGAATCAGCAGCGATATGATTATGAGAAGGATTTTCGACTCGATGCTGTTGCATACCCAGTTCCTCCGAGCGAGGCTACACCCGCGATACATGTCACGGCCCGCATGCTAAAACTCAAGTTCATAGACCGTCCGAGACCGAAATTAAAACACTACGAAGACGAATCTTTTACGCACAAATTCCGTCTCCTAGGTCTGGTCGCTGATCGAGGCGGGAGTGGGCTTCCTTTATGGGACGGGGAGTGGCTTCCTGATACAACGCCGGATTTGAAGTGGGAGACGTGGGCGTTGCAAATCGTTGAGAGCGACGCTGTGCCATTCAAGCAACGTGCTGGTCTCGTCGTCATTCCTGTGTCTGGAAAAAAAGATACGTGGCGGCGCGTTGGGTATTATGGGTTTGGGTGGAGGGATAAAGGGCGGGGTGGTGTGGAGAGGTTCTTTGGGGAGAGGAGGAGTGTTACTTTGGTATAGAGGGTAGTTGTGCTGCTTAGGGCTGAGGTTGTCACTACATCAACTCTTTGTTCTTCTGATGTGTTGGGGCTCCTTTCTTTATTTCGAGACTTATGAGGAAGGCCCGGTGCTCGCGTAAGCGCTCTCTCCTTTGCGTGGTTGTTGAGGCGACGACGTATCTGGTGGATTACGTTACTGTGACCAATGGTTCTAGTTCTGCTCGCTCATAAATACGTATCAAGCTGCATCAGATTAAGGTACGAAATCGAAGCCACGAGGATCCTGGACGACGACAACAATCATAGACAGAGACACGGTAAACCAGAATGCGCAAATCGTCTTCTCCTCAGGCACCGCGCGCGCAGGAATAAAACCACATACACCTCAATTGGGCCCGCAAGAGGCCACAAGAAAGGTTTTAAAGACCTGGAGACTTGGCGACGGTTGTTTCGACAGGTGGCGCTCATGCAGGGACAACAGCCCCGATCCCTGGTCGATCGCGCAACGGTGATCGCCATATTGTGGGGAAGGGGATATATTAGGCGTCTGGCCATGTGCCTGTTGATCCTCGAACCATCAATATACAGAGCTCGTAACGTGATGGCGTGGTGCACGGCTCGAAATTTGCTTGTATATTTGTGTTATTGTGAAGATGGCGAGCTTTATAACGCCCCTCGCGTGGTTACTGGATATATACATTCTCTTAAATCCGAGGTCGGCGAGTCGGTGGCACAATAGCAGTGGCCGAGACAAGACGCGCAGCAGAAGCGAAACCGCGGCCCAGTATTGCGCAGGATTGCCAATGACGTGCGGCACGGGTGTAAGCTGCAACGAGCGATTGTGCGCTGATGTGGGTAATACCGTGGCGGGTATTACCGTGGTGGGTGGATCACGACGGTTGGAAAGTGTGGAGAAGCGAGACAGACGCGGATGTGTGCGTGACGTCGGAGCATTTCAACTCGCCAAGCCCCTGCCCTGTGCAGGAAGGAAGCCACCATCCGTCGTGCAGCTCGAGCTCCTTCGACATCTTCCCCCACCTGCGCTCTTCTTCTACCTACCTGCGAACCGACTCTGCTCCTCTGCAACGACGATTGACACGCCCTAAAGTACGATCCTAAGCTTTAATATCTGGCGGCTTTATTCGTCTACTCGCCGTCGTCTACCTGTCGCAAACATCAATTCTCCCACGCGAGCACTCTCCTCCCACCTCTGGCCCGCACACGCACGCTTCATTTAGGCATCCGATTCCTCTATCGCTCCCCTCAGCTCGCCGGAGCTCACATACATAGCCACGAGTATTGGCCAGCTCTATCGTCACAGCTATAAAGTTTCGCCGCCAGCGCATCGCTCAAGACTTCTACCCTTTCCTCGCGCGGGGACTCCCTCCTCTCGCTACGACCTACAACGCCACCGCAATGCCTTCGCAACGGCGCGTAAAAGCCTTCGCCATCGTCGCTCTCCTCACCGTCCTCATCACACTCTACATGACCTCTTCCGCCCGCCAGACGCGCCACTCGCAATTCTACACCAAGACACAAGAAGCGCTACAAACACGAGAATACGAGCAAGCAGTCAAAGAGCGCGACACAGCCGATGTAGGCGCACGCCTGAAGCTCGCGGAGGAAATGGCGAAGAAGTCCGCCGACGAGAAGGGCGATAAGTACTTCGCTGGCGTGCACGGCGTGGATAAAGATACTGCGAAGGGTGTCGCAGGACGGGTGTTGATTAACCAGGATGATGCGAAGAAACCGCTGCAGGGCGTTGCGACGGTGGGCGGCAAACCGAGGGATAGGGAAGCGGCGAAGGATGAGCATGAGACGCAGGAACAGCATGAAGTAGAGTTGGAGCTCAATGCTATATTGAAGAGGAGTCCGAGTACGTTCCCCTCCTCCCCTTCCTCCTCCCACGACTCGAATTCCACAGAACAAGCTAACATCCATAGTAATAATCTTCTCCAAAACCCACTGTCCCTACTCCAAGAAAGCAAAACACATCCTCCTCGACCTGTACTCCATCTCGCCCACCCCCTACGTCGTCGAGCTCGACCAGCACGCGCTGGGTCCCCAACTACAAGCCACCCTCGCCGACACCACGGGCCGCCACACAGTCCCTAATGTCCTGCTCATGGGCAAGAGTATCGGCGGCGGCGACGATATCGAGGAATTGCATCAGACGGGGAGACTGCTGGATACGGTGAAGAGTATGGGCGGGAGTCGGATTGTGAGGGCCGAGGTGAGGGATGGGATGGAGGTGAGACAGAGACAGAGACAGAGGCAGAGGCAGAGGGAGAGGGAGCGGGAGGGGGAAGGCAGAATTGAGATGAGGAGGAGGCTTGTTCGCTGAGAGAGAGAAACGAGTATGGATTTTTTTTTTTCTAGGGAGTTCGATTCGTCGTGAATATCTTATACCACGTTCATGGGTGGCTTTTTTTTTTTTTTTTGGGGGGGGGATTCACCGTGCTGCTTTGGCATGGTAATAGGATTGGTGTGCTGGGTCCCTAAGGGGGCCATTTGGGCACCGTTGGGTGTTATCGGAGTTCAACGCGTATACCCTAGCCCTAGTATAATGCCATCCCCACAAATCCTCCCCTTTTTTCTTCGAGCAACTTGTCTTTTCGGCATGACCCGTATAGATACGCTTTTTTTCTCCTCCGCAGATGCTGGGACTACAAGCCCTTACTGCACTGCACCTAGCGGAAACGTGGGAGCAATATCCTGTATTGTGTCTGTGAGTCGTCTTCTGGGCTGGGCAGTGCTTGGTTATTTGTTTTGTTGTAGCGAGGGGGACGGGTGAGGAGGTGAGGGGTTGTGGTGAGTTGGGTTGAGGTGAGGTGAGGTGTGGTGAGGTGAGGTGTGGTGAGGTGAGGTGAGGTGTGGTGAGTTGAGTTGACACAAAGACAAAGACAAAGACACTACAAAGACAAAGACAAAGACAGACACTACAGAGACGCCATATGAATGGATGGATCGATAGATCGTTAATCAGTTCAGCAAGGAGAAAATACCATGAAGCGCATGACCCATCGAGAACGCCATCCTAGCATGAGCCGCTATCATAACCTCATGCCCCCATACCCCCAGACCCCCATGCCCTCATGCAAAATTCAACGCCTGTGTACCCAGCACAGGCAAAAAAAAAGAACGTCTCCCCATCGCATATATACGCATCCTGAAAGCTCCTACCACTGACCCTCCCTGAGAGCTTCTACCCTCCTATCCTTCGGCTGCGGCATAATGTGCTCCTGCTGATCACACCTTCCTCCTCTTATTTCTTTCTTCACTGGCTCAAACTTCGCTGGTCCAAACTCCGCTGGCTCAGGATTCGCGA
This sequence comes from Lophiotrema nucula, assembly GCA_010015825.1. Classification (NCBI taxonomy): domain Eukaryota; kingdom Fungi; phylum Ascomycota; class Dothideomycetes; order Pleosporales; family Lophiotremataceae; genus Lophiotrema; species Lophiotrema nucula. The sequence continues at coordinate 338,664 of ML977350.1, forward strand.
GTGTCTAGCGCACAAACCCATTGCCATTACCGCCGCCATTACCGTTGCCGATGCTGTTGCCATTCCTCTTCTCCCCCATCGACGAGCGACGAGGTCCCCACACCCCAGCCCTGCCACCGGGATCAATACCACTACTCTCCACCTTCTTCTCCATCCCTCCATTTTCTTTCTTCAGGACCGACATGCCCATACCCATCTTCCCCGTAGCACCAGCACCCAGGCCAGAGCCAGAACTCGGAGCTCTACCACCACGCTTCGCCTTCTTCCCGCCGGCCGAGAAGTTGACCCACGGATTGCCCTCCCTACGGACCCGTTCATCGTCAATCTCCTTCAGACGCTTGCGTTCGAGATCGGCTTCGCGCTCGCGACGCGCGCGGGCTTCGGCGTCGCGGCGGATGCGGTCTTGTCGCGCTTTCTCGGCGGCTTTGGCTGCTTCTTCTAACCCCCCGGTTACGATTAGCTGGGTCTGACTTGTACACATGCAGATCTAACAAATAAAAGCGGGGGAAGAGTGGGTAGGGAGTTAGAACGTGGATTTTACGTACCTTTAGCCAACCTAGCCATCTCCATCTTCTCCTCTGCAGCTTTGAGCTTGTCCCGCTTCTCAGCCGCGACGTCCTTCTTGATGCACTCGAAGCACTGGAAGTAGCTCAAGCGCGGGTGCTCCGGGTCCGGGTCGGGGATGTCGTCGCAGAGCGAGCGCGAGACGAGCGACGGGTAGCAGTTCTCGAGGTAGATGCGCGAGAGGCAGCCGCAGGTGTATTTCTTCTTCCAGTAGTGACACATGTTGAGTTGGAGTTGAGCGTGAGCGATGGCTTGCGCAGTTAGCGATATATGCTAGGAATGTCTGAGGAGAGGTAGAAGTGTTGGTTACCTGGTACAAATGTTGTGTGTTGTTGTGCGTTGGTGATGGAGGAGGGGTGATAGTGAGAAGCCGTCTTTAAATATGTTCTCGTAGAAATGCGAGGAAAGCGAAAGTAAAGGCAGCGCGGAAGTAAAGGTAGCGCTGGGATACACAGGGAACAATGGTAGCGGTGAAGTCTCTCACTCAAGTCAAGCTACAGCAACTGGAGGCGCTAGTGCGCATGGCAGGCGCGGGTGGGTTGCAAGCTGGGAAGGAGCGATGGATGACAAGGCAGAGACAAACAAACATTGAAAGTTGCATTACAGAGCCATAATTGGGGTACCACCAAACTATGGCAGGAGGGCATTGAAGAGTTGAGTCAGGTCATCTCAAAGTCGTGATGGGTAGCTGAAGTGCCTTTACAAGATGATCCAGACCCAGATATGAAAAGTGAGATACACATCATTGACTTGAGAGAAAGGAAAACCCAACTTGTGCCTTGACTTGAGCATTGTACTCGAGCTCACCAATCATCGAGTGTATCGCTAAAGGTCGCGGAACCGGTCACTCCAACCAGGGAAGAGCTCCATAATGTCCGCCGCAATCGTATCGATTGCCCCATTCGCCGCTTCCTGAGTCGATGACAAACTGATACCGCTCATTGCATTCGAGAGGTCACTAACAGTAGGCAGAGACGCCTGACTGCAGGAAGCCAACCTTGCAACAGCCGAGGGTGGCAGCACAGCGCGATCAATTGAAGTACGAGCAGCTTGAATGTGATCCCTCAACGATCTCATCGCCGACAGCTCTGAAGAGTGAACTGACGAGCCAAGAGAAGGAAACAGTGTCGCGGCGAGGTTCTCCATGCTCGCTCTCATCAAGTCAGTCAAGACAAAAGAAGACAGCATGTTACTATTCTGGCGAGTGATGCCTTCCGGGTCACGTTGCACCTCGGGAAGTCGCATGTTCATGTCGTCCTCAATGAATCCTCTCGCAAAGAGACGAGCCCGCTCGCTGAAGGCCTCTCGTTGACGAGTGGAGTTGAACAGTGTGACAATAAGCGAGACCTCATCGTGGAACTGCCTCTGGGGTGCTGTGCTGAGTAGAGTACCAAGCAACGAGTATGTATCGAGGAATTTGCGACCAAGCTCAACATCGTTCAGACGAGAGACAGCGCGAGCACCGCTCAGAGCCCGCATTATGATGTCTGCTCTAGGTTGAAGACGTGGAGGCGCAGCGTCCATGATCATACCGCAGACGATGGAAAGGAGCTCAGCTGGAGTTATGCCCATCCGTGATTCGGTGTCGGACATCCAAATCGCAAGTGTAGAGCTGAAATCCTTCCGCTGGCGTTGCCATCGACCCCACATAGCGCAATACAGTCCGATATGATCCGTCCAGTAGACATAGTGCCGATCATTCTCAGAGAGTTGTATCCAAGCAGCCGGTAATGTGAAATTTGACTGAAGTTCTCTGATGCACCATTCCAGACACGACCGTAGGCAAGGGTTACGCATCGAGCTATGGCGCAGTTCGAATGGGCCCGGAATTCGTTCCAGGATGCGAATCTGGAGGTGCTCTTTGTCGGTGAAGACCGTGCCTTGGTCCCAATCGTCCTTGACAAAGCTGTTGAGATACTCCAAGCACTTGTTCAGGTAGTGATATGTAACGATATCGTATGATCGATGCTCCAAAGGGAGACGGTCCAGCATCCTGTCATTCGCCAACTCGCAGCCAATGGCAATCTCACTGAGCCACTCCTTATACTCTTCCTCGTTTGAACGGGTGTAGGTTTCTGTAAGAAGCATCCGGTACAGGAAGTGCTCAGCATCACTCGAATCCTCGCGAGGCTCGTCTAGGAGCTTGAACAGCTCAGTCCTGGCGATCTTGATCTGCTGTGAATAGAACCCCGTCCGGACAACGCTGATCAGAGCAGCTGTTTTCTTCCAGGATGGCTCGGGACCTGGTTCTTTGAGCTGCTTCAATAGTATCGTGAACAGCTCAAAGGCATCGCTGTCAAAGCCCAGTGACCGCAGGAAGTGTGCAGCCATTTTGATGTCGACGAGTTCCTGTTGTGAGAAGCTGTGCGTGGGACGACTGCTATCGAAGCGGCGCCTAGCGGCAGACGCAGGCCGCAGAGATAAGGTGAAGCTCGGTGCTCTGTCCATACCCATCATCTCTGTATCACCCGCAGCGTTGGGCAGGAGCGGTTCAGAATCGCTGTGCTCATGCACCGTCATCCAGTCACTGTCATCCTCGACCAAGCCAGACGGATCCGAGGCAGTATTGGAACCAGCGCCAATCGTGCCCGAAAGAACACTGCGCGGAGAGTTTCCGAGCTGTGCCAATGGCGAAGACAAAGATGAGCTTGGCTGCCCGGTAGACGCAAACTGGAGGCCAGCTGTGGCGAGCTGGTTGAGTGTGGCAGCAGATCGGCTCGCGTTGACAGCTGGACGTGATCGACCCTGTACGGCCACAGTCCGAACGGCATCCGCAAAGGGATCGCGAGAGTTCATATACTCGGCGAGCTTCTGCCGCTTCTTAGGTGGCACAGCCGGTCTGTCCATCGAGCTCCGGCTTCCGCGACTTTGTAGGCTTCCCATGCTCTTCGGTCGTTTGGGGACAACGGCGGCGAATTGTGGGCGTGGGATATGAGTACTTGGCTCAGGCGCAGAGACGCTCAGTTGAGCTTGCGAACGGGAGCTTTCGGCCTGCGCATGAGGTATGCCCCTGCCGGCTGTATTGTACTTTTTGGCGCCCCATTTCTCGAGTTGGTAGATATACTGTCGTGGTCTACACCCGTCAGCTTAAGAAGAAAGAAATGTCGCAATGCTTTGCCAGGATTACTTCAGCACCCGAAATGAAGCTCTGCTGAGCCGGACGGTACTTGCTATCCTGCTTCCACGGAATGATACCAAATGTACGGCACCTACGATGGTTCGAAGTGATGTCTGATTTTCATCTGCACCATGAGATCCTCCAATGTCATGCGCTGGTACAGAGAGCAAAGCTCCTCCTTGTGTTCTTCCCATTTGGCTTTCGGGATGGGTTTCGCTCGTGGAGTCGGCCGGTCAACGAATCGTATCTGCTGCGGAGGGTTCGACATGACTGTCGATCTGCGATGCTGGTTTCACACCGCGGCGAAGTCGGGGGAGGGCTGCCTTAAAGGCAAATGGACTTCGAGTAGCCTCCATGTTTGTTCGAGGCTGTTGGCGGCCTCTACGGTTCGTATACGACGAGACGAGGCGGATTTACAATTCCTGGAAGCGGTTTGGCGGTGGCAAGCCGACATGAACGTGTTTCAGCGTGTCAAGCCGGGTGTTCGGACGCTGTACAGGCTCGTGGAAGGCAGCAGACGGCGTGTCGTGTAGGGCGGAACCCTCGTCATCGCCAGCTGAGCACCGTTGCGTGGGCTGCCAAGCGGTCACCAAAGCAGAAGTGGTCAAGGCCTTACACCTCAGGCACGGAGGCAGAACTTCCAACCACCAGACGCGGACGCTCTCAGCCACGAACTCACGTAATGCGCATCGGTGCCCAAAGCCCAGCCGCCTCGAATTGGGCAGTCCCAAGCTCGCCCGCTACACGATCACGGTCGGCCTCTTCTCTCGAGAGTGTGCCGTCGGCCCTCATGCGCCCCGCGAGCCCCGTGGCTGAGCTCCACTGCTGAACGCGTTGAGCGACAGCATCTGGTCGCTCGCCAGGGCAAAGGGGCCTCTCCAAAGGCACCAGTCGTCACCATGGCTGTGCTGCCCATGGGCCTGGCCCTGGCCCTGAGAAGGACGTTCACGCCGCAAGCGCCTTCCATATACGCTGTCCGGCACTGTATGAACGACTACACGGGAAGAAGAGGGCAAACCTCTGGGGACTCAGCTCAATCTGAGTAGGAGCTGAATATCCTGGGAAATTGCCTTTGAATGGCTCTGTCAGGTTGACTGCTTGCCCTAGACGACTGCGCACGCCCGCTCTGGTGCCTTCCCATCTGCTCGCACATTTGCGTGAACCGCTCCTTTGCGCGCAACGTGGGAGGCGCGCTCCTCGGTATTGCACCTGCAGTTGCCCTGGCCGAGGGCTCTGTTCCTGACCGTACCTCTCGCCTCGTCGCCTCGCTCTCCCGCACATGCGCGCTAAACCGGGTCACCGTGTTGCCCTAGGCTGATCCGCGAATTCCAAAGCCTGAATCTAGTAATCATAGTTCATGGCCTGGCACTGTGCGTGTTGTTCTCCCGCCGCTGAGCGCAATGGAGAATGGATTGGATTGCCTCCTCGAGTCCTCCTGGAGGCATCTTAGTGACTGCGAGCGGCCACTGTTGATATAAAGTATGGTTCTTTTCTTCTCTTGCTCTTCTTTTCTTGCATCTATCTTCATACTACACTGTCTCAGCCACCGTATTTCCTCTTACGGATACCGCCCTCTTCCATCATGCGTTCCACCCCCAATATCATGCACGAAGACACTCCCTCATTCTCCCATATGGGAGACTGGGCTTTCGGTTCGAATCACAGCATGTCATTCAACTCGCAACTGCTTCCTGCGCCGAACGACATGGGGCCTCAGACCAGCTCACGTGACACCGTGTCACGTTCGCGCCTGAGCCGTCCTCAGGCATTCCGTCTGCGCATGGCGCAGACATCGACTCAACGTTGGCTCGAGGAATCTCCTGACGCCGACCCTGGGCACTCTTTTCCATCCTCCCCCAACGAATCTTGCCCACCATCGGTTGAACGAGGAAGGGCTGCATCGAGGACCAAGGCAACGGCTGGACATTCGCTTGCTCGATCTGATGACCCAGAGAAGCGTGACGGTGGCTAGTCAGCGACCCGCTACTGTTCCAGGTACGAGAACACTGCTGCTCCTCGACACACCTGCCAAATCTAACCAACGTCAATGCAGTTCCATCATCTTCAGTTTCCTCTTCGCATTGCAGGTCTCACTCTCATTTGGCGCAGTCTTATCGGTTTTCGTGATCCCGGAGAGGGGGTTCAGATATTCCCCAGCCTGGATTACTGTCGAGGAGCATTTCAACTTTCAATCGTTACTCAGGTAGACTTTTGATGTGCTTCGCGCAGCACTCCAGCAAGACCAATCCGACATGCAATATCTGGACCACATCTCCGCGGAAGGCCTAATGTTTTCTCTCATTACATAGCATTGGGACGGGTTATACATGCGTACTAGATATCCAGCTTTCGCTTTCGCTTTCGTAGTCTAATTAAACTTCTTACACTATCCACTAATACTTTCGAGCGAAATCTGCCCCTACCTTTCTAAGAACAGTAAAATACTCGGAACATACTGCGATCCTCGCAGAAAAATGCTGGACATATTTGCTGGGCGATTTCTTTCTCCGGCTGGTGATACACTACGGTCTTTTCCAGCCAATCACATACGCAACCTCATGCATCCTACTATATCTATTCCCCGTTGACGAATGAGCGTCATGATCCCCTCAGCTAAGCCCCTTACTTGAAAAAAGGCAATGAGGCTTGGCCATTAGCCTACAAGCGCTATTTTCCGCGTAGCTGTTTTTGAAGGAAAGACATCGGGATGTATATAGGATTGCCGTGATATCATACATCGACGACCTAACCTCCAAAGTCCTTCGAGATATGTCTCAACTGCCAGCGGAATTCGTAAAGCGCGGCTTCTGGGTGAATAAAGAGCAGGGTCCGATTCTGGGGCAGACGATAACGACAGATGTGCACACAGGAAATCTAGTCGTTGCGCTTTTGGCTGTCCTCGTAACTTTTGGCCTTGGAAACTTTTGGAACCTCGTAGTCTTTGTCCTTCGGGAGGTCACTTCTACCAACAGCAGGCGCTTCTCCGAACCCTCCCACCTCCTAGTACCATATTATTGGAATGGATCAAACTTTGGTTCAGCTGGAGACACAAGGCTGACCGGGCGTTCGCTCATACCTGGTCTTTTGCTGTGGTCAGCGTCCTCTATTCGTCTGGAACTATTGCAGCCGGTGTGTTCGTCTCGAACGTCGTCTCGAATAACAATGTGCAAGTTCTAGTTGACAGCCCTTACTGTGTAGCTTTCAATATGACCCGCTGGCTAGACACAAGAGGCGTAACTGCGGGCCTTGGCCTTGACGAGTACGTATTTAATTTTCGAGCGGCAAGCCGGGAATATTCTCAGCATGGCTATAAGAAATCCGGTATCGTCTCAGCAAGCTGTACTACATTTATACGCCCAAACGTTCCCTTCAGCCAGACTCGCGAGCCCTGTCCCTTCTCGGGTCTATGCAGCAAAATTGAGAACCCGGGCATCTTGATGGACTCGGGCCTGGTTGACGTAAAGGAAGCCTTTGGCCTCAACCTTAGTCCTCGAGATAGTATCAAATTCCGAAGACGGAACGAGTGCTCTTTTCTAGATGTTGAGAACCGCTACAAGATCACAAGATACAATTCAGATCTGCCTGACAGACATGTTGGAATTCTACCTGGAGGATGACGCGAACAGTGAATATAGTATTTTCACTGTGAATCTCGTACAAGCCAACTTCACCTCTACCTATGAGATGCTGTAAGTCACGTATTGAATAAAAACCGGGGCATTACTAACTCTATGAAATCAGATTACAGCTCAGATATTCGAATGTTCGACTACCATACGAACCCACATCGCTGCCACGATTGCAGATAGACAACGCAGATATTACCCTTGGCCTGCTAGCCAGGAACAGTGTGCAATACCTAGAGCCTGTAGATGACCCCTTCTTCGCTGCCCACAAGCAGTTTATTTCACCCTCAACTGACGGCAATATCACCTACTATCTCTCCGACTTCCCTGCATCTGCATTTGCGTGTAAAGAACAGGTACGTGTTTAACCATTTCTCTATCCATCCGCAGCACTGATTATCTACGCAGTATCAATTCTGCTCCCGTCAAGCAAATGAAACGGACTACTGCACAGACCCCCAGAGCATCGATCCAAGGCAGGAATTTACGTATTACCCCGGTGCCACCGACACCCAGTTGGCGACTCTGCAGCTTCTCCAGGCATCGTCTTTTATAGCGGACACAAGCTCCGCTACCAGTGCTGGCCCCAAGGCAGCTCAGAACTTGACAGTGCGCTCTGTGCTCCACGGTCTTCCAGAAGATCGTTAGATCGATGAGATGGTGTCCTGGGAGGCGTACGTCTGGGCTGGATTGCAATTCGCCGTCACGGACTACACCGTCGGCATGGCTTTGCGAGGGCCGACGGCGGTACATTGGTTGCAGAATGGGATGAGCCAGGGCCAGAAGGTACGCTGCGGCAGTCAACGTATGCGCATGAGCGGCGGCTTCGTGTGAGTCGAAGTCTTTTATACCTCGTGAAGTTGAATACCTAGTCTACCGATGCTGACGCGGCGACAGTAATATTAACGTCTTCGCACTAGCCTTTGTGATGAGCTTCTCCCTCACCTGCACCATCTTCGACATACTCGTCCTGCGTGTCATGATATACCACAAGGAGTTTAGAAGACGTGCTAGCTCCTCGAATCGAGCGATGGATCCAGGACGGTGTGTTCCAGCTGCGGCGGCGCGCCTACAAAGCGCATGGGCTGGGACCTTGGAGTCAGCTTGACAAAGTGGTTCTCATGACAGTTGGCGCGCAGAATCTGAAAGACCTACCGCGGAAATCTGCTCCGAGCTGTGGATTAGACGGTCCTGCAAGCGAAATCCCCTTTTAACGCCGCCCTTAGCATGTATATAGATGTCAGATACCGTGAGAAGCCCACATCCTACAACTAGTAGTGTCGACGCTTCGTATTGCGAAAACCAGATGTAGCTCTCACCATCTCGAGGAAGCTAGAATACCGAATGGTACAGCATCTCCATAATTGATCACGGGCGACAGAAGAAGTAAGTCATGCATATCAATGCTATGCTTGATGTTTCTATATCTAGTTGATGTATCGCATGAGTAAACAAACTTAGAAGGCCTCCCAGCGGCTCTCAAAATCGTCATCTACATCTTACGGTGCATTATGGTAGCACTAGCCTACATAGTCGTCAGTATAGGTAGAACTTTTAGAGACTAGTAGCCCTTACCTGATGATTGGGGAATATGAGTGTATCCGCAACTACAACGTTCTGTCGACGACTAGCAGTGAACACCACTACTTCAGCAATATCATCTGGAGTGAGGGGTTCGCAGCCACTGGTGTATGTTAGACCTCAAGTACTTGTGCGAAGCATACATGTACTAACGCGTAGACAGCATCAGCCTTGGACTTGTCACCATTAAAGCGCACCAGCGAGAACTCCTGTGTAAGAATTAGCTATTGTACTTTCTTGTTGCGCCTCAATCCAATCTCACCGTTTCGACCTGACCTGGGTCAAGCTCAATGACCCGAATGCGCGTCGCAATGAGCTCTTTTCTCAGGCTGTCTGTGAAGCTACGAACAGCAGCCTTAGTCGCACAGTAGATAGAACCGCCAACGTACGGTTCACGACCTGGGAAATGGTAAGAGCTTGCCTTCTTTTTACTCGCAAAGTCTACCCACCAGCAATCGATCCCACATTGATGATATCGCCTGCACCACCATCGACACCCCTGGACTTGAAAATGGGCAGGATTGCCTGCGTCATGTTGATCAGACCCATAACATTCGTCTGGAACATGGTGTTGATATCCTCTTCTGCGATGTCAGGCGCCTTGGCAACGCCCTTGACTAGGCCAGCATTGTTGACGAGTACGTGAATATCTCGAAACTCCTCTGGCAGGCTAGACACGAACTTGGCCACGGCTGAGGATTCGCCTACATCCAGCTTGGCGGGAAAGACCTTGACTCCGTTGTCGGTTTCCTTTGCAATTTCGGCCGAGATCTGCTGCAGTACGTCGATGCGGCGCGCCGTCAGAACCAACTTGAGGCCATTGCTGGGGGCGGTGCGGGCGAACTCGAAGGCTGTACTTCGACCGATGCCGCTGGATGCGCCAGTGATAATAACTGTCTTACCGGCGAGATGCTTGGCTGCTGAAGAAGTCATGGCTCCGGTGTGAGGCTCCTGGTTGTATTACCGGTGATTGTGTGGGAATGGATGGGAATGTCGTCGACGTTCTGGCTAGAGAAAACAATATACAATGCCCAACAAGTGGTGAAGCTAAAAGATCTAATAAGCCACTAACCTAAGTAGACTTTTCCCAAAGGGAAAAATGCTTCGGCTATCACAACTGATAGCCGATTGTGCGGGCGAAGGATGTGAAATTTAGCGGGCAGTATCCCGATACATCGCGTCGATGCCAATTTAGCATTCGAACATAGACGAAGCAAAGGTGGGAACTGTGAACCTAAAGCAACACCTTCAGACACATTGGCGTTGCCTTCGACTCCTGGTTATCCATAAGGACTGCATTCAATGATGCCGCTACATTGATCCACGATTACGCTTAATTACAGTCTCTCATAGTGCCAACCGTGTCCTTGCACGATCAAGCGCACGTGATGCTATTTCAAAGTGAGTATTACGTGCCCATCAAATCCAAAAAATGTGAATGCCACCATGCTAAAGCCTCTGCACGAAAGTCGTCATACTCCACAAATGATCCTTGCTTGTTAAACACCATGTTTTGGCCTACACCCCCTCCAACTGTTGCGTTATACACCGGCCAAGTCGGCTTGACTCCGGCGCCATTGGGATTAAGACCAGTGATCATGTTGATCCAAGCTGCTGAGACTTCTTTAGCGAGTCTACGGTTCTCTTCTGACACAAGAGGCTTGATTCTGTAACCGTTTCCTAGGACATTGTTGAAGACATATGCAACCTTTAGAAGTCAGTCTAACCTTAAGCGGCAGCATATGCACCAATAATCCAGCTTACCTCGCCGAAATGTTGTGCCGAAACGTTAGGGAGTATTCCATCTGCTCTAGCATCAAAGCGATAACTCCAATTCGGAATCTGATGCTTAGACCAATAAATATTGGAGCTACGTCTCCACGCGATGTTGGTGTAGTCACCGCCAAAGGCGTTGCCGCGGCGGTCCTGGAGGCCGAGGTACTGCAGGTCAGGCGTATCTTGATTAACAACCTCAGGCCAGGCAACAAGATTCGGAATTCCGACACTTTGGATATTAGGATAACTGGTTGTGATCTCACCGAGAAGCTGATCCACGGTCTTGCCAGTCGATGCGAGGACCTTGTCATTTGTATCAAACATCGGAAGAACCATGGCCTCAAAATCGGCATCCGTATTCAAGATGGTAACGTTTGCATTCCCATTGATACCCCGGAAGTATGCACCTTCGTCGGAATTGCAACCGATGAGTATGGGAACGCGTACAAATCGACCATCCCGGAACTGATTTGACGGGTAGTCCTGGATGAAGTCTCCATCAAACACAGGAGCCCATAGCGTGTTGCCGGTCGCGTTGATTGCGTGATTTAATTCTTCGGTCGGCACATCCTTCAGGCACTTGATGGCTTGAGCCGTTCCAACCGTGGCTGTGCAAGAAGTGGCATTGACGAGACGGTCGAACACCTTTTGGTGAGCAACAGTGCCGTTCAAGCCACCTGGCCAGGGACGAGGGACGCGACCTCCAAATCCGGACTCCCCTATCGCAGCTCGGAAGAGACCATCGTCACGGCCTGTAAGAGTCAGAGATGCATTTTAACTCTTTCAAAGTTCTGTCCTTACCACCGTACGCCAATATCTGCGCCGCCAGAGCCTCGGCACCACAACTCTCTCCCACAATGGTTACTTTCGCAGGATCTCCTCCGAAGGCAGCAATGTTCTCATTAACCCATCGTAGGGCTTGGCGCATGTCGTGATAGCCAAGGTTAACTGCGCCTGCCTCTTGAGCTTCCTTGCCCATCAACCAGCCCCAGGCCGAAAGTCGGTAGTTGATCGTGATGCCTATAAAAGGCTTCCCCATGTTCACGGATTCCTGAACGGCGTTGCTATAATTGTACCGTTTGTCTGAGCCTCCACCCTTGGTGAAGCCGCCACCGTGGATCCACATCGCAACGGGTAATTCAGATGTGTTTGTAAGGCCGGCAGGACGGATTATGTTCAGATAAAGACAGTCCTCCGACATGGGATACCCCGACCAGTCTGCATTGGATCCTGTCCAAGCAATCCCATAGCCATAGCAGTGCTCCTTGTACTCAGTAAGCGGCTTGATATCGTTCCAAGTCTCGTTCACTGGCTCGGCGCGGGTGAAACGGACAACTTTCTTCGGTATGTCAGATGGGTCCAATGCATGTGGGTAAAACTTGACTCTGACCTGTGCATAACGGATGCCGAGGAAAAGATCCTGGTCGTACTCGGACACATAGACACCTCCGTATGTGCCATTTTTGGTAACAGCAGTTGGAGCGCTGTAGTCACGCTGGGACACTGCGACAGCAGCGGCAGCGCTGAACGAACTAGTTATGGACAAATATGAAAGAAGATGCATTTTGACAAGCAAATTGTAAGTAATGATGTTTCTTAACTCGCTCTTTATGTCGACAACTCTCGGTTGCAACCCCGCTCGTTACTATTAAACGCTACGTCTGGACCTAAGCATTGACATGCTTGCGAATCCCGACCACGGAGCTCATTGCGCACGGTAGAGCTCGAGCCTCGAATCTTTGCCGGCGTTCACATTCGGGTATTAGACCTACATCCCTACTTTGCTTCCTAAAAACTTATTGGCCTAGTCATGACCGTTAAAGATGTTTAAAGGTGGTCAATGTCAAGAGAGCTACGGTGAACACAGTTGACTTGAACTTAATGATCAGGTTGAAGCTACCTTATGTTGTTAGATAAAACATCTAGCGTCAAATTCCGGATTATGCTAAGCGACAGGAAAAGACAGTCTAGAAGTCACACCTCCGAATGTTCTTGGGATTTAATTTTCTAGTTGCCGAGCCGTCGACCCGATCAAAATGTGGGGTTGCAGCAACAGGGACCGGCTAATAAATCAACGATGGTTCGGCAACTAGACAATAGTGCTGAGATCCAACTATCCGACGCCGGGGAATAGAGCTCTTACCTTCTGGACAAGGCGAGCCAACGTTGATAGAGGTTGACGGCGCCAACCGCACGACATTGAACTTTTGTCGGTGGTATTGCTCCGGTCAAAAATACTAGCATACTAGCACACTAGCCAACGACTCCGATTGCCAACATGGGAGACGCAGCATCCTCTGATGAACTCATACGAGAGGCGGATATGAGACACGATACGCCAGTTTTCGATGCGCCAATTTTGCCCAAAGGGCAATGGTGGCGGCACCCGTTCGGTATGCTCCAGACGAACCTGCGGGAAATCGACGTCGACATGGACGTGGACCAGGTCGCCGACTATATTGTCGCCCATGGAGCTCGCGCCTGGCTCATTGGAGTGGGCGGGATTCAAGCTCAATATCCCACTGAACTCGCCTTTCACTCGAAGAACCTAAGACTGTCACAGCGCCATAGTGGCGACCTGATTGCAGATGCCGTTCGCGCGGCTCATTCAAGGAACCTACGGCTGTTGGCACGGATGGACTTTTCCAAGATATCTGCTCAGGCGGCAGCCGAGCACCCAGACTGGTGCTACCTATCATCGACGGGCGACCTCCAAGAGCACTCTGGGGATCTTGTATCGGTTTGCCCCAGCGGCGGATACTATCAAGAAAGAATGTTTGACATTCTGGACGAGGTGTGTGAAAGATATCCGATTGACGGACTATTCATCAACTGGACTACCATGAACGAAGTGGATTACTACAAACGATATCACGGCGTCTGCCACTGCAGCAATTGCCAGAAGCGCTGGCTGGAATATTCCAACGGCCTCCCGTTGCCATCAGGGCCCAATGATCCCGAGTATGCAGTCTGGCTTCGCTTCAGCCGGGACCTCATTGACAACATCACCGCACGGGTTCGGACGTTCATCGCTAGAAGATTACCCGATGCGGGCCTTATCCTTGGCAAAACGGCGGACATCATGTTTCACGAAGCGAATAATGCTGTCGGCCGTGAGCTGTGGCACCACAATACGTCCGAGGTGATAAGCACATGGACCTCTTATCGCCCGGATGTGCCAGTACTATCAAACTCGACTACCTTCATGGATATGCCGTACCGCATGGCTAGTGAAGAGCCAGCTCACTTTGCTCAATATTTTCTCCAGTGCATTTCCCGCGGCGGGAATCCTTCAACATACATGATGGGTGTGCCTGGAAAGATTCCTTACCTTTGTATGGACGTCGCCGGGGAGATTCTACGCTTCCACAAGAAGTGGGACGCCGTTTACAATGGTATGCACCCGTGTGCTAAGACTGCCCTCGTTCGCCCTGATCGGGCGTATATGACAGCCTCCCAGTTTGTGGACTCTCTCTCTGAATTTCGAGGCTTGTATTCCTCGATGCAAGAGGTCCATATCCTTTTCGATGTGATCGCCCAGGAGCACTTAGTGGCCACCTCGGAGAACGGTGGACTTGGGAGATACTCGGTTGTCGTCTTACCCAACGTCGGTAAGCTCAACACTTCGGAGGCAGATGTTCTGGACAATTGGGTTGCTTTAGGGGGTCGCCTTGTTGCAACAGGAAACAGCGGTGTTGGCGACGGCGGTGCTGTTCAACTTCAGTCCTTACCCTCAAAGCACCAGCGAGCTGTGATCAGCAAGCGAGAGCTCTTGTTCTCGTCCTACGTGGCGCCTGCGCAGCCTGAACGCAGTGTCCACACCTATACTGGCCCCATTATTCCACTTGTGGGTACGTATACTCTTTACGAATGGAAGGCCAACACTAGAAACAAGTGGGGCGTCCTTGCGCGTGCCCCTTTTGCCCCTCCCGAGAAGGCGTATGGAAACCTCCAGGTCGATCAGTGCGGTTTCAGCGTTGGCTCTCACCACCAAGGGAAGGGTATTGTAATTCCTTTCACCATTGGTCGAGGGTACCGAGAATTGGGACTGAGAGTTTTTCGTGATCTGTTCACGACAGTACTCATGGAAGAGGGCAAGCTCGAGGAACAATGTTTGGTCGACGTTGCTGAGCAAGTCGAGGTAACACTGAATCAGAATGGCAAGAAGACTGTCTTGCATATGATAAATATGTCTGGTGCTCGCAAGCAAAACTTTGGCTCACATATCCCAATTGCTGGAGGCTCTGTGAGGGTCCCGAGTTCTGCCATCTCAGCACACGCTCTTGTACGCGACGAGAAGCTGGAAATCAAGGACGGGTTGGTCAATCTCCCCACCATAGATCGTTTTGAGGTAGTTGTTGTGGAGAACAACTAGTGTTCTGCTTAATAGAAGTGCTCATGATGTACGAATTCTGCCTCTGTGAACTAGGTGCTTGCCTGAACACTCCTGTCCTGCTCTACTATCTATATACTGCGTCACCAACGCCTTATCGCTCGTCCTGCAAACTAAATATCCCTACTAATGATGCATGATCTTGAACAATGAGCGTTGCATCACTCCAGTATGGCACAAGCCATGCAAGGTATGAGTAGTACGTTTGTATTTGAATTATGTATGCCAGCATATACATCAAACGATGGGGCCCCGATTGAAGTGTTTGAGCGCCAGTCTATTGACGCTTGCATCTAGGCACGAGCTTCGTTCATTTGAGTAACTTGGATTATTCTTTAGTCCGTTAAGCATTCCAAAGTTTACTACACTGCTAAGACAGAGTACCGAGCCTACAAATTTCTGTCCAAGACAGCTACGTAGAGTCTTAGCACACTATCGATCCTGCTGTGACCTTAATCGATTACACGCCGGCAATCGGCTGAGCGTCACGATGCAGGGTCACCGACTCTACCTCCGTTTTGTGAAATTTCCAAGCCGGAATCTTTCGCTCAAACAACTCGTCGAGCTCTGCGAACGTTCGACCTTTCGTCTCGGGCACCAGGAACCATACAAATACGTAGATCATAGTACCTGTTCCGCACCAGAAGAAAACTTAAAAATGATCAGCAATCGAGAATGTTTTTCAGGTGTTGGTTTTACATACCAGTGTTGCTCAAGCCCAATGCCGGTGCGTTAAGCATATGCGGTGCTATGTACACGTACACAGTTGCCATGCCCTGGATGAAGAAAATCGCAACGCCGGTCGTCTTGGCCCGCAGTCTGGTAGTTGCGGTCTCAGCGACGTACACGTAGCCCATAGGCCCGCATGAGAGGTTGTATCCGACAGTCCAGACGCAGCTATCACACGTTAGAGCTAATCAGCGTACAAGGGCGAGGACTTTCACTTACGCGAACGCGATCAGTACTGGTCCTACAGCAGGGCCTTCAGTTCGAAGCACACCCCCAATAACGAGAAATGCGCCAATGCAGATGGGTGCAAACCATAGGAGCAGCGTGCGACGGCCCAGACGTTCAACCAAGGGTATCGCAAGTAATAGCATGGCAATTTGCACACAGCTGAGGACGGTCAATGGAGGTTCTAGTGAAGAGAGTTGTTGCACATTACTCACTTGGTAGCGACCGTCCCGTTGAAGGGATTAGCGAGACCGGCCAAATCGTAGAAGTAGCTGGAGTAGGTCCCGATGATGGGGACACCGATGGCCACTTGCCAGTGCCACGGAAGGAAGGAAACAATCAATCGGCGCTAGTGAAGAGAAGATTAGCAGTAGATACGCCACTGTTTGTGGTGCGACTAACCCGGTTGACCCCTCGGAACACGTCCCAGTATGTTCCGCCGCCCTGAATCTTTGCAGATACTTTAACATTCTCGAGCTCGACTTTCATCTTCCTGTATTCTTCATCGACATCGTAGCCTTCGACTTTACCATTGATCTTCAGTAGGACCGCCTTGCACTCCTCCTCACGGCCGCGCTGCAAGTGCCACCGAGGCGACTCGGGGATGAAGAACCAAGCGAGGACGGCCACGCCGCAGAGCGCGAATTGAGACAGAACCGCGTTCCGCCAATGATGGGGTTCTTGTCGAACAACGATGTTCAGGGAGATGGCGGACAAGAAGGAACCAATGGAGTACTACAAGACTGTTAGTCGAAGCCCGCGAATGTGGATGTGCGCGGCTACCATCAACTGCATGAGACTCATTAAAGCACCTCGGCCTCCGGTAGGTGCCATTTCGCCAATGTAGACATTGATACAGCACTGGGCTAGTCCAACAGATAGTCCCTAGAGCAATCGTCAGTATGGATGCACTTTAAACACCTATGACAACGTACATCTAGGAAACGAGCTCCAAGCCAATGGGTCCAGTGCGTCGAAAGTTGCTCCAAGATACAGGCGCCAATCATGATTACTTGAACGACGAGAATCATCCATCTGCGACCAAGCTTATCGGTGGGATAGGAACCGATGCTAGCACCCAACATAGCAAAGACGTTTTTGAGAGCTGTACAGGATGGCCATTAGCAGAGTTCTCAACGGCTGTGGTGGACACTTACAGCCCCAAAGGGATATATACTGCGGATCAATAACGTATTTGCCATTTGCATGTATGGCGCCAAATTGCCTGATGAACCCAGGCAGCGCAACGATACTGCCTGACATTTGCACCTGGTAGCCGTCCGAAAGAGATCCGATGGAGGCGAGTAAGCAGAAAAGAGACGCCCACTTGTACTTCCTCAGGCACTGAACTAACGTCAAAGATTCCTGGTGGTCTAGCTGTTGGGTGACATTGTTGTTGTCAATGGCCGTGGAGTCGGTGGTGGCCTCAGTGCCCTTCATCTCTTCATGCACGATCTCACCCTTGTCGTCGTTGTCGCGGGACATAGTCATGCTCACGTAACAAAGTTCTGTCAGTCGATGCTTGCTGAGCAGCCAATGTTATGGAGGCAATCGTTCCAACCTCAACTCATATAGACATGCTGGCGGGCTCGTTGGAATGAATCATGGCAAGGCGTTGGTGCTTGGCATGGCGACTACGGCTACTAGAAGTCGGGACTAATTTCTATAGGGACTTCGTAGCACCGACATGATATCCTGTTGGGGTCGTGAACCCCGCACTCTATTTCCCGAACTCGGTACTCATTAGCACTGGGGTTACCCGGGACTTCGGGCAAAATCTGGGGTGAGCTAGACTATTCCGGTACACAGCTTCCGGCAACTCGGCTTGTAGACAGTACCAGTTGGCTACGTGCATTGACACATGCTACCTTGACGCTACACGAAAGCTGCAAGTATAGTCGCATCTTGCTCGGAAGTAATTAAGTCGTCTGCTGGACGAAATAATTGATTCGAATGGACTTAGCAGGACGACCATTTGTCTACTGCAAGCTGCAATCTTATATCCTAGCCGCTAGCTCTATTAGTCTATCTACGGCAGAAAGCAAAAGGCTGCGCTGTGCGTTATGGTTCTCTGCCCCAAGTCCGGTACTATTCGCTCCTTGTACCGTGCTAGACGGTGAAATGCCCTCCGTGGACCAATTCGAACCTGCATCGTGAAGAGCCCCTTCTCTTGACATTTGACCAAGAAGCATAGGCGGATTATGAGATATAGCAGAGGTAGTTGTGGGTGTTGGTTGCGTGAAGTACATCTGAGGCTGCAGCACGTCTGTGCCCACCGGTTCTGACATGCTCATCATTGCATCAAGATCTTCAAGGTCATAGTATTGAGATATAGAGTCTTGTAGACTTACATGCTGCTGGGAGATGTCGGGCACGTTGGGAAAGTCGTCGACGTTGAATGAGAACATGCCATCCAAAGTCGAGGGCTGAAGAGGATACCCCCCTTTCAACCAATGGTCTGCCGGAGAATTATCTGGTTCGGTCTCGGTGAGATCCATCATATTGATGTCTTGCAGGTGCATCGAAGGAAATCGTGTCTTTTCGCTGGTCCCACTGGACTCTTGGCTCTCTGCAACGCTCTGCACTGCGTCTCCACGGGGAGTTTCTGGTGTTGATATTTGGGGGCTATTCGACTTATTGTGGCTGCACCAGCATCAATCAGGAAACGCAGATGATACGCGATTGGCACTTACTGGAGCATGAGAAGTATCTGTATTCCTGATTCTCGAACAAACGTCGACACATGGGGTTCGCCCGGCTCTCCTGCCATCTGCAAAGCGACCGCCAGAATAAGATCGCTCCTCGAACAGGTCCTCAATACGATTGATGCTGCAAATGGAAAGATCGCCGCCCTATGGGTAGTGCGGATTGCCCGTGGCACCTTAAGAGCTTCCGTAAACAAACGCAGTGCTAGACTGAGCATCAGCTGTTGTTGACGTTGCTGGTGTTTTTCGTGCTGTTGATGTGGCTTTCGAAGCCGGGCTTTGGCCACTTGAGTGACCAGGAGTAGCCAGCAACTAAGTGCTTCGTGTACGAGGTACCAGTTCACCGCGGACCTTGCCTTTGCAGAACACCATTCTTGCATCCAACTCTCGATATACACCTTGATGTGTTCTAGCTCAGCATCCAGTAGCCACGATTGTTCACTTCCTGCATCATTGCGAATTCGTTCACGAGTTTCTCGCTATCGAGACGTGTCAGCGTCCGACATCATTTGCCATGGATGGACCTACATCAAATAAGAAGAGACTATATAGGGCCGAAGGAGGAACCTTCTCATACCGTTTAGCAGGCTCTTCGGCAATTCCTTGAAGCTCTTCTTCACTCAATTCGAATTGAGCAAGGTCCGAAACTTGCCTCCCGCTGTAGGTGGAAAATCTACTCCGAGTTAGCCGTACCAATTCAGAACCTCGGATCATGCAGCACGGACCGGTGTTCGTTGACCACTAGAAATGCTCTTGTACGGAGGTCGTTCTTCCAGAGCTGGGAGGATTCTATTCCATCTTTACTGTGCACGGCCAGAGGCGAACGAGTGAGACCTATCTCGGTAGCCATCCGCGGGATCATACCGGCACGTATCCACCGGTGCTCTTCAAGTCGAGACCTCGGTGCTGTTCCCCAGCGCGACAATAGCTATCGAGAACCATTAGAGATGCAAGGGAATCTCCCTTTCGTGTCTTACAATTTGTGCCTGTACGATATCAACTGATCTTGCGCCCGTCGCATAAACCACTAAATTGATCTTCTCCACGTGGGCGTGCAACCGTCGAGCTTCAGTGACATGCTCGCGGCGGGGCCCGGAGCTTATTGCAAGGCCAGCGGTGGCTCCCAGCGCCAAAATCGTCGTGGTAAGTAGCGCAGACCTCTGTCTAATCGACGCTGGGGTATGGAAAGAAGGGTCGAGAATGGACCACTGTGGGTGTATCGTCGTCCAATACCTGGTGGTAAGATCATTAGCAGAAAGATAAGAAAGTAGAAGATCGGTTAGACATACAGGTCAAACAGCTCAACAACCCTTTCCTCTGTGACAAGACCGTGGTTGACCGGATCTAATGCAGGCGCTACGTCGTATTTCGAGGCGAATATCCCATGTGCGAAGTACTGTCTTTGCTCCCGTTCAACTGCGTCTAGAGCTTGGGGCGACCATTTTCGAAAAAGATGCTCGAAGTCTGCTTTGAGTGATGGCTCGCGGAGTGCGCTGTTGGCCTGTTTCAATAGGTCCCCACCCTCCATGGCCTCATTAAGCTCCCAGCCTTTGTCTGCGAGTCCCGCCATGTGCCACATCGGCTCTTGAAGACCTCCTCTTTTGCACTCGTCTAGCTGTTCTTCGCCCTTACCTTCATGCACAGGGAACTCGCCGAGGACTTTGAGCAAGCTCCGCGATAGTGTGTCTCGGGCCCTCTCGGACTGTGACTCCATCTGGACGGCAAGAACCTGAGGGTCCCACGGCGTTGTCATCCCTGACTGCCCTCGATCGGATGGCCCCAGCTCCACCGTTCTTGCATCAGGGACACACTCTCGCGTCTGTTGGGCATTAGAATCAATGTCGTAGTCCTCGGAAAAATTCTGTTCGCAACTTTGAAGCGACTCTGCGCGATGGCTGCCAGCGCTTACGGCGCGCGAATTTGGCTGCGATCGTAGGGGGGATTGACTTTGACGCTGGGGTAGTTTCTTGAGCGTGCGAAGACTGATTCGTTAATGAGAGTCAAGACTGTTGATATATCTGTACGTACTTCTTGCTGCCTTTGATTCTTCCACGTCTACTGGCGAGAAAATGGCATTGCGAAGAGGTAGCAAGGCATCGGCTGCAGCTCTCTACTCCTGGCACAGGCTCACATTTGGTTTTGTTCTACAAGACGAATTAGGCTAGCACGTTTTTCAATGTCCGTGAAACTCACCATGCGACATCTATGCGATTGGTCGATAATCAGCCAAAGTTGTCATTGACACGTGAGTATACTAACGCTTGGCAAGCTTTGCTAGATCGCCGTTGTTTCTCTCGACCGACTACGTGCGTGTTCGCCATTTTGCTCACCGGAAGGAATGAAAACAAAATGTGGAAGGTCTGAAGTTTAATAGCCGGATCAAGTCGCCGGCTGGGGTTTTCCAGATTTCCAATTTCCGATGCCTTCCCCTCACTTCCCCGCAATTTGGCGCGGCTGAGAACGCAAGGTGCACCAACACGTCTAAGCAGCAAAACGTAGAAGTCAACGGGGTGCTTCTAGGCCTCCGCCCTGTGATCTAGTAGCCGGCAGCAGATCGCAATGAGAATCTTGACTCGCATGCTTACGTTGCCGGTCAAGAACCAGGCTACGAGACTATTTCAAAGACCATTTGGCATTTTGACATTTAGCTGCGTGTAACTTCAACATAGCGCCCTTCAATATGGCTTCGAGTAAATTCAAGTATCTCACGTCGGAGGATGTGCAGCACTTCCTAACCAAGGGCTGGCTCCGGGTTCCGGGCGCAATCAAGCAAGAATACATTGATACCTGGATGGCGGACCTGTGGACAAGGATCGGTTACGATGAGCACAACAAGTCTACTTGGGACGAGGAATATTTGCATCTTCCACGTCATCGCGAAGTTCCCGTTGAGGATTTTGCCCCTGACGCTTGGAACAAGATCGTGGAGATTTGCGGCGGCGACGACAGGATCGATCCCGTGAGGGAAAGATACGTCGGTGATGCATTCATCATCAACTTCGGGAGCGGAGACAAGACACCTGCGAGGCAGGAACACGACCCACGAGCGCAGAACGGCTGGCACACAGACGACGACTGGTACCGTATGTTTCTGGACTCCTCTGGCAACGCGCTGACGGTAATCCATGTTTTCACGGATATTCCTGCACGGGGAGGTGGGACCTGGGTGTGCGAAGACGGCATAGCAGGTTAGTCATCTCGACGATTGTGCCTTGACCCCTACTGAGCATTCCCAGGCGTCGTCAAATACCTTTACGATCACCCAGAAGGCTTGGATCCGCCAATCAAGGCAGCCAATTGTGAGCATATAAGCAGCTGCAAAGAGTTCTCTACCGTTGTGGCCGAGAAGGGGGACGTCATTCTTCTCCACGGGCTTCTTCCCCACGCAGCTAGTCCAAACTATCTCAACTACGCTCGAGTGATCTCGAACCCACATATCTCGCTCCACAGTCCCTACAATCTAAATCGTCCCAATGGAGAATACGTGAGTCGAACAGGGGGCTAAAGTGTAACCCTTTGTGCTGACGGCCTAGCAGACTCTCCTTGAGCAGGTCATACTCCGCGGCTTGGGTCGGGATTCGCTTCCTGAATGGAAGCCTACCAGGGAAAGAAAATTCTATTATCCTCGAAATGCTGGTTTCAAGCGCGCCAAGGCTAAGATCGAGCTTGAGCGGATGGTCAGGGCTGCCAAAGCCAAGGGTCTTGACGAAAGTGCAGTCGACAGTATCTATCTTCGCCGGGATACTAAAGCGTTTGAGGATTTTGAGAAACGGAATGGTTTTGATAAAGAAGTCAAGGACGGGGAGGATGGTTTACTACTGGAGCAACATAAGCTGTAAGATCGCCAAATGTTCGAACTGTACTGAATGCCAGCGAACTGACCAGATCTACAGAGTCTGGGCTTGAACAAGGGTCGTTAGTCGGCTGATGTCGCAAATATTCTCTACGTAGATGGTCATGTTGTGTGGTGTTCTCAACGCAAGCTAGGCAGCTTTGTATTAGGGGCTTTGTAGCCAGATAAGGAGCGATACGACACATGCTTAGCTGCTCCGTGTTGCTAGATGCTGTTGCTAAAAATCATGCCATTCACCCGCTGACACTCTTCAATTGCACGCTTCCCCTGCAACAACCACGTGAATCACCATTGTCTGACTGGATCATAGATGCATTAGCACTAGGTGCAGTGATTCGATGCGAAATCTAACGTGTGGGTGGGAATTGAAGTGCTCCCAGACATCTGGGGATATCTAAATCCTCATGATTGCCGGGATGATATGTGGATTGGGAGGTTGGGTTCCATGTGTTGGATATATTGAAGAGGTGTACTATAATTGGCATGAAAGTATAATGATGCTATTGCACTTGAGAGATCCAGGGGATGAACTCTTCACGTTTTGTATAACACGCAAGCGGGAGGCAGATGTAGCGTGCCACAAGTTCCATGACATCATCCTCAATCGTGGCTTGTGGTGTGTAACAGGCGATCCCTTTCACAGTATACAACAAACGACACCAACCGGCACCTTTTGAATTCGCAATTCGTTGTCAACACTACCATCAATCGATAATGGCACGATTTTCATTTATTTATAGGTGGCCCTATTTGTCATATCTGAGCAGATGTTTGCGGAAAGCAGTTGCAACTGTTTCGAACACTGCTCAAGCAATAATGCTCATCTAGCTCACAGATAATCCACATCGGAGAGGAGAGTGCACGACATCGTCAATAAGAACAAAGTCGTAGAGATTAGCTCCGTATACAGGAATCTTTTGAAAACTTCATTGGAGACGAGGAAGAGGCTAAAAACATGATCGACCTGTACCTTGGCACATGTTACATAAAGATACAAAGGACATCGGAAAGAAGATGGCACTAAAAACAATGTGCGAGTAGTGGTGGCGTTTCGGAGAACTGAGGACGCCTCATCACTCTAGGTCTTCGTACAAACACACCGCGAATGGCACTACAGAAAGAGAAAAAGGGAGTTTGGGACGGGCTAACGCCTCTATCTATTAGGATTGGCTAACATCCCTGCGCTAGACTTCTTGGACGTGCAGCAAGTTGCATAAGCACCCAAAATTCAGGAAACCTAGTCATGTCCTCTGCCATTAACCTCTTCCCAAGCATACTGCAGGACCTGACAGTTACCACTAATTAAACAGCGTTAAGATTTTGCGATGTCGCTCGACAATGCCGAGTAAGGAGGTTCTAACGAACCCTACCACACATGGATTGATCAATCAGAAGTGCTTCGCCTAGTTGGGTAAGGCCCAATCTATGTGGTGCTTGGGTATCGAAGTGCTTCTAATACAAGATCCAAACTATAATATCAGCACCAAGGCCGCGTGATTCAGAACGCGACCGGCGAACTGAATACCTGCTCGTGTCTTGCCCTGAACATCAAAAATATTGTCACGCGAACGCGCATTGAACACTAGAAAGAAAGTGCATCGAAAGGATAATAATGCTATGGTATACGCGTCCCTGAAAAGTCCCAGTTGCCAAGTCAAGATTCGGTTCGCCCTAACACCACTTATCGAAGTGCTACTATATCGCGATACCTACTTCAAGGCCGTCAACTTGGCACCAGGTCGACAAAATCCCACCATTTTCCACCCCAATTCTCGTAATACCCCTCGTACAAATCCGTCGCATACAGATACCCTATATCCCTCCTCGCATCGTTGATCAGCCTCCTCAAGTCTGGCCGTCTGATGTTCGTCGGCATTGCAAGAACCAGCATGCCATAGTTCGGTCTCGTTCCTGTTATGTTGGATAGCCTGGTCTTGAGCTCTTCCTGCTTAGGCACAGTGAAGTATGAGCCTTCGTATATGATGGTGACGTCAGCGCCGGCATGTGTCAAGTTTACGTTTGGAATAGCGCCCGGGTTGAAGATCACGGTCTGTGGTGCTAGGATCCCCGTTGTATTGCGCACGGCTTTCGTGATGTTTTTTAGGTATCCGCGGTTATGTGGGCTGTCTTCGACGGGTGTGTGGTGGAAGAATATGCCGTGCACGCCTAGTTGGTGCTTCTTCGCCCATTGGCCGTAGACGTCGATGTCACTATATACGGTCTCGTTCGTCCTATTACCGCGATTGGTCTGGATGTAGCCTACTGCTTGTACGTTTGGTAGCTGGTTGAGTCTCTGGATGGCTTGGACGTAGACGTACCCCGGTTCGGGAGGGGTGCCAGGGCCGTTCGCTGGGTTTACGATGACGGTGAAGTTTGTGTTTTCGTAACGGATGGCGCTGCTGTGGATCAGATTCTAGTCTACTAAATTGCAAGTAAGAAAAGAACTTACGCATCATACAACGGATCCCAGTTGCTGAAGTCTGGCGACATGTAGAGCGGGACGATAATGTTGATGGGGAGTTGTTCAACGGTTCTCGGAGGAAGAATCGCGGCGAGAGGGATACCGAGAGCGCACATGAGCACTAACGTTAGTGTTACAGATATAGCGAAACATCTTTCGCTAACGATTGACTTCTTCGGCGGCGGCGGCGGCGGTGGTTTCGGTTTTTGCATGGTTGTTGACCATGTTGATTCAGATGGTATGATGAGATCGTTAGGTGTCGGCGCGCATCGTTTGTGCCACATTCCTCGCTTCCGTATCAACACGCGACTTAGGTATGCAGTCCATCATCGCGAGAACATCGCAAATGCTTCAATTCGGGATATCGTGATGGACCAGAGGCTGGAAGGCTGACGAGCGCTAGTCAGGGTGTGAGACACATTTAGCCGCGGTCCGCGAGTATACGTAACACTATGTTGCGGTGCAAACGCGTTCCCACCATTCCTCACACAATGACTTCATTTGCGAAGTCGACCATACTGTTGCCACTCTATATCTACCCAGACGAGGGCGCGTGGAAGCCACTTTATGATGCGTTCGTGCGATCCCGCTCTGCTGGTTTTGACTTGGCTGACCGAATAGTGTATCTGCCATCGAGGATTTGCAGTCCATCGTGATCGTGAATCCAAATAGTGGACCTGGTTCAGAACCGTGGTGGCCCAATGCCGACTACGTACGCGAAGTAGCGAAGCTGAACGCCCTACCGAATGTGCGAGTTGTTGGATACGTGGCGACAACGTACTGCCAACGACCCATCGAGGATGTCTTGAAAGATATCGAGAAATACGCTGAACGGTCATCTGATCTAGCGACCGTAGGATGTGGCGTTGAAGGTATATTCTTTGACGAGACAACGAATGTCTACTCGGAGGAAGTAAAGACGTATCTGGATGCAATATCAGAGGGTGTCAAAGCAAGCGATGGTATCCTTGGAGACAAGCTGGTGATTTTCTTAGACATCATGGTGTTAGCAGTGCCTTTGATCTGACGACTGTGTAGGTCATCCATAATCCAGGGACAGCTGTAGACGCTCGGCTCGCTCAACCAGGACCAGACGTGACGGTAACGGTGGAAACCTCATTCAAGGTATTCCAGACAAAGGACTATCAGCGGTGGTTGGGGAGCTCTCCGTATGACCGCGAAAGTTCCTGCTACATGGTGCACTCCGCGCCCCTTGAAAGGGTTGAAGACCTCGTACAGGAGCTACGCCCGCGTGCTGGGTTTCTGTTCGTGACGAGTCGCAAGAAGGATTTCTATCAAAACTTCAGACCGTCGTGGAGGAAGTTCGTTGCTGCAATGGCCCAATGACGGGACCTCCTAGGCCGGATGGAAATTGCTGAGTCGCTCTCGACCCGTGGCGTCCATACGTGAGAGACATTGATTTGCATAGATTCTGAACAATTCCTTTTCCCTTTCCACACTATCTCTGCAGCGTGGCCGGCTTGGCAGTATGCCATATAAGCAACGTTCCACAAGAACATGTGATTTCCAACATCTCTCTTGCCGTATAGCACATCATACGGTAGTCGATAATCAGGCGGGTCGTATCTTTGCTTGAGCCGGACAAGCTTCCTCAACAATCTTCCATATGCGACATCTGTTCCAGAAGCCCAGCGGCACACCTTCGAGCCGAGAATCTCCACCGCATAAGGGAAATTCCTTCTTGAATAAAAGTTTGACGATGCTCTTCCATCCCCACTGAATATCAAAGCAAGAGCCACTCTGTTGATCACCTGGCCGGGGGTACTCGAGTTGCTCGCGAGTGAGGTCCCAGATATGCGGGAGCAGACTGCCGTCAAGTATGTGATTGCGCCAGAAGCGCTCGTCAAGCGGTACGTTACGCGCTAGAGTTCTCGATGTTCGGTGGAGGGCGATAATCGACTTCGGTGGTAGAAACTCTGTGATACGATCTAGTATTTCAGTGGGCAGTCGTTCGAGTTCTTGAGGCCACCGTTCCGGCAGCCCAATGAGTGCAGCCCGGCTACAACGTCGAGGTGTAGCTTGGACGGCGCTGAAGAGGAAACTTGTAAGGTTTGGTATGTTTATGGGATCCATTAAGAATTTCTGCTCCTAGTCAGCCAGCTGCTGTCGAACATCAGCACAACACAAACCTCGTGTGCATCACCCCACCATCCAAGTTCATCGATCGCTAGCAAACTGCGGGGTCCATAATTGCTGTACTCAGCATAGAGGTCGAACAGATCGTTGCCAACCCCACCAGCAAAGTACTTCCGGAAACGAAATTGGTCCTGCAGCGCCCTGTTCAGACGAGCGAGCGATGACCTGGTCCTGCTTGGTGTATGTCGTGTTTCGATGACTCGACTCGCGATGGCGATGCAAGAGCCATGTAGTGGGAACATGACTTCTCCCGTATCATGGTCGGAGAGTACCTGTACAAAACTATTGCCAATGCGCAGCAGGTCGCCGTCCATTGAGGTCCAGCTAGTCTCCATCGACAGGAAGACATCATCACTATTGGATGTGTTTTGGAGACTGTCAAGCTTGGTCAGGGTTTGTTTGATTATTCCTATAAGAGACGCACTCTTCGTCATCGCCCAGTATGACTAGATCTGAATAGGGCGAGATAGCCTCTGGACTACCCAGCAAGTGCACGCTGTTGATCCACTTCGACTTGTCAGATCTAGGATCTGTTTAAGAGTTGGGTAAGCGCCGTGTCCCACTGACCTGGAAAGCTTCTCTTTCTGTATCGATATTGTAGATGTGAGACTCCAACTCGAATGGGCCGCCGCATAATACACAAAAGATGGAGGAGTCCATGGGAAATATGGAACGTGGGCGTCGGCGCAAGAATAGAGATCGAACGAAGATCGGAAGGCTCCATGAAAGTCTACCAAGAGGCTAGGTCCCGGATATGGTCCGGCGTCGAGATCTGGATAAGGCTGCCACTTGGACAAGATGACAAGACGACGTGAGATCACCCTGCATTGATGCAAACGCCATCGATTGAGGGGAATCCCGAGGGCAAGAGCTTCCCTAACGCATCAATGACTACTCACGAAAGGTAGAACGAAGACATGGAGAATGTATGCTCATGTCCAGAGGGCATCCAACCCACATAAGCAGTAGTTCCCGAATATTGAAGTCGTGATGTAACTACCAGGGTTCCATAAGCATCGCCAAGACACGGGCTGCTGGTAGCGCCGCTAGGTGCCGAGGAGTTGGCGGGACGTGGTCGAACAACACTCGCGAAACGCACACATCGCCATGCACGTCAACAGAGGTCAACCCCTCCTGTTTTCACACCTCAACGTGTGGGCCACTTTGGCTATTGATGAGCTGCGATGGCTTGCTGCCTGAACCGCCTCGCCCACCAATGACATCCCAAAGTGCGCCCTGCTTCATTCACGAAGTGCTTCCGTATGATTTGGCTGATATGGGGCCCTGATAGCGGGGAATGCTGCACCAGGGAGACCTTTCGAAAGCGACCCAATGAAATGGATGTTTGATCATTCAATCAGACTCAGGTGCCAAACGCTTGTCGATGCGAGAGATTTACTATCCTTTATCACAGAGTAGGGAGTTACGAGCTGTGCGAGCAGAGCAGTTAGTACTAGAGATGGAATCAGGAGATGGTTCATTTGCAGTACTTGCTGGTGTGTATACTTTTGTTGATAGAGTTCTTTACCAGCGAAGCTGTTTTGCTCAGTTTTGGCTCCACTCACACTTCTACTGACCGCTGCCCAAATCAGGTCACATTCTCTTATGTCAATATGTGCTGCATTGTTCCTCCTACTAGAAAGATAATGCAAGCAATTTCCAGATCACCTACCGGGGGCTAATGTCACGTGTGCGACTAGTCCTGGATTGGAATGCGCATCCGAAACACCTTCCACCCCGCTACTATGACACTTCTCCGTCCACTTTCCTGGAGGAAGCAACATCTCTCTGATCTCCTCGAACCTCATACACCTCATTTGTACGACCAAAGCCGAAGCACTCGCCCGACGAAGGCTGCGATCCAACGCATTTCCGTAAGCTGGCATCGCAGACTTGTGTGCTTGCTATTATCGCCGTGCGCCGCTCTCCTAGCCTTTCATCGACACTATACAGCACCTCATTACCTTCCGACCGCCCAGAAGGACTTGTGTTTTCGGGCATCATGGAGCAGCGTGCAAAGATACCTGTCGGCCCACCAGTCGCTAACCCTTTACCTTCGTACTGGCACATACCGAAGTCTCCTTTAGCGAACGTCATTGAGGCAGAGCCTGAGAAGGGATCGCACACATACGACTACGTTATCGTCGGATCTGGAATATCAGGGACGATGATTGCATACAATCTCCTAAAATCGCAATCGGGTGCCCGCGTCGTGATGTTGGAGGCTCGGGAGGCTTGTGGCGGTGCGACCGGGCGCAATGGCGGACACACAAAGGCTGCAAGCTACCGAACGTATCTGCAACATCGAGAAGAGCTAGGCAAAGAAGAAGCCCTCAAGATCGTGAGACTAGAGTACGAGAACATTCTGGCAACTCATCGACTTGCCAAGGAATTGGACATTGACTGCGAAAACCAACAATGCAACACAGTCGACATTATCTACGACCAAGAGACCTTTGAACGAGGCAAGGAAGCCATCGAAGCCCTACAATCCGATGCCGAGAGTGCGGACCGGGAAGAAGGTGGCATGACGTGGTACAAGACCTACTCTCCAGAGGAAGCGATGCACAAGTTCCATGTCGACAAGGTGAACCGTAATCCCGAGGTCAAAGAAGAGGTATGTGGTCTGAAAGTACATACACTCTGTAATTGCTGACACAGAACTATCCGCATGGATATCCACATGGTCACCCCATGCGCTCATAACGCATCCTACGTTATAACGTCGCTAATCATTTACTAGCAGGAGACAGTAGCGGGCGCATTTGAGTACATTGCTGGTCGAGTGAACTCATATCGCTTTGCGACTAGTGTGTTGAAAGAATGTGTCAAGAAGGGTTTACAGCTTTGCACAAATACGGCAGTACAGAACATCGTACCTGCAGACGACGCAATAGATGGCGAGCCCTTATACGATGTGCATACCTCCTACAGCATTATCCGCGCGAGGTCCGTTATCCTAGCAACAAATGGATATAGCCCTTACTTGTTGTCGAGCCTCCAAGGCGCCATCGTTCCATTACGTGGACAAATCACTGCGCAAAAGCCAGGCAAAAGCACGACATTGCCAGCCCTATTATCTACTACTTACTCATTTATCTACAAGTCAGGATACGAGTACATGATACCGCGTCCCCTTCCTGGGGGAGGCCAGCATATCGTCATCGGTGGTGGCCTGGGTCGACAACCCGAAGCAGGTGCAAGCGAGTATGGCACAGTTGACGACACCACGCTGAATGGAAGTGTTTCCAAATACTTGGACGGAAGCCTTATCGGCTATTTTGGCAAGACAAATTGGGGCGAGGAAGACACCGAAGAGTCGGATCGCATCGTCCAAGAATGGACGGGTATCATGGGCGCCACGGCTGATGGTCGACCGTTCGTAGGTGAGGTACCTGGTATGAGGAGTGTGTGGATCTCTGCTGGCTTCAATGGGCATGGTATGGTGTTATGCCTCAAGTCAGCAGAAGCACTGGTACACATGATCCAAGGCGGCGGAGAGAGTTTGCGATGGTTTCCAAGAAGCTTCCTCATCTCCGATGATCGCGTTCGTAACAGCACCTTTCGTGGAAGAACCGACATGCACGTCCCTGAGACCGGCGGTGAATCGATTGAGCAGAGTTCTTCATGAAGCATCAAACGGAGCACTAGAAGTCTAAAGATGGACGGAAGTCTCCTCGCTCCATGATGTATGACTAGATTGTCCCTAGTAAGTATGTACCTTCTATCCTTCGGAGGCTATCGATTGTTTATACCGGTCACTCAAATCTCTCATGCTTGCGCTGGCATTATCTTCACCGGGCAACTCACTATCCCCATTTCTGGCATTTTCGCATGCTCCACTCTCCGTTCATCTCCAAGTGAGCGGTTATTTCAAGCATAGCCTTCAGACCTACAGCGAATGCCATACGAGCTAGTGGCATACCGGCGCATCGATGCCGTCCTCTCCCAAAGCCCAGGTGCATTGCAGCATTGTCTCGGCTCAACACAACTCGTTCGGATCCGCAAATACTTCTGGGTCGCGATTGGCAGCTGCGTAGGTCATCGTTATCGGCTCGCCTGGGTTCATTTTGCGGTCATGTAGAGGGATCGAGTGCGAAGCTGTCCTACAGAAGCCACAATAGGGAACATAAAGCCGAACAAACTCTTCTACAGCCGAAGGAATGAGACGAGGTTCTTCGCGTAGTTGTTGTTGTAACGCCTTGTCGCGAGCGAGGTGCGCAGCGATGTTAGCGAAAAGAATCGGCGGTGTAACCATGCCTACCACCAGGCATTGACGTAAGGTATCGCTATAATAAAAGTCAGCCTCTAATTTCCCAACAACAGCAGTTAACTTATGGCTTACATTAAATTCTCCTCAGATATAGGTTCCCCATTAACCCGCTCGCCTAACAAGCTACTCGCAGGATCAGTTTCTGGATCTCGCACGTTCTCTCTTCGCTTTCCAAATAACGCTCGCGCCATATCATACAGCTTTTCCGAGTGGAACCTGACGTCCTCCTTGTTCTATTCTCTCCAGGCATTCGCCCAGGCAGCAGCCGTCTTCGCAAGTACTGGTGTGCTATCTTCCTCATTGTTCAGCCAGGTGACTTCTACCCATGCCGCAAAAATAGCGCCAAACTCCGTCGAGACATTGCTATGGCCGCGATCAACGACCTTCTGAAACTCTCTCCGAGCGTGTTCTCCTAAGATGGGCTCTAGCCGTTTCAACCTAGAAGCTTTCAGGGTGCGATCAGTTGCTATTCGATACGGCGTATGTACGGGCGTGTCGGTGTTCAACGACGGTCTCCTTGTCCCTCGTGGATCCGACGGTACCACGGCTTTCACACTGGAGATGAGTGTTGATGTGTCGGAGACACATTTCTTGATATCTTCGTATTTGGTGAGCATCCAGCATCCTCCATCCTGCGATGTGTATGCTAATGGACACTTTCTCCGTAGTTCGTCGAATTGCGCGTATATTTCGGAAGAACGCTTGTTGACTCGTCGAGTGTGAAGTCTGATGTTGGAGGCGGATCTGCGAAGGCTGCTGTCGCCATTTCCGGGGGCACCCGAGAGGAAGAAGGTGATCAGACGCTCTTAGAGGCAAGCAACGCAACTGATGTACTCTTTTATAACGAGTCTCGGCCTTAGCCCGCCCGAGGACCATCTTCTCAACGTTTTGCTTCCAACAACCCATCTGCTGCTATGATGGTGGGGAACATTCCTAGTGTGGGGACCACCAACCCGGATTCACTGCGCGTGGGGAATCCTGGGGAAAACTCCGCATCTCGACCACGTCGAGAAAGTAGAAAGTCGTGTCTAATTGCCTTTGCGATGATGTATATACGTCTTGCGACACGGATCCTATCGACCGACCGCTCGCCATGCGTTCCCAGGCATCAGATGAGGTCGAAAAGAGCGGCGCCTACGCTGTCGAGATTGTCTCCGGGGCTGCCAACGGTGAGGTCACGGCCTAACAACCCAAGACCGAAGAAGCGAAGGCACTTGAGAAGAAGGTCAACCTAAAGTTAGAATTTATTGTCGTGCTGGTCCTGGCCATGGTCTTCATTCCTTGTAGTATCGATAATACGAATATTGGACATGTCGCAACGACGAGTAAGCCAGATTCGCCCACACCTGTATCCTACAACTGCTGACAAGAGATTAGACACGATCAAGGATGCGAACATCACCCATGATGAAATTGCCGACTCAGTATCGATCCTTTCAGCGACCTTCATCACGCTTCAACCTATGTCAACGGCGATCGGACGGCGCGTTGGACCTAAGTACTGAATCGCGTTCATGATGACATGCTGGGGTCCTGTCTGCATGGCGCATGCGGGTGTCAAGAATCGTGGCACTTTGATCGCTCTGCGACTCCTGCTTGAAGGCTTTGAGGCTGGTTTTGTGCCAACGTCTTTCGTAAGTTGATCCACGCGCAAAGTTAACGCCAATATTGACGCTCGCAGTATTACCTCTCAACCATCTACCCAAAGTATTCTCTCGGCTTCCGACTTGGTCTATTTGCTGGCATGTAATTCGTCGCAGGCGCTTTCGCAGGTCTCATTGCCTACGGAATCTTCCGGATCCGTTCCTCGTCGCTGCATAACTGGCAGCTTCTATCCGTTATCGAGGGCGCATTGAGTGTCTTTATGGCGGTCATCACCGTTCTTGTTCTTCCTGCTAGCCTTGACACAGCTTGGTGTATGTTTCCCTCTCCCTAAACCCATTGAGGTCTCGTTGCTTACCCATCGTATAGTTTTCAAGCCTCCCGAAGCCGCCCACGCAGTATCTCGCATGGAGGAAGACGTCGCCGGCGCATCCGAAGAAGACGCTTACGGCAAGTCTGCACCGATCACACGACGCGATGTGCTTGACGCAGTTGCAGACTGGAAGACCCTCATCACCGTGGTCTTCAACATCCTAGCTACCTTGCCCGTCAGCGCATTCAGCTACTTCATACCCCTCATCGTCAAAGGAATGGGCTACTTAGGTGTCAAAGCCTCACTAATGTCCGTCTCGCCTTTCGCCGTTGGCGCATGTGGCTTAGTCTGATTCGTGTACTCAAGCGATCACTTCAAAGAAAGAAGTATTCGTAGTGCTTCAGGCATGCTGCTCGCTATCAACGACTTAGTGGTAATGTACCCGAGTAACAATCACAAATTGCGATATGGATTCATACACGTCTGTCTCGCTGGAGCGTTCACAGCTGGACCGTTGATCGTCGCGTGGCTGGTGGGAATACGCCTGAGAAGGGGACGAGGAGTATTATCATCGAAATCAATGGGTGGAGTAATCTTGCTGGTGTTATTGCGGGACAGTTGTTTAAGGCGAGGTATGCGCCGCATTGCAAGTCTTTCCTATGTTACGCATTGATATAGAAGGTTGCTGACGGTGTTAGTTCGCTACCCGCTGTTAGTCACCATGATTCTGATTGCGATTGGCGCGATTGGGTTCTTAAGTATTCGCATCCTGCTCATGTGGATCAACCACAAGCGCGTGAGGGTTATATCGACGTGGAGGGCGGAAAGCTTCGAGAAAGGGAGGTTGTCAACGGAGCGACGAGGAGATCCGAAGTTGACTTTCAGATACGGATATTGATGTGCTCAGATTAGCTAGGTATCGGTTCCCGTAGACTATGTAGTTAGTTAATTTGATTATGGGAGGACTTCCATTAGCAACTACTGCTTCAATACTCTCTTCATTAGTGTTTGGAAGTGTTTCTAGATGAAGAGTCTCGTTGGTATAGCTATTTCCTACTCTCCGTTCTGAGATGTGGGCACCTTTGTAAGGTATTCTGGCCTCTGTTGCTTGTACTGCTGTCTCTAAATACTATACAAGCTTGAACCGCTTGAGCTGGGGTCAACGACTACTGGTAACAGTCGAGATCGGAAACCTTCAGTTCTCGCGACTTGGTCTAAGCTCAGAATTAGAAACCTTCAGTTCTCACGACCTGGCCCGAGCTTAGGAATC